>OY804585.1:60909630-61509630 GCA_963680875.1 Bathymodiolus brooksi | reverse complement strand
CTACAGCCACTCCACATCCTGTAGCTCTCCCTGGACGTGAAAGTACGGTTAGTGGGTTTACATGTACCTACAGCCACTCCACATCCTGTAGGTCTCACTGGACGTGAACGTACGGTATGTGTGTTTACATGTACCTACAGCCACTCCACATGATGTAGTTCTCCCTGGACGTGAACGTACGGTATGTGGGTTTACTTGTACCTACAGCCACTCCACATCCTGTAGGTGTCACTGGACGTGAACGTACAGTATGTGGGTTTACATGTACCTACAGCCACTCCACACCCTGTAGGTCTCACTGGACGTGAACGCACGGTATGTGGGTTTACATGTACCTACAGCCACTCCACATCCAGTAGGTCTCACTGGACGTGAACGTACGGTATGTGGGTTTACATATACCTACAGCCACTCCACATCCTGTAGGTCTCACTAGACGTGAACGTACAGTATGTGGGCTTTCATGTACCAACAGCCACTCCACACCCTGTAGGTCTCACTGGACGTGAACATACGGTATGTGGGTTTACAAGTATCTACAGCCACTCCACATCCTGTAGGTTTCACTGGACGTGAACGTACGGTATGTGGGTTTACATGTACCTACAGCCACTCCACATCATGTAGGTCTCCCTGGAGGTGAACGTACGGTATGTGGGTTTACATGTACCTACAGCCACTCCACATCCTGTAGGTCTCACTGCACGTGAACGTACAGTATGTGGGTTTATATGTACCTACAGCCACTCCACATCCTGTAGGTCTCACTGGACGTGAACGTACGGTATGTGGGTTTACATGTACCTACAGCCACTCCACACCCTGGAGGTCTCACTGGACGTGAACGTACGGTATGTGTGTTTACATGTACCTACAGCCACTCCACATCCTGTAGGTCTCACTGGACGTGAACGTACGGTATGTGTGTTTACATGTACCTACAGCCACTCCACATCCTGTAGGTCTCACTGGACGTGAACGTACGGAATGTGGGTTTACATGTACCTACAGCCACTCCACATCCTGTAGGTCTCCCTGGACGTGAACGTACGGTATGTGTGTTTACATGTACCTACAGCCACTCCACATCCTGTAGGTCTCACTGGACCTGAACGTACGGTATGTTGGTTTACATGTACCTACAGCCACTCCACATCCTGTAGGTCTCACTGGACGTGAACGTACGGTATGTTTGATTACATGTACCTACAGTCACTCCACATCCTGTAGGTCTCCTGGACGTGAACGTACAGTATGTGGGTTTACATGTACCTACAGCCACTCCACATCCTGTAGGTCTCACTGGACGTGAACGTACGGTATGTGGGTTTACATGTACCTACAGTCACTCCACATCCTGTAGGTCTGACTGGACGTGAACGTACGGTATGTGGGTTTACATGTACCTACAGCCACTCCACACCCTGTAGGTCTCACTGGACGTGAACGTACGGTATGTGGGTTTACATGTACCTACAGCCACTCCACATCCTGTAGGTCTCACTGGACGTGAACGTACGGTATGTGGGTTTACATGTACCTACAGTCACTCCACATCCTGTAGGTCTCACTGGACGTGAACGTACAGTATGTGGGTTTACATGTACCTACAGCCACTCCACATCCTGTAGGTCTCACTGGACGTGAACGTACGGTATGTGGGTTTACATGTACCTACAGTCACTCCACATCCTGTAGGTCTGACTGGACGTGAACGTACGGTATGTGGGTTTACATGTACCTACAGCCACTCCACACCGTGTAGGTCTCACTGGACGTGAACGTACGGTATGTGGGTTTACATGTACCTACAGCCACTCCACATCCTGTAGGTCTCACTGGACGTGAACGTACGGTATGTGGGTTTACATGTACCTACAGCCACTCCACATCATGTAGGTCTCCCTGGAGGTGAACGTACGGTATGTGGGTTTACATGTACCTACAGCCACTCCACATCCTGTAGGTTTCACTGGACGTGAACGTACGGTATGTGGGTTTACATGTACCTACAGCCACTCCACACCCTGTAGGTTTCACTGGACGTGAACGTACGGTATGTGGGTTTACATGTACCTACAGCCACTCCACATCCTGTAGGTCTCGCTGGACGTGAACGTACGGTATGTGGGTTTACATGTACCTACATCCACTCCACATCCTGTAGGTCTCACTGGACGTGAACGTACGGTATGTGGGTTTACATTTACCTACAGCCACTCCACACCCTGTAGGTCTCACTGGACGTGAACGTACGGTATGTGTGTTTACATGTACCTACAGCCACTCCACATCCTGTAGGTCTCACTGGACGTGAACGTACGGTATGTGGGTTTACATGTACCTACAGCCACTCCACATCCTGTAGCTCTCCCTGGACGTGAAAGTACGGTATGTGGGTTTACATGTACCTACAGCCACTCCACATCCTGTAGGTCTCACTGGACGTGAACGTACGGTATGTGTGTTTACATGTACCTACAGCCACTCCACATGATGTAGGTCTCCCTGGACGTGAACGTACGGTATGTTGGTTTATTTGTACCTACAGCCACTCCACATCCTGTAGGTCTCACTGGACGTGAACGTACGGTATGTGGGTTTACATGTACCTACAGCCACTCCACACCCTGTAGGTCTCACTGGACGTGAACGTACGGTATGTGGGTTTACATGTACCTACAGCCACTCCACATCATGTAGGTCTCCCTGGAGGTGAACGTACGGTATGTGGGTTTACATGTACCTACAGCCACTCCACATCCTGTAGGTCTCACTGGACGTGAACGTACGGTAGGTGGGTTTACATGTACCTACAGCCACTCCACATCCTGTAGGTTTCACTGGACGTGAACGTACGGTATGTGGGTTTACATGTACCTACAGCCACTCCACACCCTGTAGGTCTCACTGGACGTGAACGTACGGTATGTGGGTTTACATGTACCTACAGCCACTCCACATCCTGTAGGTCTCACTGGACGTGAACGTACGGTATGTGGGTTTACATGTACCTACAGCCACTCCACATCCTGTAGGTCTCACTGGACGTGAACGTACGGTATGTGGGTTTACATGTACCTACAGCCACTCCACATCCTGTAGGTCTGACTGGACGTGAACGTACGGTATGTGGGTTTACATGTACCTACAGCCACTCCACACCATGTAGGTCTCACTGGACGTGAACGTACGGTATGTGGGTTTACATGTACCTACAGCCACTCCACATCCTGTAGGTCTCACTGGACGTGAACGTACGGTATGTGGGTTTACATGTACCTACAGCCACTCCACATCATGTAGGTCTCCCTGGAGGTGAACGTACGGTATGTGGGTTTACATGTACCTACAGCCACTCCACATCCTGTAGGTTTCACTGGACGTGAACGTACGGTATGTGGGTTTACATGTACCTACAGCCACTCCACACCCTGTAGGTTTCACTGGACGTGAACGTACGGTATGTGGGTTTACATGTACCTACAGCCACTCCACATCCTGTAGGTCTCGCTGGACGTGAACGTACGGTATGTGGGTTTACATGTACCTACATCCACTCCACATCCTGTAGGTCTCACTGGACGTGAACGTACGGTATGTGGGTTTACATTTACCTACAGCCACTCCACACCCTGTAGGTCTCACTGGACGTGAACGTACGGTATGTGTGTTTACATGTACCTACAGCCACTCCACATCCTGTAGGTCTCACTGGACGTGAACGTACGGAATGTGGGTTTACATGTACCTATAGCCACTCCACATCATGTAGGTCTCCCTGGAGGTGAACGTACGGTATGTGGGTTTACATGTACCTACAGCCAATCCACATCCTGTAGGTCTCCCTGGACGTGAACGTACGGTATGTGGGTTTACATGTACCTACAGCCACTCCACATCCTGTAGGTCTCACTGGACGTGAACGTACGGTATGTGGGTTTACATGTACCTACAGCCACTCCACATCCTGTAGCTCTCCCTGGACGTGAAAGTACGGTATGTGGGTTTACATGTACCTACAGCCACTCCACATCCTGTAGGTCTCACTGGACGTGAACGTACGGTATGTGTGTTTACATGTACCTACAGCCACTCCACATGATGTAGGTCTCCCTGGACGTGAACGTACGGTATGTTGGTTTATTTGTACCTACAGCCACTCCACATCCTGTAGGTCTCACTGGATGTGAACGTACGGTATGTGGGTTTACATGTACCTACAGCCACTCCACACCCTGTAGGTCTCACTGGACGTGAACGTACGGTATGTGGGTTTACATGTACCTACAGCCACTCCACATCATGTAGGTCTCCCTGGAGGTGAACGTACGGTATGTGGGTTTACATGTACCTACAGCCACTCCACATCCTGTAGGTCTCACTGGACGTGAACGTACGGTAGGTGGGTTTACATGTACCTACAGCCACTCCACATCCTGTAGGTTTCACTGGACGTGAACGTACGGTATGTGGGTTTACATGTACCTACAGCCACTCCACACCCTGTAGGTCTCACTGGACGTGAACGTACGGTATGTGGGTTTACATGTACCTACAGCCACTCCACATCCTGTAGGTCTCACTGGACGTGAACGTACGGTATGTGGGTTTACATGTACCTACAGCCACTCCACATCCTGTAGGTCTCACTGGACGTGAACGTACGGTATGTGGGTTTACATGTACCTACAGCCACTCCACATCCTGTAGCTCTCCCTGGACGTGAAAGTACGGTTAGTGGGTTTACATGTACCTACAGCCACTCCACATCCTGTAGGTCTCACTGGACGTGAACGTACGGTATGTGTGCTTACATGTACCTACAGCCACTCCACATGATGTAGTTCTCCCTGGACGTGAACGTACGGTATGTGGGTTTACTTGTACCTACAGCCACTCCACATCCTGTAGGTGTCACTGGACGTGAACGTACGGTATGTGGGTTTACATGTACCTACAGCCACTCCACACCCTGTAGGTCTCACTGGACGTGAACGCACGGTATGTGGGTTTACATGTACCTACAGCCACTCCACATCCAGTACGTCTCACTGGACGTGAACGTACGGTATGTGGGTTTACATATACCTACAGCCACTCCACATCCTGTAGGTCTCACTAGACGTGAACGTACGGTATGTGGGCTTTCATGTACCAACAGCCACTCCACACCCTGTAGGTCTCACTGGACGTGAACGTACGGTATGTTGGTTTACAAGTATCTACAGCCACTCCACATCCTGTAGGTTTCACTGGACGTGAATGTACGGTATGTGGGTTTACATGTACCTACAGCCACTCCACATCATGTAGGTCTCCCTGGAGGTGAACGTACGGTATGTGGGTTTACATGTACCTACAGCCACTCCACATCCTGTAGGTCTCACTGGACGTGAACGTACAGTATGTGGGTTTATATGTACCTACAGCCACTCCACATCCTGTAGGTCTCACTGGACGTGAACGTACGGCATGTGGGTTTACATGTACCTACAGCCACTCCACACCCTGGAGGTCTCACTGGACGTGAACGTACGGTATGTGTGTTTACATGTACCTACAGCCACTCCACATCCTGTAGGTCTCCCTGGACGTGAACGTACGGTATGTGTGTTTACATGTACCTACAGCCACTCCACATCCTGTAGGTCTCACTGGACGTGAACGTACGGAATGTGGGTTTACATGTACCTACAGCCACTCCACATCCTGTAGGTCTCACTGGACGTGAACGTACGGTATGTGGGTTTACATGTACCTACAGCCACTCCACATCCTGTAGGTCTCCCTGGACGTGAACGTACGGTATGTGTGTTTACATGTACCTACAGCCACTCCACATCCTGTAGGTCTCACTGGACGTGAACGTACGGTATGTGGGTTTACATGTACCTACAGCCATTCCACATCCTGTAGGTCTCACTGGACGTGAACGTACGGTATGTTTGATTACATGTACCTACAGTCACTCCACATCCTGTACGTCTCACTGGACGTGAATGTACAGTATGTGGGTTTACATGTACCTACAGCCACTCCACATCCTGTAGGTCTCACTGGACGTGAACGTACGGTATGTGGGTTTACATGTACCTACAGTCACTCCACATCCTGTAGGTCTGACTGGACGTGAACGTACTGTATGTGGGTTTACATGTACCTACAGCCACTCCACACCCTGTAGGTCTCACTGGACGTGAACGTACGGTATGTGGGTTTACATGTACCTACAGCCACTCCACATCCTGTAGGTCTCACTGGACGTGAACGTACGGTATGTGGGTTTACATGTACCTACAGTCACTCCACATCATGTAGGTCTCACTGGACGTGAACGTACAGTATGTGGGTTTACATGTACCTACAGCCACTCCACATCCTGTAGGTCTCACTGGACGTGAACGTACGGTATGTGTGTTTACATGTACCTACAGTCACTCCACATCCTGTAGGTCTGACTGGACGTGAACGTACGGTATGTGGGTTTACATGTACCTACAGCCACTCCACACCCTGTAGGTCTCACTGGACGTGAACGTACGGTATGTGGGTTTACATGTACCTACAGCCACTCCACATCCTGTAGGTCTCACTGGACGTGAACGTACGGTATGTGGGTTTACATGTACCTACAGCCACTCCACATCATGTAGGTCTCCCTGGAGGTGAAAGTACGGTATGTGGGTTTACATGTACCTACAGCCACTCCACATCCTGTAGGTCTCACTGGACGTGAACGTATGGTATGTGGGTTTACATGTACCTACAGCCATTCCACATCTTGTAGGTTTCACTGGACGTGAACGTACGGTATGTGGGTTTACATGTACCTACAGCCACTCCACACCCTGTAGGTCTCACTGGACGTGAACGTACGGTATGTGGGTTTACATGTACCTACAGCTACTCCACATCCTGTAGGTCTCGCTGGACGTGAACGTACGGTATGTGGGTTTACATGTACCTACATCCACTCCACATCCTGTAGGTCTCACTGGACGTGAACGTACGGTATGTGGGTTTACATTTACCTACAGCCACTCCACACCCTGTAGGTCTCACTGGACGTGAACGTACGGTATGTGGGTTTACATGTACCTACAGCCACTCCACATCCTGTAGGTCTCACTGGACGTGAACGTACGGTATGTGGGTTTACATGTACCTACAGCCACTCCACATCATGTAGGTCTCCCTGGAGGTGAACGTACGGTATGTGGGTTTACATGTACCTACAGTCACTCCACATCCTGTAGGTCTGACTGGACGTGAACGTACTGTATGTGGGTTGACATGTACCTACAGCCACTCCACACCCTGTAGGTCTCACTGGACGTGAACGTACGGTATGTGGGTTTACATGTACCTACAGCCACTCCACATCCTGTAGGTCTCACTGGACGTGAACGTACGGTATGTGGGTTTACATGTACCTACAGTCACTCCACATCCTGTAGGTCTCACTGGACGTGAACGTACAGTATGTGGGTTTACATGTACCTACAGCCACTCCACATCCTGTAGGTCTCACTGGACGTGAACGTACGGTATGTGGGTTTACATGTACCTACAGCCACTCCACATCATGTAGGTCTCCTTGGAGGTGAACGTACGGTATGTGGGTTTACATGTACCTACAGCCACTCCACATCCTGTAGGTCTCACTGGACGTGAACGTACGGTAGGTGGGTTTACATGTACCTACAGCCACTCCACATCCTGTAGGTTTCACTGGACGTGAACGTACGGTATGTGGGTTTACATGTACCTACAGCCACTCCACACCCTGTAGGTCTCACTGGACGTGAACGTACGGTATGTGGGTTTACATGTACCTACAGCCACTCCACATCCTGTAGGTCTCACTGGACGTGAACGTACGGTATGTGGGTTTACATGTACCTACAGCCACTCCACATCATGTTGGTCTCACTGGACGTGAACGTACGGTATGTGGGTTTACATGTACCTACAGCCACTCCACATCCTGTAGCTCTCCCTGGACGTGAAAGTACGGTATGTGGGTTTACATGTACCTACAGCCACTCCACATCCTGTAGGTCTCACTGGACGTGAACGTACGGTATGTGTGTTTACATGTACCTACAGCCACTCCACATGATGTAGTTCTCCCTGGACGTGAACGTACGGTATGTGGGTTTACTTGTACCTACAGCCACTCCACATCCTGTAGGTGTCACTGGACGTGAACGTACGGTATGTGGGTTTACATGTACCTACAGCCACTCCACACCCTGTAGGTCTCACTGGACGTGAACGCACGGTATGTGGGTTTACATGTACCTACAGCCACTCCATATCCAGTAGGTCTCACTGGACGTGAACGTACGGTATGTGGGTTTACATGTACCTACAGCCACTCCACACCCTGTAGGTCTCACTGGAGGTGAACGTACGGTATGTGGGTTTACATGTACCTACAGCCACTCCACATCCTGTAGGTCTCACTGGACGTGAACGTACGGTATGTGGGTTTACATGTACCTACAGCCACTCCACATCCTGTAGGTCTCACTGGACGTGAACGTACGGTATGTGGGTTTACATGTACCTACAGCCACTCCACATCCTGTAGCTCTCCCTGGACGTGAAAGTACGGTATGTGGGTTTACATGTACCTACAGCCACTCCACATCCTGTAGGTCTCACTGGACGTGAACGTACGGTATGTGGGTTTACATGTACCTACAGTCACTCCACATCATGTAGGTCTCCCTGGAGGTGAACGTACGGTATGTGGGTTTACATGTACCTACAGCCACTCCACATCCTGTAGGTCTCCATGGACGTGAAAGTACGGTATGTGGGTTTACATGTACCTACAGCCACTCCACATCCTGTAGGTCTCACTGGACGTGAACGTACGGTATGTGTGTTTACATGTACCTACAGCCACTCCACATGATGTAGTTCTCCCTGGACGTGAACGTACGGTATGTGGGTTTACTTGTACCTACAGCCACTCCACATCCTGTAGGTGTCACTGGACGTGAACGTACGGTATGTGTGTTTATATGTACCTACAGCCACTCCACACCCTGTAGGTCTCACTGGACGTGAACGCACGGTATGTGGGTTTACATGTACCTACAGCCACTCCACATCCAGTAGGTCTCACTGGACGTGAACGTACGGTATGTGGGTTTACATGTACCTACAGCCACTCCACACCCTGTAGGTCTCACTGGACGTGAACGTACGGTATGTGGGTTTACATGTACCTACAGCCACTCCACATCCTGTAGGTCTCACTGGACGTGAACGTACGGTATGTGGGTTTACATGTACCTACAGCCACTCCACATCCTGTAGGTCTCACTGGACGTGAACGTACGGTATGTGGGTTTACATGTACCTACAGCCACTCCACATCCTGTAGCTCTCCCTGGACGTGAAAGTACGGTATGTGGGTTTACATGTACCTACAGCCATTCCACATCCTGTAGGTCTCACTGGACGTGAACGTACGGTATGTGTGTTTACATGTACCTACAGCCACTCCACATGATGTAGTTCTCCCTGGACGTGAACGTACGGTATGTGGGTTTACTTGTACCTACAGCCACTCCACATCCTGTAGGTGTCACTGGACGTGAACGTACGGTATGTGGGTTTACATGTACCTACAGCCACTCCACACCCTGTAGGTCTCACTGGACGTGAACGCACGGTATGTGGGTTTACATGTACCTACAGCCACTCCACATCCAGTAGGTCTCACTGGACGTGAACGTACGGTATGTGGGTTTACATATACCTACAGCCACTCCACATCCTGTAGGTCTCACTAGACGTGAACGTACGGTATGTGGGCTTTCATGTACCAACAGCCACTCCACACCCTGTAGGTCTCACTGGACGTGAACGTACGGTATGTGGGTTTACAAGTATCTACAGCCACTCCACATCCTGTAGGTTTCACTGGACGTGAACGTAAGGTATATGGGTTTACATGTACCTACAGCCACTCCACATCATGTAGGTCTCCCTGGAGGTGAACGTACGGTATGTGGGTTTACATGTACCTACAGCCACTCCACATCCTGTAGGTCTCACTGGACGTGAACGTACAGTATGTGGGTTTATATGTACCTACAGCCACTCCACATCCTGTAGGTCTCACTGGACGTGAACGTACGGTATGTGGGTTTACATGTACCTACAGCCACTCCACACCCTGGAGATCTCACTGGACGTGAACGTACGGTATGTGTGTTTACATGTACCTACAGCCACTCCACATCCTGTAGGTCTCCCTGGACGTGAACGTACGGTATGTGTGTTTACATGTACCTACAGCCACTCCACATCCTGTAGGTCTCACTGGACGTGAACGTACGGAATGTGGGTTTACATGTACCTACAGCCACTCCACATCCTGTAGGTCTCACTGGACGTGAACGTACGGTATGTGGGTTTACATGTACCTACAGCCACTCCACATCCTGTAGGTCTCCCTGGACGTGAACGTACGGTATGTGTGTTTACATGTACCTACAGCCACTCCACATCCTGTAGGTCTCACTGGACGTGAACGTACGGTATGTGGGTTTACATGTACCTACAGCCATTCCACATCCTGTAGGTCTCACTGGACGTGAACGTACGGTATGTTTGATTACATGTACCTACAGTCACTCCACATCCTGTAGGTCTCACTGGACGTGAACGTACAGTATGTGGGTTTACATGTACCTACAGCCACTCCACATCCTGTAGGTCTCACTGGACGTGAACGTACGGTATGTGGGTTTACATGTACCTACAGTCACTCCACATCCTGTAGGTCTGACTGGACGTGAACGTACGGTATGTGGGTTTACATGTACCTACAGCCACTCCACACCCTGTAGGTCTCACTGGACGTGAACGTACGGTATGTGGGTTTACATGTACCTACAGCCACTCCACATCCTGTAGGTCTCACTGGACGTGAACGTACGGTATGTGGGTTTACATGTACCTACAGTCACTCCACATCCTGTAGGTCTCACTGGACGTGAACGTACAGTATGTGGGTTTACATGTACCTACAGCCACTCCACATCCTGTAAGTCTCACTGGACGTGAACGTACTGTATGTGTGTTTACATGTACCTACAGTCACTCCACATCCTGTAGGTCTGACTGGACGTGAACGTACGGTATGTGGGTTTACATGTACCTACAGCCACTCCACACCCTGTAGGTCTCACTGGACGTGAACGTACGGTATGTGGGTTTACATGTACCTACAGCCACTCCACATCCTGTAGGTCTCACTGGACGTGAACGTACGGTATGTGGGTTTACATGTACCTACAGCCACTCCACATCATGTAGGTCTCCCTGGAGGTGAACGTACGGTATGTGGGTTTACATGTACCTACAGCCACTCCACATCCTGTAGGTCTCACTGGACGTGAACGTATGGTATGTGGGTTTACATGTACCTACAGCCATTCCACATCCTGTAGGTTTCACTGGACGTGAACGTACGGTATGTGGGTTTACATGTACCTACAGCCACTCCACACCCTGTAGGTCTCACTGGACGTGAACGTACGGTATGTGGGTTTACATGTACCTACAGACACTCCACATCCTGTAGGTCTCGCTGGACGTGAACGTACGGTATGTGGGTTTACATGTACCTACATCCACTCCACATCCTGTAGGTCTCACTGGACGTGAACGTACGGTATGTGGGTTTACATTTACCTACAGCCACTCCACACCCTGTAGGTCTCACTGGACGTGAACGTACGGTATGTGGGTTTACATGTACCTACAGCCACTCCACATCCTGTAGGTCTCACTGGACGTGAACGTACGGTATGTGGGTTTACATGTACCTACAGCCACTCCACATCATGTAGGTCTCCCTGGAGGTGAACGTACGGTATGTGGGTTTACATGTACCTACAGCCACTCCATATCCTGTAGGTCTCACTGGACGTGAACGTACGGTATGTGGGTTTACATGTACCTACAGCCACTCCACATCCTGTAGGTCTCACTGGACGTGAACGTACGGTATGTGGGTTTACATGTACCTACAGCCACTCCACATCCTGTAGGTCTCACTGGACGTGAACGTACGGTATGTGGGTTTACATGTACCTACAGTCACTCCACATCCTGTAGGTCTCACTGGACGTGAACGTACAGTATGTGGGTTTACATGTACCTACAGCCACTCCACATCCTGTAGGTCTCACTGGACGTGAACGTACGGTATGTGGGTTTACATGTACCTACAGTCACTCCACATCCTGTAGGTCTGACTGGACGTGAACGTACGGCATGTGGGTTTACATGTACCTACAGCCACTCCACACCCTGTAGGTCTCACTGGACGTGAACGTACGGTATGTGGGTTTACATGTACCTACAGCCACTCCACATCCTGTAGGTCTCACTGGACGTGAACGTACGGTATGTGGGTTTACATGTACCTACAGCCACTCCACATCCTGTAGGTCTCACTGGACGTGAACGTACGGTATGTGGGTTTACATGTATCTACAGTCACTCCACATCCTGTAGGTCTCACTGGACGTGAACGTACAGTATGTGGGTTTACATGTACCTACAGCCACTCCACATCCTGTAGGTCTCACTGGACGTGAACGTACGGTATGTGGGTTTACATGTACCTACAGTCACTCCACATCCTGTAGGTCTGACTGGACGTGAACGTACGGTATGTGGGTTTACATGTACCTACAGCCACTCCACACCCTGTAGGTCTCACTGGACGTGAACGTACGGTATGTGGGTTTACATGTACCTACAGCCACTCCACATCCTGTAGGTCTCACTGGACGTGAACGTACGGTATGTGGGTTTACATGTACCTACAGCCACTCCACATCATGTAGGTCTCCCTGGAGGTGAACGTACGGTATGTGGGTTTACATGTACCTACAGCCACTCCACACCCTGTAGGTCTCACTGGACGTGAACGTACGGTATGTGGGTTTACATGTACCTACAGCCACTCCACATCCTGTAGGTCTCGCTGGACGTGAACGTACGGTATGTGGGTTTACATGTACCTACATCCACTCCACATCCTGTAGGTCTCACTGGACGTGAACGTACGGTATGTGGGTTTACATTTACCTACAGCCACTCCACACCCTGTAGGTCTCACTGGACGTGCACGTACGGTATGTGGGTTTACATGTACCTACAGCCACTCCACATCCTGTAGGTCTCACTGGACGTGAACGTACGGTATGTGGGTTTACATGTACCTACAGCCACTCCACATCATGTAGGTCTCCCTGGAGGTGAACGTACGGTATGTGGGTTTACATGTACCTACAGCCACTCCACATCCTGTAGGTCTGACTGGACGTGAACGTACGGTATGTGGGTTTACATGTACCTACAGCCACTCCACACCCTGTAGGTCTCACTGGACGTGAACGTACGGTATTTGGGTTTACATGTACCTACAGCCACTCCACATCCTGTAGGTCTCACTGGACGTGAACGTACGGTATGTGGGTTTACATGTACCTACAGTCACTCCACATCCTGTAGGTCTCACTGGACGTGAACGTACAGTATGTGGGTTTACATGTACCTACAGCCACTCCACATCCTGTAGGTCTCACTGGACGTGAACGTACGGTATGTGGGTTTACATGTACCTACAGTCACTCCACATCCTGTATGTCTGACTGGACGTGAACGTACGGTATGTGGGTTTACATGTACCTACAGCCACTCCACACCCTGTAGGTCTCACTGGACGTGAACGTACGGTATGTGGGTTTACATGTACCTACAGCCACTCCACATCCTGTAGGTCTCACTGGACGTGAACGTACGGTATGTGGGTTTACATGTACCTACAGCCACTCCACATCCTGTAGGTCTCCCTGGAGGTGAACGTACGGTATGTGGGTTTACATGTACCTACAGCCACTCCACATCCTGTAGGTCTCACTGGACGTGAACGTACGGTATGTGGGTTTACATGTACCTACAGCCATTCCACATCCTGTAGGTTTCACTGGACGTGAACGTACGGTATGTGGGTTTACATGTACCTACAGCCACTCCACACCCTGTAGGTCTCACTGGACGTGAACGTACGGTATGTGGGTTTACATGTACCTACAGCCACTCCACATCCTGTAGGTCTCGCTGGACGTGAACGTACGGTATGTGGGTTTACATGTACCTACTTCCACTCCACATCCTGTAGGTCTCACTGGACGTGAACGTACGGTATGTGGGTTTACATTTACCTACAGCCACTCCACACCCTGTAGATCTCACTGGACGTGAACGTACGGTATGTGGGTTTACATGTACCTACAGCCACTCCACATCCTGTAGGTATCACTGGACGTGAACGTACGGTATGTGGGTTTACATGTACCTACAGCCACTCCACATCATGTAGGTCTCCCTGGAGGTGAACGTACGGTATGTGGGTTTACATGTACCTACAGCCACTCCACATCCTGTAGGTCTCCCTGGACGTGAACGTACGGTATTTGGGTTTACATGTACCTACAGCCAATCCACATCCTGTAGGTCTCACTGGACGTGAACGTACGGTATGTGGGTTTACATGTACCTACAGCCACTCAACATCCTGTAGGTCTCACTGGACGTGAACGTACGGTATGTGGGTTTACATGTACCTACAGCCACTCCACATCCTGTAGGTCTCGCTGGACGTGAACGTACGGTATGTGGGTTTACATGTACCTACATCCACTCCACATCCTGTAGGTCTCACAGGACGTGAACGTACGGTATGTGGGTTTACATTTACCTACAGCCACTCCACACCCTGTAGGTCTCACTGGACGTGAACGTACGGTATGTGGGTTTACATGTACCTACAGCCACTCCACATCCTGTAGGTCTCACTGGACGTGAACGTACGGTATGTGGGTTTACATGTACCTACAGCCACTCCACATCATGTAGGTCTCCCTGGAGGTGAACGTACGGTATGTGGGTTTACATGTACCTACAGCCACTCCACATCCTGTAGGTCTCACTGGACGTGAACGTACGGTATGTGGGTTTACATGTACCTACAGTCACTCCACATCCTGTAGGTCTGACTGGACGTGAACGTACGGTATGTGGGTTTACATGTACCTACAGCCACTCCACACCCTGTAGGTCTCACTGGACGTGAACGTACGGTATGTGGGTTTACATGTACCTACAGCCACTCCACATCCTGTAGGTCTCACTGGACGTGAACGTACGGTATGTGGGTTTACATGTACCTACAGTCACTCCACATCCTGTAGGTCTCACTGGACGTGAACGTACAGTATGTGGGTTTACATGTACCTACAGCCACTCCACATCCTGTAGGTCTCACTGGACGTGAACGTACGGTATGTGGGTTTACATGTACCTACAGTCACTCCACATTCTGTAGGTCTGACTGGACGTGAACGTACGGTATGTGGATTTACATGTACCTACAGCCACTCCACACCCTGTAGGTCTCACTGGACGTGAACGTACGGTATGTGGGCTTACATGTACCTACAGCCACTCCACATCCTGTAGGTCTCACTGGACGTGAACGTACGGTATGTGGGTTTACATGTACCTACAGCCACTCCACATCCTGTAGGTCTCACTGGACGTGAACGTACGGTATGTGGGTTTACATGTACCTACAGCCACTCCACACCCTGGAGATCTCACTGGACGTGAACGTACGGTATGTGTGTTTACATGTACCTACAGCCACTCCACATCCTGTAGGTCTCCCTGGACGTGAACGTACGGTATGTGTGTTTACATGTACCTACAGCCACTCCACATCCTGTAGGTCTCACTGGACGTGAACGTACGGAATGTGGGTTTACATGTACCTACAGCCACTCCACATCCTGTAGGTCTCACTGGACGTGAACGTACTGTATGTGGGTTTACATGTACCTACAGCCACTCCACATCCTGTAGGTCTCCCTGGACGTGAACGTACGGTATGTGTGTTTACATGTACCTACAGCCACTCCACATCCTGTAGGTCTCACTGGACGTGAACGTACGGTATGTGGGTTTACATGTACCTACAGCCATTCCACATCCTGTAGGTCTCACTGGACGTGAACGTACGGTATGTTTGATTACATGTACCTACAGTCACTCCACATCCTGTAGGTCTCACTGGACGTGAACGTACAGTATGTGGGTTTACATGTACCTACAGCCACTCCACATCCTGTAGGTCTCACTGGACGTGAACGTACGGTATGTGGGTTTACATGTACCTACAGTCACTCCACATCCTGTAGGTCTGACTGGACGTGAACGTACGGTATGTGGGTTTACATGTACCTACAGCCACTCCACACCCTGTAGGTCTCACTGGACGTGAACGTACGGTATGTGGGTTTACATGTACCTACAGCCACTCCACATCCTGTAGGTCTCACTGGACGTGAACGTACGGTATGTGGGTTTACATGTACCTACAGTCACTCCACATCCTGTAGGTCTCACTGGACGTGAACGTACAGTATGTGGGTTTACATGTACCTACAGCCACTCCACATCCTGTAAGTCTCACTGGACGTGAACGTACTGTATGTGTGTTTACATGTACCTACAGTCACTCCACATCCTGTAGGTCTGACTGGACGTGAACGTACGGTATGTGGGTTTACATGTACCTACAGCCACTCCACACCCTGTAGGTCTCACTGGACGTGAACGTACGGTATGTGGGTTTACATGTACCTACAGCCACTCCACATCCTGTAGGTCTCACTGGACGTGAACGTACGGTATGTGGGTTTACATGTACCTACAGCCACTCCACATCATGTAGGTCTCCCTGGAGGTGAACGTACGGTATGTGGGTTTACATGTACCTACAGCCACTCCACATCCTGTAGGTCTCACTGGACGTGAACGTATGGTATGTGGGTTTACATGTACCTACAGCCATTCCACATCCTGTAGGTTTCACTGGACGTGAACGTACGGTATGTGGGTTTACATGTACCTACAGCCACTCCACACCCTGTAGGTCTCACTGGACGTGAACGTACGGTATGTGGGTTTACATGTACCTACAGCCACTCCACATCCTGTAGGTCTCGCTGGACGTGAACGTACGGTATGTGGGTTTACATGTACCTACATCCACTCCACATCCTGTAGGTCTCACTGGACGTGAACGTACGGTATGTGGGTTTACATTTACCTACAGCCACTCCACACCCTGTAGGTCTCACTGGACGTGAACGTACGGTATGTGGGTTTACATGTACCTACAGCCACTCCACATCCTGTAGGTCTCACTGGACGTGAACGTACGGTATGTGGGTTTACATGTACCTACAGCCACTCCACATCATGTAGGTCTCCCTGGAGGTGAACGTACGGTATGTGGGTTTACATGTACCTACAGCCACTCCACATCCTGTAGGTCTCACTGGACGTGAACGTACGGTATGTGGGTTTACATGTACCTACAGCCACTCCACATCCTGTAGGTCTCACTGGACGTGAACGTACGGTATGTGGGTTTACATGTACCTACAGCCACTCCACATCCTGTAGGTCTCACTGGACGTGAACGTACGGTATGTGGGTTTACATGTACCTACAGTCACTCCACATCCTGTAGGTCTCACTGGACGTGAACGTACAGTATGTGGGTTTACATGTACCTACAGCCACTCCACATCCTGTAGGTCTCACTGGACGTGAACGTACGGTATGTGGATTTACATGTACCTACAGTCACTCCACATCCTGTAGGTCTGACTGGACGTGAACGTACGGCATGTGGGTTTACATGTACCTACAGCCACTCCACACCCTGTAGGTCTCACTGGACGTGAACGTACGGTATGTGGGTTTACATGTACCTACAGCCACTCCACATCCTGTAGGTCTCACTGGACGTGAACGTACGGTATGTGGGTTTACATGTACCTACAGCCACTCCACATCCTGTAGGTCTCACTGGACGTGAACGTACGGTATGTGGGTTTACATGTACCTACAGTCACTCCACATCCTGTAGGTCTCACTGGACGTGAACGTACAGTATGTGGGTTTACATGTACCTACAGCCACTCCACATCCTGTAGGTCTCACTGGACGTGAACGTACGGTATGTGGGTTTACATGTACCTACAGCCACTCCACATCCTGTAGGTCTCACTGGACGTGAACGTACGGTATGTGGGTTTACATGTACCTACAGCCACTCCACATCATGTAGGTCTCCCTGGAGGTGAACGTACGGTATGTGGGTTTACATGTACCTACAGCCACTCCACACCCTGTAGGTCTCACTGGACGTGAACGTACGGTATGTGGGTTTACATGTACCTACAGCCACTCCACATCCTGTAGGTCTCGCTGGACGTGAACGTACGGTATGTGGGTTTACATGTACCTACATCCACTCCACATCCTGTAGGTCTCACTGGACGTGAACGTACGGTATGTGGGTTTACATTTACCTACAGCCACTCCACACCCTGTAGGTCTCACTGGACGTGAACGTACGGTATGTGGGTTTACATGTACCTACAGCCACTCCACATCCTGTAGGTCTCACTGGACGTGAACGTACGGTATGTGGGTTTACATGTACCTACAGCCACTCCACATCATGTAGGTCTCCCTGGAGGTGAACGTACGGTATGTGGGTTTACATGTACCTACAGCCACTCCACATCCTGTAGGTCTGACTGGACGTGAACGTACGGTATGTAGGTTTACATGTACCTACAGCCACTCCACACCCTGTAGGTCTCACTGGACGTGAACGTACGGTATTTGGGTTTACATGTACCTACAGCCACTCCACATCCTGTAGGTCTCACTGGACGTGAACGTACGGTATGTGGGTTTACATGTACCTACAGTCACTCCACATCCTGTAGGTCTCACTGGACGTGAACGTACAGTATGTGGGTTTACATGTACCTACAGCCACTCCACATCCTGTAGGTCTCACTGGACGTGAACGTACGGTATGTGGGTTTACATGTACCTACAGTCACTCCACATCCTGTATGTCTGACTGGACGTGAACGTACGGTATGTGGGTTTACATGTACCTACAGCCACTCCACACCCTGTAGGTCTCACTGGACGTGAACGTACGGTATGTGGGTTTACATGTACCTACAGCCACTCCACATCCTGTAGGTCTCACTGGACGTGAACGTACGGTATGTGGGTTTACATGTACCTACAGCCACTCCACATCCTGTAGGTCTCCCTGGAGGTGAACGTACGGTATGTGGGTTTACATGTACCTACAGCCACTCCACATCCTGTAGGTCTCACTGGACGTGAACGTACGGTATGTGGGTTTACATGTACCTACAGCCATTCCACATCCTGTAGGTTTCACTGGACGTGAACGTACGGTATGTGGGTTTACATGTACCTACAGCCACTCCACACCCTGTAGGTCTCACTGGACGTGAACGTACGGTATGTGGGTTTACATGTACCTACAGCCACTCCACATCCTGTAGGTCTCGCTGGACGTGAACGTACGGTATGTGGGTTTACATGTACCTACTTCCACTCCACATCCTGTAGGTCTCACTGGACGTGAACGTACGGTATGTGGGTTTACATTTACCTACAGCCACTCCACACCCTGTAGATCTCACTGGACGTGAACGTACGGTATGTGGGTTTACATGTACCTACAGCCACTCCACATCCTGTAGGTATCACTGGACGTGAACGTACGGTATGTGGGTTTACATGTACCTACAGCCACTCCACATCATGTAGGTCTCCCTGGAGGTGAACGTACGGTATGTGGGTTTACATGTACCTACAGCCACTCCACATCCTGTAGGTCTCCCTGGACGTGAACGTACGGTATTTGGGTTTACATGTACCTACAGCCAATCCACATCCTGTAGGTCTCCCTGGACGTGAACGTACGGTATGTGGGTTTACATGTACCTACAGCCACTCCACATCCTGTAGGTCTCACTGGACGTGAACGTACGGTATGTGGGTTTACATGTACCTACAGCCACTCCACATCCTGTAGGTCTCGCTGGACGTGAACGTACGGAATGTGGGTTTACATGTACCTACATCCACTCCACATCCTGTAGGTCTCACAGGACGTGAACGTACGGTATGTGGGTTTACATTTACCTACAGCCACTCCACACCCTGTAGGTCTCACTGGACGTGAACGTACGGTATGTGGGTTTACATGTACCTACAGCCACTCCACATCATGTAGGTCTCCCTGGAGGTGAACGTACGGTATGTGGGTTTACATGTACCTACAGCCACTCCACATCCTGTAGGTCTCACTGGACGTGAACGTACGGTATGTGGGTTTACATGTACCTACAGTCACTCCACATCCTGTAGGTCTGACTGGACGTGAACGTACGGTATGTGGGTTTACATGTACCTACAGCCACTCCACACCCTGTAGGTCTCACTGGACGTGAACGTATGGTATGTGGGTTTACATGTACCTACAGCCACTCCACATCCTGTAGGTCTCACTGGACGTGAACGTACGGTATGTGGGTTTACATGTACCTACAGTCACTCCACATCCTGTAGGTCTCACTGGACGTGAACGTACAGTATGTGGGTTTACATGTACCTACAGCCACTCCACATCCTGTAGGTCTCACTGGACGTGAACGTACGGTATGTGGGTTTACATGTACCTACAGTCACTCCACATTCTGTAGGTCTGACTGGACGTGAACGTAAGGTATGTGGATTTACATGTACCTACAGCCACTCCACACCCTGTAGGTCTCACTGGACGTGAACGTACGGTATGTGGGCTTACATGTACCTACAGCCACTCCACATCCTGTAGGTCTCACTGGACGTGAACGTACGGTATGTGGGTTTACATGTACCTACAGCCACTCCACATCATGTAGGTCTCCCTGGAGGTGAACGTACGGTATGTGGGTTTACATGTACCTACAGCCACTCCACATCCTGTAGGTCTCACTGGACGTGAACGTACGGTATGTGGGTTTACATGTACCTACAGCCATTCCACATCCTGTAGGTTTCACTGGACGTGAACGTACGGTATGTGGGTTTACATGTACCTACAGCCACTCCACACCCTGTAGGTCTCACTGGACGTGAACGTACGGTATGTGGGTTTACATGTACCTACAGCCACTCCACATCCTGTAGGTCTCGCTGGACGTGAACGTATGGTATGGGGGTTTACATGTACCTACATCCACTCCACATCCTGTAGGTCTCACTGGACGTGAACGTACGGTATGTGGGTTTACATTTACCTACAGCCACTCCACACCCTGTAGATCTCACTGGACGTAAACGTACGGTATGTGGGTTTACATGTACCTACAGCCACTCCACATCCTGTAGGTCTCACTGGACGTGAACGTACGGTATGTGGGTTTACATGTACCTACAGCCACTCCACATCATGTAGGTCTCCCTGGAGGTGAACGTACGGTATGTGGGTTTACATGTACCTACAGCCACTCCACATCCTGTAGGTCTCCCTGGACGTGAACGTACGGTATGTGGGTTTACATGTACCTACAGCCAATCCACATCCTGTAGGTCTCCCTGGACGTGAACGTACGGTATGTGGGTTTACATGTACCTACAGCCACTCCACATCCTGTAGGTCTCACTGGACGTGAACGTACGGTATGTGGGTTTACATGTACCTACAGCCACTCCACATCCTGTAGGTCTCGCTGGACGTGAACGTACGGTATGTGGGTTTACATGTACCTACATCCACTCCACATCCTGTAGGTCTCACTGGACGTGAACGTACGGTATGTGGGTTTACATTTACCTACAGCCACTCCACACCCTGTAGCTCTCCCTGGACGTGAAAGTACGGTATGTGGGTTTACATGTACCTACAGCCACTCCACATCCTGTAGGTCTCACTGGACGTGAACGTACGGTATGTGTGTTTACATGTACCTACAGCCACTCCACATGATGTAGGTCTCCCTGGACGTGAACGTACGGTATATGGGTTTATTTGTACCTACAGCCACTCCACATCCTGTAGGTCTCACTGGACGTGAACGTACGGTATGTGGGTTTACATGTACCTACAGCCACTCCACACCCTGTAGGTCTCACTGGACGTGAACGTACGGTATGTGGGTTTACATGTACCTACAGCCACTCCACATCATGTAGGTCTCCCTGGAGGTGAACGTACGGTATGTGGGTTTACATGTACCTACAGCCACTCCACATCCTGTAGGTCTCACTGGACGTGAACGTACGGTATGTGGGTTTACATGTACCTACAGCCACTCCACATCCTGTAGGTTTCACTGGACGTGAACGTACGGTATGTGGGTTTACATGTACCTACAGCCACTCCACACCCTGTAGGTCTCACTGGACGTGAACGTACGGTATGTGGGTTTACATGTACCTACAGCCACTCCACATCCTGTAAGTCTCGCTGGACGTGAACGTATGGTATGTGGGTTTACATGTACCTACAGCCACTCCACATCCTGTAGGTCTCACTGGACGTGAACGTACGGTATGTGGGTTTACATTTACCTACAGCCACTCCACACCCTGTAGGTCTCACTGGACGTGAACGTACGGTATGTGGGTTTACATGTACCTACAGCCACTCCACATCCTGTAGGTCTCACTGGACGTGAACGTACGGTATGTGGGTTTACATGTACCTACAGCCACTCCACATCATGTAGGTCTCCCTGGAGGTGAACGTACGGTATGTGGGTTTACATGTACCTACAGCCACTCCACATCCTGTAGGTCTCCCTGGACGTGAACGTACGGTATCTGGGTTTACATGTACCTACAGCCACTCCACATCCTGTAGGTCTCACTGGACGTGAACGTACGGTATGTGGGTTTACATGTACCTACAGCCACTCCACATCCTGTAGGTCTCACTGGACATGAACGTACGTATGTGGGTTTACATGTACCTACAGCCACTCCACATCCTGTAGCTCTCCCTGGGCGTGAAAGTACGGTATGTGGGTTTACATGTACCTACAGCCACTCCACATCCTGTAGGTCTCACTGGACGTGAACGTACGGTATGTGTGTTTACATGTACCTACAGCCACTCCACATGATGTAGGTCTCCCTGGACGTGAACGTACGGTATGTGGGTTTATTTGTACCTACAACCACTCCACATCCTGTAGGTCTCACTGGACGTGAACGTACGGTATGTGGGTTTACATGTACCTACAGCCACTCCACACCCCGTAGGTCTCACTGGACGTGAACGTACGGTATGTGGGTTTACATGTACCTACAGCCACTCCATATCCTGTAGGTCTCCCTGGACGTGAACGTACGGTATGTTGGTTTACATGTACCTACAGCCAATCCACATCCTGTAGGTCTCCCTGGACGTGAACGTACGGTATGTGGGTTTACATGTACCTACAGCCACTCCACATCCTGTAGGTCTCACTGGACGTGAACGTACGGTATGTGGGTTTACATATACCTACAGCCACTCCACATCCTGTAGGTCTCACTGGACGTGAACGTACGGTATGTGTGTTTACATGTACCTACAGCCACTCCACACCCTGTAGGTCTCACTGGACGTGAACGTACGGTATTTGGGTTTACATGTATCTACAGCCACTCCACATCATGTAGGTCTCCCAGGAGGTGAACGTACGGTATGTGGGTTGACATGTACCTACAGCCACTCCACATCCTGTAGGTCTCACTGGACGTGAACGTACAGTATGTGGGTTTACATGTACCTACAGCCACTCCACATCCTGTAGGTCTCACTGGACGTGAACGTACGGTATGTGGGTTTACATGTACCTACAGCCACTCCACACCGTGTAGGTCTCACTGGAGGTGAACGTACGGTATGTGTGTTTACATGTACCTACAGCCACTCCACATCCTGTAGGTCTCCCTGGACGTGAACGTACGGTATGTGTGTTTACATGTACCTACAGCCACTCCACATCCTGTAGGTCTCACTGGACGTGAACGTACGGTATGTGGGTTTACATGTACCTACAGCCACTCCACACCCTGTAGGTCTCACTGGACGTGAACGTACGGAATGTGGGTTTACATGTACCTACAGCCACTCCACATCCTGTATGTCTCACTGGACGTGAACGTACGGTATGTGGGTTTACATGTACCTACAGCCACTCCACATCCTGTAGGTCTCACTGGACGTGAACGTACGGTATGTGTGTTTACATGTACCTACAGCCACTCCACATCCTGTAGGTCTCACTGGACGTGAACGTACGGTATGTGGGTTTACATGTACCTACAGCCACTCCACATCCTGTAGGTCTCACTGGACGTGAACGTACAGTATGTGGGTTTACATGTACCTACAGTCACTCCACATCCTGTAGGTCTGACTGGACGTGAACGTACGGTATGTGGGTTTACATGTACCTACAGCCACTCCACATCCTGTAGGTCTCACTGGACGTGAACGTACGGTATGTGGGTTTACATGTACCTACAGCCACTCCACATCCTGTAGGTCTCACTGGACGTGAACGTACGGTATGTGGGTTTACATGTACCTACAGTCACTCCACATCCAGTAGGTCTGACTGGACGTGAACGTACGGTATGTGGGTTTACATGTACCTACAGCCACTCCACACCCAGTAGGTCTCACTGGACGTGAACGTACGGTATGTGGGTTTACATGTACCTACAGCCACTCCACATCCTGTAGGTCTCACTGGACATGAACGTACGGTATGTGGGTTTACATGTACCTACAGCCACTCCACATCCTGTAGGTTTCACTGGACGTGAACGTACGGTATGTGGGTTTACATGTACCTACAGCCACTCCACACCCTGTAGGTCTCACTGGACGTGAACGTACGGTATGTGGGTTTATATGTACCTACAGCCACTCCACATCCTGAAGGTCTCGCTGGACGTGAACGTACGGTATGTGGGTTTACATGTACCTACAGCCACTCCACATCCTGTAGGTCTCACTGGACGTGAACGTACGGTATGTGGGTTTACATTTACCTACAGCCACTCCACACCCTGTAGGTCTCACTGGACGTGAACGTACGGTATGTGGGTTTACATGTACCTACAGCCACTCCACATCCTGTAGGTCTCACTGGACGTCAACGTACGGTATGTGGGTTTACATGTACCTACAGCCACTCCACATCATGTAGGTCTCCCTGGAGGTGAACGTACGGTATGTGGGTTTACATGTACCTACAGCCACTCCACATCCTGTAGGTCTCACTGGACGTGAACGTACGGTATGTGGGTTTACATGTACCTACAGCCAATCCACATCCTGTAGGTCTCACTGGACGTGAACGTACGGTATGTGTGTTTACATGTACCTACAGCCACTCCACATCCTGTAGGTCTCACTGGACGTGAACGTACGGTATGTGGGTTTACATGTACCTACAGCCACTCCACATCCTGTAGGTCTCACTGGACGTGAACGTACGGTATGTGGGTTTACATGTACCTACAGCCACTTCACATCCTGTAGGTCTCCCTGGAAGGGAAAGTACGGTATGTGGGTTTACATGTACCTACAGCCACTCCGCATCCTGTAGGTCTCACTGGACGTGGGCGTACGGTATGTGTGTTTACATGTACCTACAGTCACTCCACATGATGTAGGTCTCCCTGGACGTGAACGTACGGTATGTGGGTTTACTTGTACCTACAGCCACTCCACATCCTGAAGGTCTCACTGGACGTGAACGTACGGTATGTGGGTTTACATGTACCTACAGCCACTCCACATCCTGTAGGTCTCACTGGACGTGAACGTACGGTATGTGGGTTTACATGTACCTACAGCCACTCCACATCCTGTAGGTCTTACTGGACGTGAACGTACAGTATGTGGGTTTACATATACCTACAGCCACTCCACATCATGTAGGTCTCCCTGGACGTGAACGTACGGTATGTGTGTTTACATGTACCTACAGCCACTCCACATCCTGTAGGTCTCACTGGACGTGAACGTACGGAATGTGGGTTTACATGTACCTACAGCCACTCCACATCCTGTAGGTCTCACTGGACGTGAACGTACGGTATGTGGGTTTACATGTACCTACAGCCACTCCACATCATGTAGGTCTCCCTGGACGTGAACGTACGGTATGTGTGTTTACATGTACCTACAGCCACTCCACATCCTGTAGGTCGCACTGGACGTGAACGTACGGTATGTGGGTTTACATGTACCTACAGCCACTCCACATCCTGTAGGTCTCACTGGACGTGAACGTACGGTATGTTTGATTACATGTACCTACAGTCACTCCACATCCTGTAGGTCTCACTGGACGTGAACGTACAGTATGTGGGTTTACATGTACCTACAGCCACTCCACATCCTGTAGGTCTCACTGGACGTGAACGTACGGTATGTGGGTTTACATGTACCTACAGCCACTCCACATCCTGTAGGTCGCACTGGAGGTGAACGTACGGTATGTGGGTTTACATGTACCTACAGCCACTCCACATCCTGTAGGTCTCACTGGACGTGAACGTACGGTATGTGGGTTTACATGTACCTACAGTCACTCCACATCCTGTAGGTCTCACTGGACGTGAACGTACAGTATGTGGGTTTACATGTACCTACAGCCACTCCACATCCTGTAGGTCTCACTGGACGTGAACGTACGGTATGTGGGTTTACATTTACCTACAGTCACTCCACATCCAGTAGGTCTGACTGGACGTGAACGTACGGTATGTGGGTTTACATGTACCTACAGCCACTCCACACCCAGTAGGTCTCACTGGACGTGAACGTACGGTATGTGGGTTTACATGTACCTACAGCCACTCCACATCCTGTAGGTCTCACTGGACGTGAACGTACAGTATGTGGGTTTACATGTACCTACAGCCACTCCACACCCAGTAGGTCTCACTGGACGTGAACGTACGGTATATGGGTTTACATGTACCTACAGCCACTACACATCCTGTAGGTCTCACTGGACGTGAACGTACAGTATGTGGGTTTACATGTACCTACAGCCACTCCATATCCTGTAGGTCTCACTGGACGTGAACGTACGGTATGTGGGTTTACATGTATCTACAGCCACTCCACACCCTGTAGGTCTCACTGGACGTGAACGTACGGTATGTGGGTTTACATGTACCTACAGCCACTCCACATCCTGTAGGTCTCCCTGGACATGAACGTACGGTATGTGGGTTTACATGTACCTACAGCCACTCCACATCCTGTAGGTCTCACTGGACGTGAACGTACGGTATGTGGGTTTACATGTACCTACAGCCACTCCACACCCTGTAGGTCTCACTGGACGTGAACGTACGGAATGTGGGTTTACATGTACCTAGAGCCACTCCACATCCTGTAGGTCTCACTGGACGTGAACGTACGGTATGTGGGTTTACATGTACCTACAGCCACTCCACATCCTGTAGGTCTCCCTGGACGTGAACGTACGGTATGTGTGTTTACATGTACCTACAGCCACTCCACATCCTGTAGGTCTCACTGGACGTGAACGTACGGTATGTGGGTTTACATGTACCTACAGCCACTCCACATCCTGTAGGTCTCACTGGACGTGAACGTACGGTATGTTTGATTACATGTACCTACAGTCACTCCACATCCTGTAGGTCTCACTGGACGTGAACGTACAGTATGTGGGTTTACATGTACCTACAGCCACTCCACATCCTGTAGGTCTCACTGGACGTGAACGTACGGTATGTGGGTTTACATGTACCTACAGTCACTCCACATCCTGTAGGTCTGACTGGACGTGAACGTACGGTATGTGGGTTTACATGTACCTACAGCCACTCCACATCCTGTAGGTCTCACTGGACGTGAACGTACGGTATGTGGGTTTACATGTACCTACAGCCACTCCACATCCTGTAGGTCTCACTGGACGTGAACGTACGGTATGTGGGTTTACATGTACCTACAGTCACTCCACATCCTGTAGGTCTCACCGGACGTGAACGTACAGTATGTGGGTTTACATGTACCTACAGCCACTCCACATCCTGTAGGTCTCACTGGACGTGAACGTACGGTATGTGGGTTTACATTTACCTACAGTCACTCCACATCCTGTAGGTCTGACTGGACGTGAACGTACGGTATGTGGGTTTACATGTACCTACAGCCACTCCACACCCAGTAGGTCTCACTGGACGTGAACGTACGGTATGTGGGTTTACATGTACCTACAGCCACTCCACATCCTGTAGGTCTCACTGGACGTGAACGTATGGTATGTGGGTTTACATGTACCTACAGCCACTCCACATCATGTAGGTCTCCCTGGAGGTGAACGTACGGTATGTGGGTTTACATGTACCTACAACCACTCCACATCCTGTAGGTCTCACTGGACGTGAACGTACGGTATGTGGGTTTACATGTACCTACAGCCACTCCACATCCTGTAGGTCTCACTGGACATGAACGTACGGTATGTTTGATTACATGTACCTACAGTCACTCCACATCCTGTAGGTCTCACTGGACGTGAACGTACAGTATGTGGGTTTACATGTACCTACAGCCACTCCACATCCTGTAGGTCTCACTGGACGTGAACGTACGGTATGTGGGTTTACATGTACCTACAGTCACTCCACATCCTGTAGGTCTGACTGGACGTGAACGTACGGTATGTGGGTTTACATGTACCTACAGCCACTCCACATCCTGTAGGTCGCACTGGAGGTGAACGTACGGTATGTGGGTTTACATATACCTACAGCCACTCCACATCCTGTAGGTCTCACTGGACGTGAACGTACGGTATGTGGGTTTACATGTACCTACAGTCACTCCACATCCTGTAGGTCTCACTGGACGTGAACGTACAGTATGTGGGTTTACATGTACCTACAGCCACTCCACATCCTGTAGGTCTCACTGGACGTGAACGTACGGTATGTGGGTTTACATGTACCTACAGTCACTCCACATCCAGTAGGTCTGACTGGACGTGAACGTACGGTATGTGGGTTTACATGTACCTACAGCCACTCCACACCCAGTAGGTCTCACTGGACGTGAACGTACGGTATGTGGGTTTACATGTACCTACAGCCACTCCACACCCAGTGGGTCTCACTGGACGTGAACGTACGGTATATGGGTTTACATGTACCTACAGCCACTACACATCCTGTAGGTCTCACTGGACGTGAACGTACGGTATGTGGGTTTACATGTACCTACAGCCACTCCACATCCTGTAGGTCTCACTGGACGTGAACGTACGGTATGTGGGTTTACATGTACCTACAGCCACTCCACACCCTGTAGGTCTCACTGGACGTGAACGTACGGTATGTGTGTTTACATGTACCTACAGCCACTCCACATCCTGTAGGTCTCCCTGGACGTGAACGTACGGTATGTGTGTTTACATGTACCTACAGCCACTCCACATCCTGTAGGTCTGACTGGACGTGAACGTACGGTATGTGGGTTTACATGTACCTACAGCCACTCCACACCCTGTAGGTCTCACTGGACGTGAACGTACGGAATGTGGGTTTACATGTACCTACAGCCACTCCACATCCTGTAGGTCTCACTGGACGTGAACGTACGGTATGTGGGTTTACATGTACCTACAGCCACTCCACATCCTGTAGGTCTCCCTTGACGTGAACGTACGGTATGTGTGTTTACATGTACCTACAGCCACTCCACATCCTGTAGGCCTCACTGGACGTGAACGTACGGTATGTGGGTTTACATGTACCTACAGCCACTCCACATCCTGAAGGTCTCACTGGACGTGAACGTACGGTATGTTTGATTACATGTACCTACAGTCACTCCACATCCTGTAGGTCTCACTGGACGTGAACGTACAGTATGTGGGTTTACATGTACCTACAGCCACTCCACATCCTGTAGGTCTCACTGGACGTGAACGTACGGTATGTGGGTTTACATGTACCTACAGTCACTCCACATCCTGTAGGTCTGACTGGACGTGAACGTACGGTATGTGGGTTTACATGTACCTACAGCCACTCCACATCCTGTAGGTCTCACTGGACGTGAACGTACGGTATGTGGGTTTACATGTACCTACAGCCACTCCACATCCTGTAGGTCTCACTGGACGTGAACGTACGGTATGTGGGTTTACATGTACCTACAGTCACTCCACATCCTGTAGGTCTCACTGGACGTGAACGTACAGTATGTTGGTTTACATGTACCTACAGCCACTCCACATCCTGTAGGTCTCACTGGACGTGAACGTACGGTATGTGGGTTTACATTTACCTACAGTCACTCCACATCCAGTAGGTCTGACTGGACGTGAACGTACGGTATGTGGGTTTACATGTACCTACAGCCAATCCACACCCAGTAGGTCTCACTGGACGTGAACGTACGGTATGTGGGTTTACATGTACCTACAGCCACTCCACATCCTGTAGGTCTCACTGGACGTGAACGTACGGTATGTGGGTTTACATTTACCTACAGCCACTCCACACCCTGTAGGTCTCACTGGACGTGAACGTACGGTATGTGGGTTTACATGTAACTACAGCCACTCCACATCCTGTAGGTCTCACTGGACGTGAACGTACGGTATGTGGGTTTACATGTACCTACAGCCACTCCACATCATGTAGGTCTCCCTGGAGTTGAACGTACGGTATGTGGGTTTACATGTACCTACAGCCACTCCACATCCTGTAGGTCTCACTGGACGTGAACGTACGGTATGTGGGTTTACATGTACCTACAGCCAATCCACATCCTGTAGGTCTCACTGGACGTGAACGTACGGTATGTGTGTTTACATGTACCTACAGCCACTCCACATCCTGTAGGTCTCACTGGACGTGAACGTACGGTATGTGGGTTTACATGTACCTACAGCCACTCCACATCCTGTAGGTCTCACTGGACGTGAACGTACGGTATGTGGGTTTACATGTACCTACAGCCACTCCACATCCTGTAGCTCTCCCTGGACGTGAAAGTACGGTATGTGGGTTTACATGTACCTACAGCCACTCCACATCCTGTAGGTCTCACTGGACGTGAACGTACGGTATGTTTGTTTACATGTACCTACAGCCACTCCACATGATGTAGGTATCCCTGGACGTGAACGTACGGTATGTGGGTTTACTTGTACCTACAGCCACTCCACATCCTGTAGGTCTCACTGGACGTGAACGTACGGTATGTGGATTTACATGTACCTACAGCCACTCCACATCCTGTAGGTCTCACTGGACGTGAACGTACGGTATGTGGGTTTACATGTACCTACAGCCACTCCACATCCTGTAGGTCTCACTGGACGTGAACGTACAGTATGTGGGTTTACATATACCTACAGCCACTCCACATCCTGTAGGTCTCCCTGGACGTGAACGTACGGTATGTGTGTTTACATGTACCTACAGCCACTCCACATGATGTAGGTATCCCTGGACGTGAACGTACGGTATGTGGGTTTACTTGTACCTACAGCCACTCCACATCCTGTAGGTCTCACTGGACGTGAACGTACGGAATGTGGGTTTACATGTACCTACAGCCACTCCACATCCTGTAGGTCTCACTGGACAGCCATTCCACATCCTGTAGGTCTCCCTGGACGTGAACGTACGGTATGTGTGTTTACATGTACCTACAGCCACTCCACATCCTGTAGGTCTCACTGGACGTGAACGTACGGTATGTGGGTTTACATGTACCTACAGCCACTCCACATCCTGTAGGTCTCACTGGACGTGAACGTACAGTATGTGGGTTTACATATACCTACAGCCACTCCACATCCTGTAGGTCTCCCTGGACGTGAACGTACGGTATGTGTGTTTACATGTACCTACAGCCACTCCACATCCTGTAGGTCTCACTGGACGTGAACGTACGGAATGTGGGTTTACATGTACCTACAGCCACTCCACATCATGTAGGTCTCACTGGACGTGAACGTACGGTATGTTTGATTACATGTACCTACAGTCACTCCACATCCTGTAGGTCTCACTGGACGTGAACGTACAGTATGTGGGTTTACATGTACCTACAGCCACTCCACATCCTGTAGGTCTCACTGGACGTGAACATACGGTATGTGGGTTTACATGTACCTACAGTCACTCCACATCCTGTAGGTCTGACTGGACGTGAACGTACGGTATGTGGGTTTACATGTACCTACAGCCACTCCACACCCAGTAGGTCTCACTGGACGTGAACGTACGGTATGTGGGTTTACATGTACCTACAGCCACTCCACATCCTGTAGGTCTCACTGGACGTGAACGTACGGTATGTGGGTTTACATGTACCTACAGCCACTCCACATCATGTAGGTCTCCCTGGAGGTGAACGTACGGTATGTGGGTTTACATGTACCTACAGCCACTCCACATCCTGTAGGTCTCACTGGACGTGAACGTACGGTATGTGGGTTTACATGTACCTACAGCCACTCCACATCCTGTAGGTTTCACTGGACGTGAACGTACGGTATGTGGGTTTACATGTACCTACAGCCACTCCACACCCTTTAGGTCTCACTGGACGTGAACGTACGGTATGTGGGTTTATATGTACCTACAGCCACTCCACATCCTGTAGGTCTCGCTGGACGTGAACGTACGGTATGTGGGTTTACATGTACCTACAGCCACTCCACATCCTGTAGGTCTCACTGGACGTGAACGTACGGTATGTGGGTTTACATTTACCTACAGCCACTCCACATCCTGTAGGTCTCACTGGACGTGAACGTACAGTATGTGGGTTTACATGTACCTACAGCCACTCCACATCCTGTAGGTCTCACTGGACGTGAACGTACGGTATGTGGGTTTACATGTACCTACAGTCACTCCACATCCTGTAGGTCTGACTGGACGTGAACGTACGGTATGTGGGTTTACATGTACCTACAGCCACTCCACATCCTGTAGGTCGCACTGGACGTGAACGTACGGTATGTGGGTTTACATGTACCTACAGCCACTCCACATCCTGTAGGTCTCACTGGACGTGAACGTACGGTATGTGGGTTTACATGTACCTACAGTCACTCCACATCCTGTAGGTCTCACTAGACGTGAACGTACAGTATGTGGGTTTACATATACCTACAGCCACTCCACATCCTGTAGGTCTCACTGGACGTGAACGTACGGTATGTGGGTTTACATTTACCTACAGTCACTCCACATCCAGTAGGTTTGACTGGACGTGAACGTACGGTATGTGGGTTTACATGTACCTACAGCCACTCCACACCCTGTAGGTCTCACTGGACGTGAACGTACGGTATGTGGGTTTACATGTACCTACAGCCACTCCACATCATTTAGGTCTCCCTGGAGGTGAACGTACGGTATGTGGGTTTACATGTACCTACAGCCACTCCACATCCTGTAGGTCTCACTGGACGTGAACGTACGGTATGTGGGTTTACATGTACCTACAGCCACTCCACATCCTGTAGGTTTCACTGGACGTGAACGTACGGTATGTGGGTTTACATTTACCTACAGCCACTCCACACCCTGTAGGTCTCACTGGACGTGAACGTACGGTATGTGGGTTTATATGTACCTACAGCCACTCCACATCCTGTAGGTCTCGCTGGACGTGAACGTACGGTATGTGGGTTTACATGTACCTACAGCCACTCCACATCCTGTAGGTCTCACTGGACGTGAACGTACAGTATGTGGGTTTACATTTACCTACAGCCACTCCACATCCTGTAGATCTCACTGGACGTGAACGTACGGTATGTGGGTTTACATGTACCTACAGCCACTCCACATCCTGTAGGTTTCACTGGACGTGAACGTACGGTATGTGGGTTTACATGTACCTACAGCCACTCCACATCATGTAGGTCTCCCTGGAGGTGAACGTACGGTATGTGGGTTTACATGTACCTACAGCCACTCCACATCCTGTAGGTCTCACTGGACGTGAACGTACGGTATGTGGGTTTACATGTACCTACAGCCAATCCACATCCTGTAGGTCTCACTGGACGTGAACGTACGGTATGTGTGTTTACATGTACCTACAGCCACTCCACATCCTGTAGGTCTCACTGGACGTGAACGTACGGTATGTGGGTTTACATGTACCTACAGCCACTCCACATCCTGTAGGTCTCACTGGACGTGAACGTACGGTATGTGGGTTTACATGTACCTACAGCCACTCCACATCCTGTAGCTCTCCCTGGACGTGAAAGTACGGTATGTGGGTTTACATATACCTACAGCCACTCCACATCCTGTAGGTCTCACTGGACGTGAACGTACGGTATGTGTGTTTACATGTACCTACAGCCACTCCACATGATATAGGTCTCCCAGGACGTGAACGTACGGTATGTGGGTTTACTTGTACCTACAGCCACTCCACATCCTGTAGGTCTCACTGGACGTGAACGTACGGTATGTGGGTTTACATGTACCTACAGCCACTCCACATCCTGTAGGTCTCACTGGACGTGAACGTACAGTATGTGGGTTTACATATACCTACAGCCACTCCACATCCTGTAGGTCTCACTGGACGTGAACGTACGGTATGTGTGTTTACATGTACCTTCAGCCACTCCACATCATGTAGGTCTCCCTGGAGGTGAACGTACGGTATGTGGGTTTACATGTACCTACAGCCACTCCACATCCTGTAGGTCTCACTGGACGTGAACGTATGGTATGTGGGTTTACATGTACCTACAGCCACTCCACATCCTGTAGGTCTCATTGGACGTGAACGTACGGTATGTGGGTTTACATGTACCTACAGCCACTCCACACCCTGTAGGTCTCACTGGACGTGAACGTACGGTATGTGGGTTTACATGTACCTACAGCCACTCCACATCGTGTATGTCTCACTGGACGTGAACGTACGGTATGTGGGTTTACATGTACCTACAGCCACTCCACATCATGTTGGTCTCCCTGGAGGTGAACGTACGGTATGTGGGTTTACATGTACCTACTGCCACTCCACATCCTGTAGGTCTCCCTGGACGTGAACGTACGGTATGTGGGTTTACATGTACCTACAGCCAATCCACATCCTGTAGGTCTCCCTTGACGTGAACGTACAGGATGTGGGTTTACATGTACCTACAGCCACTCCACATCATGTAGGTCTCACTGGTCGTGAACGTACGGTATGTGGGTTTACATGTACCTACAGCCACTCCACACCCTGTAGGTCTCACTGGACGTGAACGTACGGTATGTGGGTTTACATGTACCTACAGCCATTCCACATCCTGTAGGTCTCCCTGGACGTGAACGTACGGTATGTGTGTTTACATGTACCTACAGCCACTCCACATCCTGTAGGTCTCACTGGACGTGAACGTACGGTATGTGGGTTTACATGTACCTACAGCCACTCCACATCCTGAAGGTCTCACTGGACGTGAACGTACAGTATGTGGGTTTACATATACCTACAGCCACTCCACATCCTGTAGGTCTCCCTGGACGTGAACGTACGGTATGTGTGTTTACATGTACCTACAGCCACACCACATCCTGTAGGTCTCACTGGACGTGAACGTACGGAATGTGGGTTTACATGTACCTACAGCCACTCCACATCCTGTAGGTCTCACTGGACGTGAACGTACGGTATGTTTGATTACATGTACCTACAGTCACTCCACATCTTGTAGGTCTCACTGGACGTGAACGTACAGTATGTGGGTTTACATGTACCTACAGCCACTCCACATCCTGTAGGTCTCACTGGACGTGAACGTACGGTATGTGGGTTTACATGTACCTACAGTCACTCCACATCCTGTAGGTCTGACTGGACGTGAACGTACGGTATGTGGGTTTACATGTACCTACAGCCACTCCACACCCAGTAGGTCTCACTGGACGTGAACGTACGGTATGTGGGTTTACATGTACCTACAGCCACTCCACATCCTGTAGGTCTCACTGGACGTGAACGTATGGTATGTGGGTTTACATGTACCTACAGCCACTCCACATCATGTAGGTCTCCCTGGAGGTGAACGTACGGTATGTGGGTTTACATGTACCTACAGCCACTCCACATCCTGTAGGTCTCACTGGACGTGAACGTCCGGTATGTGGGTTTACATGTACCTACAGCCACTCCACATCCTGTAGGTTTCACTGGACGTGAACGTACGGTATGTGGGTTTACATGTACCTACAGCCACTCCACACCCTTTAGGTCTCACTGGACGTGAACGTACGGTATGTGGGTTTATATGTACCTACAGCCACTCCACATCCTGTAGGTCTCGCTGGACGTGAACGTACGGTATGTGGGTTTACATGTACCTACAGCCACTCCACATCCTGTAGGTCTCACTGGACGTGAACGTACGGTATGTGGGTTTACATTTACCTACAGCCACTCCACATCCTGTAGGTCTCACTGGACGTGAACGTACAGTATGTGGGTTTACATGTACCTACAGCCACTCCACATCCTGTAGGTCTCACAGGACGTGAACGTACGGTATGTGGGTTTACATGTACCTACAGTCACTCCACATCCTGTAGGTCTGACTGGACGTGAACGTACGGTATGTGGGTTTACATGTACCTACAGCCACTCCACATCCTGTAGGTCGCACTGGACGTGAACGTACGGTATGTGGGTTTACATGTACCTACAGCCACTCCACATCCTGTAGGTCTCACTGGACGTGAACGTACGGTATTTGGGTTTACATGTACCTACAGTCACTCCACATCCTGTAGGTCTCACTGGACGTGAACGTACAGTATGTGGGTTTACATGTACCTACAGCCACTCCACATCCTGTAGGTCTCACTGGACGTGAACGTACGGTATGTGGGTTTACATTTACCTACAGTCACTCCACATCCAGTAGGTTTGACTGGACGTGAACGTACGGTATGTGGGTTTACATGTACCTACAGCCACTCCACACCCAGTAGGTCTCACTGGACGTGAACGTACGGTATGTGGGTTTACATGTACCTACAGCCACTTCACATCCTGTAGGTCTCACTGGACGTGAACGTACGGTATGTGGGTTTACATGTACCTACAGCCACTCCACATCATTTAGGTCTCCCTGGAGGTGAACGTACGGTATGTGGGTTTACATGTACCTACAGCCACTCCACATCATGTAGGTCTCACTGGACGTGAACGTACGGTATGTGGGTTTACATGTACCTACAGCCACTCCACATCCTGTAGGTTTCACTGGACGTGAACGTACGGTATGTGGGTTTACATTTACCTACAGCCACTCCACACCCTGTAGGTCTCACTGGACGTGAACGTACGGTATGTGGGTTTACATGTACCTACAGCCACTCCACATCCTGTAGGTCTCACTGGACGTGAACGTACAGTATGTGGGTTTACATTTACCTACAGCCACTCCACACCCTGTAGGTCTCACTGGACGTGAACGTACGGTATGTGGGTTTACATGTACCTACAGCCACTCCACATCCTGTAGGTCTCACTGGACGTGAACGTACGGTATGTGGGTTTACGTGTACCTACAGCCAATCCACATCATGTAGGTCTCCCTGGAGGTGAACGTACGGTATGTGGGTTTACATGTACCTACAGCCACTCCACATCCTGTAGGTCTCACTGGACGTGAACGTACGGTATGTGGGTTTACATGTACCTACAGCCAATCCACATCCTGTAGGTCTCACTGGACGTGAACGTACGGTATGTGTGTTTACATGTACCTACAGCCACTCCACATCCTGTAGGTCTCACTGGACGTGAACGTACGGTATGTGGGTTTACATGTACCTACAGCCACTCCACATCCTGTAGGTCTCACTGGACGTGAACGTACGGTATGTGGGTTTACATGTACCTACAGCCACTCCACATCCTGTAGCTCTCCCTGGACGTGAAAGTACGGTATGTGGGTTTACATGTACCTACAGCCACTCCACATCCTGTAGGTCTCACTGGACGTGAACGTACGGTATGTGTGTTTACATGTACCTACAGCCACTCCACATGATGTAGGTCTCCCAGGACGTGAACGTACGGTATGTGGGTTTACTTGTACCTACAGCCACTCCACATCCTGTAGGTCTCACTGGACGTGAACGTACGGTATGTGGGTTTACATGTACCTATAGCCACTCCACATCCTGTAGGTCTCACTGGACGTGAACGTACGGTATGTGGGTTTACATGTACCTACAGCCACTCCACATCCTGTAGGTCTCACTGGACGTGAACGTACAGTATGTGGGTTTACATATACCTACAGCCACTCCACATCCTGTAGGTCTCACTGGACGTGAACGTACGGTATGTGTGTTTACATGTACCTTCAGCCACTCCACATCATGTAGGTCTCCCTGGAGGTGAACGTACGGTATGTGGGTTTACATGTACCTACAGCCACTCCACATCCTGTAGGTCTCACTGGACGTGAACGTATGGTATGTGGGTTTACATGTACCTACAGCCACTCCACATCCTGTAGGTCTCATTGGACGTGAACGTACGGTATGTGGGTTTACATGTACCTACAGCAACTCCACACCCTGTAGGTCTCACTGGACGTGAACGTACGGTATGTGGGTTTACATGTACCTACAGCCACTCCACATCCTGTAGGTCTCACTGGACGTGAACGTACGATATGTGGGTTTACATGTACCTACAGCCACTCCACATCCTGTAGGTCTCAGTGAACGTGAACGTACGGTATGTGGGTCTACATGTACTTACAGCCACTCCACACCCTGTAGGTCTCACTGGACGTGAACGTACGGTATGTGGGTTTACATGTACCTACATCCAATCCACATCCTGTAGGTCTCCCTGGACGTGAACGTACAGGATGTGGGTTTACATGTACCTACAGCCACTCCACATCATGTAGGTCTCACTGGTCGTGAACGTACGGTATGTGGGTTTACATGTACCTAGAGCCACTCCACATCCTGTAGGTCTCACTGTACGTGAACGTACGGTATGTGGGTTTACATGTACCTACAGCCACTCCACACCCTGTAGGTCTCACTGGACGTGAACGTACGGTATGTGGGTTTACATGTACCTACAGCCACTCCACATCATGTAGGTCTCACTGGTCGTGAACGTACGGTATGTGGGTTTACATGTATCTACAGCCTATCCACACCCTGTAGATCTCACAAGACGTGAACGTACGGTATGTGGGTTTACATGTACCTACAGCCACTTCACATCCTTTAGGTCTCACTGGACGTGAACGTACGGTATGTGGGTTTACATGTACCTACAGCCACTCCACATCATTTAGGTCTCCCTGGAGGTGAACGTACGGTATGTGGGTTTACATGTACCTACAGCCACTCCACATCCTGTAGGTCTCACTGGACGTGAACGTACGGTATGTGGGTTTACATGTACCTACAGCCACTCCACATCCTGTAGGTTTCACTGGACGTGAACGTACGGTATGTGGGTTTACATTTACCTACAGCCACTCCACACCCTGTAGGTCTCACTGGACGTGAACGTACGGTATGTGGGTTTATATGTACCTACAGCCACTCCACATCCTGTAGGTCTCACTGGACGTGAACGTACGGTATGTGGGTTTATATGTACCTACAGCCACTCCACATCCTGTAGGTCTCGCTGGACGTGAACGTACGGTATGTGGGTTTACATGTACCTACAGCCACTCCACATCCTGTAGGTCTCACTGGACGTGAACGTACAGTATGTGGGTTTACATTTACCTACAGCCACTCCACACCCTGTAGGTCTCACTGGACGTGAACGTACGGTATGTGGGTTTACATGTACCTACAGCCACTCCACATCCTGTAGGTCTCACTGGACGTGAACGTACGGTATGTGGGTTTACATGTACCTACAGCCACTCCACATCATGTAGGTCTCCCTGGAGGTGAACGTACGGTATGTGGGTTTACATGTACCTACAGCCACTCCACATCCTGTAGGTCTCACTGGACGTGAACGTACGGTATGTGGGTTTACATGTACCTACAGCCAATCCACATCCTGTAGGTCTCACTGGACGTGAACGTACGGTATGTGTGTTTACATGTACCTACAGCCACTCCACATCCTGTAGGTCTCACTGGACGTGAACGTACGGTATGTGGGTTTACATGTACCTACAGCCACTCCACATCCTGTAGGTCTCACTGGACGTGAACGTACGGTATGTGGGTTTACATGTACCTACAGCCACTCCACATCCTGTAGCTCTCCCTGGACGTGAAAGTACGGTATGTGGGTTTACATGTACCTACAGCCACTCCACATCCTGTAGGTCTCACTGGACGTGAACGTACGGTATGTGGGTTTACATGTACCTACAGCCACTCCACATCCTGTAGGTCTCACTGGACGTGAACGTACGGTATGTGTGTTTACATGTACCTACAGCCACTCCACATGATGTAGGTCTCCCAGGACGTGAACGTACGGTATGTGGGTTTACTTGTACCTACAGCCACTCCACATCCTGTAGGTCTCACTGGACGTGAACGTACGGTATGTGGGTTTACATGTACCTACAGCCACTCCACATCCTGTAGGTCTCACTGGACGTGAACGTACGGTATGTGGGTTTACATGTACCTACAGCCACTCCACATCCTGTAGGTCTCACTGGACGTGAACGTATAGTATGTGGGTTTACATATACCTACAGCCACTCCACATCCTGTAGGTCTCACTGGACGTGAACGTACGGTATGTGTGTTTACATGTACCTTCAGCCACTCCACATCATGTAGGTCTCCCTGGAGGTGAACGTACGGTATGTGGGTTTACATGTACCTACAGCCACTCCACATCCTGTAGGTCTCACTGGACGTGAACGTATGGTATGTGGGTTTACATGTACCTACAGCCACTCCACATCCTGTAGGTCTCATTGGACGTGAACGTACGGTATGTGGGTTTACATGTACCTATAGCCACTCCACACCCTGTAGGTCTCACTGGACGTGAACGTACGGTATGTGGGTTTACATGTACCTACAGCCACTCCACATCCTGTAGGTCTCACTGGACGTGAACGTACGGTATGTGGGTTTACATGTACCTACAGCCACTCCACATCCTGTAGGCCTCAGTGGACGTGAACGTACGGTATGTGGGTCTACATGTACTTACAGCCACTCCACACCCTGTAGGTCTCACTGGACGTGAACGTACGGTATGTGGGTTTACATGTACCTACAGCCACTCCACATCGTGTAGGTCTCACTGGACGTGAACGTACGGTATGTGGGTTTACATGTACCTACAGCCACTCCACATCATGTTGGTCTCCCTGGAGGTGAACGTACGGTATGTGGGTTTACATGTACCTACAGCCACTCCACATCCTGTAGGTCTCCCTGGACGTGAACGTACGGTATGTGGGTTTACATGTACCTACAGCCAATCCACATCCTGTAGGTCTCCCTGGACGTGAACGTACAGGATGTGGGTTTACATGTACATACAGCCACTCCACATCATGTAGGTCTCACTGGTCGTGAACGTACGGTATGTGGGTTTACATGTACCTACAGCCACTCCACATCCTGTAGGTCTCACTGTACGTGAACGTACGGTATGTGGGTTTACATGTACCTACAGCCACTCCACACCCTGTAGGTCTCACTGGACGTGAACGTACGGTATGTGGGTTTACATGTACCTACAGCCACTCCACATCATGTAGGTCTCACTGGTCGTGAACGTACGGTATGTGGGTTTACATGTATCTACAGCCTATCCACACCCTGTAGATCTCACAAGACGTGAACGTACGGTATGTGGGTTTACATGTACCTACAGCCACTCCACACCCTGTAGGTCTCACTGAAGGTGAACGTACGGTATGTGGGTTTACATGTACCTACAGCCACTCCACATCCTGTAGGTTTCACTGGACGTGAACGTACGGTATGTGGGTTTACATGTACCTACAGCCACTCCACATCCTGTAGGTCTCCCTGGAGGTGAACGTACGGTATGTGGGTTTACATGTACCTACAGCCACTCCACATCCTGTAGGTCTCACTGGTCGTGAACGTACGGTATGTGTGTTTACATGTACCTACAGTCACTCCACATTCTGTAGGTCTCCCTGGACGTGAACGTACGGTATGTGGGTTTACATGTACCTACAGCCACTCCACATCCTGAAGGTCTCCGTGGAGGTGAACGTACGGTATGTGTGTTTACATGTACCTACAGCCACTCCACATCCTGTAGGTCTCACTGGACGTGAACGTACGGTATGTGGGTTTACATGTACCTACAGCCACTCCACATCCTGTAGGTCTCACTGGACGTGAACGCACGGTATGTGGGTTTACATGTACCTACAGCCACTCCACATCCTGTAGCTCTCCCTGGACGTGAACGTACGGTATGTGGTTTTACATGTACCTACAGCCACTCCACATCCTGTAGGTCTCACTGGACGTGAACGTACGGTATGTGTGTTTACATGTACCTACAGCCACTCCACATGATGTAGGTCTCCCTGGACGTGAACGTACGGTATGTGGGATTACTTGTACCTACAGCCACTCCAAATCCTGTAGGTCTCACTGGACGTGAACGTACGGTATGTGGGTTTACATGTACCTACAGCCACTCCACACCCTGTAGATCTCACAAGACGTGAACGTACGGTATGTGGGTTTACATGTACCTACAGCCACTCCACACCCTGTAGGTCTCACTGGACGTGAACGTACGGTATGTGGGTTTACATGTACCTACAGCCACTCCACATCCTGTAGGTCTCCCTGGAGGTGAACGTACGGTATGTGGGTTTACATGTACCTACAGCCACTCCACATCCTGTAGGTCTCACTGGACGTGAACGTACGGTATGTGTGTTTACATGTACCAACAGCCACTCCACATCCTGTAGGTCTCACTGGACGTGAACGTACGGTATGTGGGTTTACATGTACCTACAGCCACTCCACATCCTGAAGGTCTCCCTGGGCGTGAACGTACGGTATGTGTGTTTACATGTACCTACAGCCACTCCACATCCTGTAGGTCTCACTGGACGTGAACGTACGGTATGTGGGTTTACATGAACCTACAGCCACTCCACATCCTGTAGGTCTCACTGGACGTGAACGTACGGTATGTGGGTTTACATGTACCTACAGCCACTCCACATCCTGTAGGTCTCAGTGGACGTGAACGTACGGTATGTGGGTCTACATGTACTTACAGCCACTCCACACCCTGTAGGTCTCACTGGACGTGAACGTACGGTATGTGGGTTTACATGTACCTACAGCCACTCCACATCGTGTAGGTCTCACTGGACGTGAACGTACGGTATGTGGGTTTACATGTACCTACAGCCACTCCACATCATGTTGGTCTCCCTGGAGGTGAACGTACGGTATGTGGGTTTACATGTACCTACAGCCACTCCACATCCTGTAGGTCTCCCTGGACGTGAACGTACGGTATGTGGGTTTACATGTACCTACAGCCAATCCACATCCTGTAGGTCTCCCTGGACGTGAACGTACAGGATGTGGGTTTACATGTACATACAGCCACTCCACATCATGTAGGTCTCACTGGTCGTGAACGTACGGTATGTGGGTTTACATGTACCTACAGCCACTCCACATCCTGTAGGTCTCACTGTACGTGAACGTACGGTATGTGGGTTTACATGTACCTACAGCCACTCCACACCCTGTAGGTCTCACTGGACGTGAACGTACGGTATGTGGGTTTACATGTACCTACAGCCACTCCACATCATGTAGGTCTCACTGGTCGTGAACGTACGGTATGTGGGTTTACATGTATCTACAGCCTATCCACACCCTGTAGACCTCACAAGACGTGAACGTACGGTATGTGGGTTTACATGTACCTACAGCCACTCCACACCCTGTAGGTCTCACTGGACGTGAACGTACGGTATGTGGGTTTACATGTACCTACAGCCACTCCACATCCTGTAGGTTTCACTGGACGTGAACGTACGGTATGTGGGTTTACATGTACCTACAGCCACTCCACATCCTGTAGGTCTCCCAGGAGGTGAACGTACGGTATGTGGGTTTACATGTACCTACAGCCACTCCACATCCTGTAGGTCTCACTGGACGTGAACGTACGGTATGTGTGTTTACATGTACCTACAGTCACTCCACATTCTGTAGGTCTCCCTGGACGTGAACGTACGGTATGTGGGTTTACATGTACCTACAGCCACTCCACATCCTGAAGGTCTCCGTGGAGGTGAACGTACGGTATGTGTGTTTACATGTACCTACAGCCACTCCACATCCTGTAGGTCTCACTGGACGTGAACGTACGGTATGTGGGTTTACATGTACCTACAGCCACTCCACATCCTGTAGGTCTCACTGGACGTGAACGTACGGTATGTGGGTTTATATGTACCTACAGCCACTCCACATCCTGTAGCTCTCCCTGGACGTGAACGTACGGTATGTGGGTTTACATGTACCTACAGCCACTCCACATCCTGTAGGTCTCACTGGACGTGAACGTACGGTATGTGTGTTTACATGTACCTACAGCCACTCCACATGATGTAGGTCTCCCTGGACGTGAACGTACGGTATGTGGGATTACTTGTACCTACAGCCACTCCACATCCTGTAGGTCTCACTGGACGTGAACGTACGGTATGTGGGTTTACATGTACCTACAGCCACTCCACACCCTGTAGATCTCACAAGACGTGAACGTACGGTATGTGGGTTTACATGTACCTACAGCCACTCCACACCCTGTAGGTCTCACTGGACGTGAACGTACGGTATGTGGGTTTACATGTACCTACAGCCACTCCACATCCTGTAGGTTTCACTGGACGTGAACGTACGGTATGTGGGTTTACATGTACCTACAGCCACTCCACATCCTGTAGGTCTCCCTGGAGGTGAACGTACGGTATGTGGGTTTACATGTACCTACAGCCACTCCACATCCTGTAGGTCTCACTGGACGTGAACGTACGGTATGTGTGTTTACATGTACCAACAGCCACTCCACATCCTGTAGGTCTCACTGGACGTGAACGTACGGTATGTGGGTTTACATGTACCTACAGCCACTCCACATCCTGAAGGTCTCCCTGGGCGTGAACGTACGGTATGTGTGTTTACATGTACCTACAGCCACTCCACATCCTGTAGGTCTCACTGGACGTGAACGTACGGTATGTGGGTTTACATGTACCTACAGCCACTCCACATCCTGTAGGTCTCACTGGACGTGAACGTACGGTATGTGGGTTTACATGTACCTACAGCCATTCCACATTCTGTAGGTCTCACTGGACGTGAACGTACGGTATGTGGGTTTACATGTACCTACAGCCACTCCACATCATGTAGGTCTCCCTGGAGGTGAACGTACGGTATGTGGGTTTACATGTACCTACATCCACTCCACATCCTGTAGGTCTCCCTGGACGTGAACGTACGGTATGTGGGTTTACATGTACCTACAGCCAATCCACATCCTGTAGGTCTCACTGGACGTGAACGTACGGTATGTGTGTTTACATGTACCTACAGCCACTCCACATCCTGTAGGTCTCACTGGACGTGAACGTACGGTATGTGGGTTTACATGTACCTACAGCCACTCCACATCCTGTAGGTCTCACTGGACGTGAACGTACGGTATGTGGGTTTACATGTACCTACAGCCACTCCACATCCTGTAGCTCTCCCTGGACGTGAAAGTACGGTATGTGGGTTTACATGTACCTACAGCCACTCCACATCCTGTAGGTCTCACTGGACGTGAACGTACGGTATGTGGGTTTACATGTACCTACAGCCATTCCACATCCTGTAGGTCTCACTGGACGTGAACGTACGGTATGTGTGTTTACATGTACCTACAGCCACTCCACATGATGTAGGTCTCCCTGGACGTGAATGTACGGTATGTGGGATTACTTGTACCTACAGCCACTCCACATCCTGTAGGTCTCACTGGACGTGAACGTACGGTATGTGGGTTTACATGTACCTACAGCCACTCCACACCCTGTAGATCTCACAAGACGTGAACGTACGGTATGTGGGTTTACATGTACCTACAGCCACTCCACATCCTGTAGGTTTCACTGGACGTGAACGTACGGTATGTGGGTTTACATGTACCTACAGCCACTCCACATCATGTAGGTCTCCCTGGAGGTGAACGTACGGTATGTGGGTTTACATGTACCTACAGCCACTCCACATCCTGTAGGTCTCACTGGACGTGAACGTACGGTATGTGTGTTTACATGTACCAACAGCCACTCCACATCCTGTAGGTCTCACTGGACGTGAACGTACGGTATGTGGGTTTACATGTACCTACAGCCACTCCACATCCTAAAGGTCTCCCTGGGCGTGAACGTACGGTATGTGTGTTTACATGTACCTACAGTCACTCCACATCCTGTAGGTCTCACTTGACGTGAACGTACGGTATGTGGGTTTACATGTACCTACAGCCACTCCACATCATGTAGGTCTCACTGGACGTGAACGTACGGTATGTGGGTTTACATGTACCTACAGCCACTCCACATTCTGTAGGTCTCACTGGACGTGAACGTACGGTATGTGGGTTTACATGTACCTACAGCCACTCCACATCATGTAGGTCTCCCTGGAGGTGAACGTACGGTATGTGGGTTTACATGTACCTACAGCCACTCCACATCCTGTAGGTCTCCCTGGACGTGAACGTACGGTATGTGGGTTTACATGTACCTACAGCCAATCCACATCCTGTAGGTCTCACTGGACGTGAACGTACGGTATGTGTGTTTACATGTACCTACAGCCACTCCACATCCTGTAGGTCTCACTGGACGTGAACGTACGGTATGTGGGTTTACATGTACCTACAGCCACTCCACATCCTGTAGGTCTCACTGGACGTGAACGTACGGTATGTGGGTTTACATGTACCTACAGCCACTCCACATCCTGTAGCTCTCGCTGGACGTGAAAGTACGGTATGTGGGTTTACATGTACCTACAGCCACTCCACATCCTGTAGGTCTCACTGGACGTGAACGTACGGTATGTGGGTTTACATGTACCTACAGCCACTCCACATCCTGTAGGTCTCACTGGACGTCAACGTACGGTATGTGTGTTTACATGTACCTACAGCCACTCCACATCCTGTAGGTCTCACTGGACGTGAACGTACGGAATGTGGGTTTACATGTACCTACAGCCACTCCACATCCTGTAGGTCTCACTGGACGTGAACGTACGGTATGTGGGTTTACATGTACCTACAGCCACTCCACATCCTGTAGGTCTCACTGGACGTGAACGTACGGTATGTGGGTTTACATATACCTATAGCCACTCCACATCCTGTAGGTCTCACTGGACGTGAACGTACGGTATGTTTGATTACATGTACCTACAGTCACTCCACATCCTGTAGGTCTCACTGGACGTGAACGTACGGTATGTGGGTTTACATGTACCTACAGCCACTCCACACCCTGTAGGGCTCACTGGACGTGAACGTACGGTATGTGGGTTTACATGTACCTACAGCCACTCCACATCCTGTAGGTCTCACTGGACGTGAATGTACGGTATGTGGGTTTACATGTACCTTCAGCCACTCCACATCATGTAGGTCTCCCTGGAGGTGAGCGTACGGTATGTGGGTTTACATGTACCTACAGCCACTCCACATCCTGTAGGTCTCACTGGACGTGAACGTATGGTATGTGGGTTTACATGTACCTACAGCCACTCCACATCCTGTAGGTCTCATTGGACGTGAACGTACTGTATGTGGGTTTACATGTACCTACAGCCACTCCACACCCTGTAGGTCTCACTGGACGTGAACGTACGGTATGTGGGTTTACATGTACCTACAGCCACTCCACATCCTGTAGGTCTCACTGGACGTGAACGTACGGTATGTGGGTTTACATGTACCTACAGCCACTCCACATCCTGTAGGTCTCACTGGACGTGAACGTACGGTATGTGGGTTTACATGTACCTACAGCCACTCCACACCCTGTAGGTCTCACTGGACGTGAACGTACGGTATGTGGGTTTACATGTACCTACAGCCACTCCACATCGTGTAGGTCTCACTGGACGTGAACGTACGTGTGTGGGTTTACATGTACCTACAGCCACTCCACATAATGTAGGTCTCCCTGGAGGTGAACGTACGGTATGTGGGTTTACATGTACCTACAGCCACTGCACATCCTGTAGGTCTCCCTGGACGTGAACGTACGGTATGTGGGTTTACATGTACCTACAGCCAATCCACATCCTGTAGGTCTCCCTGGACGTGAACGTACGGTATGCGTGTTTACATGTACCTACAGCCACTCCACATCCTGTAGGTCTCACTGGACGTGAACGTACGGTATGTGGGTTTACATGTACCTACAGCCACTCCACATCCTGTAGGTCTCACTGGACGTGAACGTACGGTATGTGGGTTTACATGTACCTACAGCCACTCCACATCCTGTAGCTTTCCCTGGACGTGAACGTACGATATGTGGGTTTACTTGTACCTACAGCCACTCCAAATCCTGTAGGTCTCACTGGACGTGAACGTACGGTATGTGGGTTTACATGTACCTACAGCCACTCCACATCCTGTAGGTCTCACTGGACGTGAACGTACGGTATGTGTGTTTACATGTACCTACAGCCACTCCACATCCTGTAGGTCTCACTGGACGTGAACGTACGGAATGTGGGTTTACATGTACCTACAGCCACTCCACATCCTGTAGGTCTCACTGGACGTGAACGTACGGTATGTGGGTTTACATGTACCTACAGCCACTCCACATCCTGTAGGTCTCACTGGACGTGAACGTACGGTATGTGGGTTTACATATACCTATAGCCACTCCACATCCTGTAGGTCTCACTGGACGTGAACGTACGGTATGTTTGATTACATGTACCTACAGTCACTCCACATCCTGTAGGTCTCACTGGACGTGAACGTACGGTATGTGGGTTTACATGTACCTACAGCCACTCCACACCCTGTAGGGCTCACTGGACGTGAACGTACGGTATGTGGGTTTACATGTACCTACAGCCACTCCACATCCTGTAGGTCTCACTGGACGTGAATGTACGGTATGTGGGTTTACATGTACCTTCAGCCACTCCACATCATGTAGGTCTCCCTGGAGGTGAGCGTACGGTATGTGGGTTTACATGTACCTACAGCCACTCCACATCCTGTAGGTCTCACTGGACGTGAACGTATGGTATGTGGGTTTACATGTACCTACAGCCACTCCACATCCTGTAGGTCTCATTGGACGTGAACGTACTGTATGTGGGTTTACATGTACCTACAGCCACTCCACACCCTGTAGGTCTCACTGGACGTGAACGTACGGTATGTGGGTTTACATGTACCTACAGCCACTCCACATCCTGTAGGTCTCACTGGACGTGAACGTACGGTATGTGGGTTTACATGTACCTACAGCCACTCCACATCCTGTAGGTCTCACTGGACGTGAACGTACGGTATGTGGGTTTACATGTACCTACAGCCACTCCACACCCTGTAGGTCTCACTGGACGTGAACGTACGGTATGTGGGTTTACATGTACCTACAGCCACTCCACATCGTGTAGGTCTCACTGGACGTGAACGTACGTGTGTGGGTTTACATGTACCTACAGCCACTCCACATAATGTAGGTCTCCCTGGAGGTGAACGTACGGTATGTGGGTTTACATGTACCTACAGCCACTGCACATCCTGTAGGTCTCCCTGGACGTGAACGTACGGTATGTGGGTTTACATGTACCTACAGCCAATCCACATCCTGTAGGTCTCCCTGGACGTGAACGTACGGTATGCGTGTTTACATGTACCTACAGCCACTCCACATCCTGTAGGTCTCACTGGACGTGAACGTACGGTATGTGGGTTTACATGTACCTACAGCCACTCCACATCCTGTAGGTCTCACTGGACGTGAACGTACGGTATGTGGGTTTACATGTACCTACAGCCACTCCACATCCTGTAGCTTTCCCTGGACGTGAACGTACGATATGTGGGTTTACTTGTACCTACAGCCACTCCAAATCCTGTAGGTCTCACTGGACGTGAACGTACGGTATGTGGGTTTACATGTACCTACAGCCTATCCACACCCTGTAGATCTCACAAGACGTGAACGTACGGTATGTGGGTTTACATGTACCTACAGCCACTCCACACCCTGTAGGTCTCACTGGACGTGAACGTACGGTATGTGGGTTTACATGTACCTACATCCACTCCACATCCTGTAGGTTTCACTGGACGTGAACGTACGGTATGTGGGTTTACATGTACCTACAGCCACTCCACATCATGTAGGTCTCCCTGGAGGTGAACGTACGGTATGTGGGTTTACATGTACCTACAGCCACTCCACATCCTGTAGGTCTCACTGGACGTGAACGTACGGTATGTGTGTTTACATGTACCTACAGTCACTCCACATCCTGTAGGTCTCCCTGGACGTGAACGTACGGTATGTGGGTTTACATGTACCTACAGCCACTCCACATCCTGAAGGTCTCCGTGGACGTGAACGTACAGAATGTGTGTTTACATGTACCTACAGCCACTCCACATCCTGTAGGTCTCACTGGACGTGAACGTACGGTATGTGGGTTTACATGTACCTACAGCCACTCCACATCCTGTAGCTCTCCCTGGACGTGAACGTACGGTATGTGGGTTTACATGTACCTACAGCCACTCCACATCCTGTAGGTCTCACTGGACGTGAACGTACGGTATGTGTGTTTACATGTACCTACAGCCACTCCACATGATGTAGGTCTCCCTGGACGTGAACGTACGGTATGTGGGTTTACATTTACCTACAGCCACTCCACATCCTGTAGGTCTCACTGGACGTGAACGTACGGTATGTGGGTTTACATGTACCTACAGCCACTCCACATCCTGTAGCTCTCCGTGGACGTGAACGTACGGTATGTGTGTTTACATGTACCTACAGCCACTCCACATCCTGTAGGTCTCACTGGACGTGAACGTACGGTATGTGGGTTTACATGTACCTACAGCCACTCCACATGATGTAGGTCTCCCTGGACGTGAACGTACGGTATGTGGGTTTACATTTACCTACAGCCACTCCACATCCTGTAGGTCTCACTGGACGTGAACGTACGGTATGTGGGTTTACATGTACCTACAGCCACTCCACATCCTGTAGCTCTCCGTGGACGTGAACGTACGGTATGTGTGTTTACATGTACCTACAGCCACTCCACATCCTGTAGGTCTCACTGGACGTGAACGTACGGTATGTGGGTTTACATGTACCTACAGCCACTCCACATCATGTAGGTCTCACTGGACGTGAACGTACAGTATGTGGGTTTTCATGTACCTACAGCCACTCCACATCCTGTAGGTCTCACTGGACGTGAACGTACGGTATGTGTGTTTACATGTACCTACAGCCACTCCACACCCTGTAGGTCTCACTGGACGTGAACGTACGGTATGTGGGTTTACATGTACCTACAGCCACTCCACATCCTGTAGGTTTCACTGGACGTGAACGTACAGTATGTGGGTTTACATGTACCTACAGCCACTCCACATCATGTAGGTCTCCCTGGAGGTGAACGTACGGTATGTGGGTTTACATGTACCTACAGCCACTCCACATCCTGTAGGTCTCACTGGACGTGAACGTACGGTATGTGTGTTTACATGTACCTACAGTCACTCCACATCCTGTAGGTCTCCCTGGAGTGAACGTACGGTATGTGGGTTTACATGTACCTACAGCCACTCCACATCCTGAAGGTCTCCGTGGACGTGAACGTACGGTATGTGTGTTTACATGTACCTACAGCCACTCCACATCCTGTAGGTCTCACTGGACGTGAACGTACGGTATGTGGGTTTACATGTACCTACAGCCACTCCACATCCTGTTGCTCTCCCTGGACGTGAACGTACGGTATGTGGGTTTACATGTACCTACAGCCACTCCACATCCTGTAGGTCTCACTGGACGTGAACGTACGGTATGTGTGTTTACATGTACCTACAGCCACTCCACATGATGTAGGTCTCCCTGGACGTGAACGTACGGTATGTGGGTTTACATGTACCTACAGCCACTCCACATCCTGTAGGTCTCACTGGACGTGAACGTACGGTATGTGGGTTTACATGTACCTACAGCCACTCCACATCCTGTAGCTCTCCGTGGACGTGAACGTACGGTATGTGTGTTTACATGTACCTACAGCCACTCCACATCCTGTAGGTCTCACTGGACGTGAACGTACGGTATATGGGTTTACATGTACCTACAGCCACTCCACATCCTGTAGCTCTCCCTGGACGTGAACGTACGGTATGTGGGTTTACATGTACCTACAGCCACTCCACATCCTGTAGGTCTCACTGGACGTGAACGTACGGTATGTGTGTTTACATGTACCTACAGCCACTCCACATGATGTAGGTCTCCCTGGACGTGAACGTACGTATGTGGGTTTACTTGTACCTACAGCCACTCCACATCCTGTAGGTCTCACTGGACGTGAACGTACGGTATGTGGGTTTACATTTACATTCAGCCACTCCACACCCTGTAGATCTCACAAGACGTGAACGTACGGTATGTGGGTTTACATGTACCTACAGCCACTCCACACCCTGTAGGTCTCACTGGACGTGAACGTACGGTATGTGGGTTTACATGTACCTACAGCCACTCCACATCCTGTAGGTTTCACTGGACGTGAACGTACGGTATGTGGGTTTACATGTACCTACAGCCACTCCACATCATGTAGGTCTCCCTGGAGGTGAACGTACGGTATGTGGGTTTACATGTACCTACAGCCACTCCACATCCTGTAGGTCTCACTGGACGTGAACGTACGGTATGTGTGTTTACATGTACCTACAGCCACTCCACATCCTGTAGGTCTCACTGGACGTGAACGTACGGTATGTGGGTTTACATGTGCCTACAGCCACTCCACATCCTGAAGGTCTCCCTGGGCGTGAACGTACGGTATGTGTGTTTACATGTACCTACAGCCACTCCACATCCTGTAGGTCTCACTGGACGTGAACGTACGGTATGTGGGTGTACATGTACCTACAGCCACTCCACATCCTGTAGGTCTCCCTGGACGTGAACGTACGGTATGTGGGTTTACATATACCAATAGCCACTCCACATTCTGTAGGTCTCACTGGACGTGAACGTACGGTATGTTTGATTACATGTACCTACAGTCACTCCACATCCTGTAGGTCTCACTGGACGTGAACGTACAGTGTGTGGGTTTACATGTACCTACAGCCACTCCACACCCTGTAGGTCTCACTGGACGTGAACATACGGTATGTGGGTTTACATGTACCTACAGCCACTCCACATCCTGTAGGTCTCACTGGACGTGAACGTACGGGATGTGGGTTTACATGTACCTTCAGCCACTCCACATCATGTAGGTCTCCCTGGAGGTGAACGTACGGTATGTGGGTTTACATGTACCTACAGCCACTCCACATCCTGTAGGTCTCACTGGACGTGAACGTATGGTATGTGGGTTTACATGTACCTACAGCCACTCCACATCCTGTAGGTCTCATTGGACGTGAACGTATGGTATGTGGGTTTACATGTACCTACAGCCACTCCACATCCTGTAGGTCTCACTGGACGTGAACGTACGGTATGTGGGTTTACATGTACCTACAGCCACTCCACATCCTGTAGGTCTCACTGGACGTGAACGTACGGTATGTGGGTTTACATGTACCTACAGCCACTCCACATCCTGTAGCTCTCCCTGGACGTGAAAGTACGGTATGTGGGTTTACATGTACCTACAGCCACTCCACATCCTGTAGGTCTCACTGTACGTGAACGTACGGTATGTGGGTTTACATGTACCTACAGCCACTCCACATCCTGTAGCTTTCCCTGGACGTGAACGTACGGTATGTGGGTTTACTTGTACCTACAGCCACTCCACATCCTGTAGGTCTCACTGGACGTGAACGTACGGTATGTGGGTTTACATGTATCTACAGCCTATCCACACCCTGTAGATCTCACAAGACGTGAACGTACGGTATGTGGGTTTACATGTACCTACAGCCACTCCACACCCTGTAGGTCTCATTGGACGTGAACGTACGGTATGTGGGTTTACATGTACCTACAGCCACTCCACATCCTGTAGGTTTCACTGGACGTGAACGTACGGTATGTGGGTTTACATGTACCTACAGCCACTCCACATCCTCTAGGTCTCCCTGGAGGTGAACGTACGGTATGTGGGTTTACATGTACCTACAGCCACTCCACATCCTGTAGGTCTCACTGGACGTGAACGTACGGTATGTGTGTTTACATGTACCTACAGTCACTCCACATCCTGTAGGTCTCCCTGGACGTGAACGTACGGTATGTGGGTTTACATGTACCTACAGCCACTCCACATCCTGAAGGTCTCCGTGGAGGTGAACGTACGGTATGTGTGTTTACATGTACCTACAGCCACTCCACATCCTGTAGGTCTCACTGGACGTGAACGTACGGTATGTGGGTTTACATGTACCTACAGCCACTCCACATCCTGTAGGTCTCACTGGACGTGAACGTAGGGTATGTGGGTTTACATGTACCTACAGCCACTCCACATCCTGTAGCTCTCCCTGGACGTGAACGTACGGTATGTGGGTTTACATGTACCTACAGCCACTCCACATCCTGTAGGTCTCACTGGACGTGAACGTACGGTATGTGTGTTTACATGTACCTACAGCCACTCCACATGATGTAGGTCTCCCTGGACGTGAACGTACGGTATGTGGGATTACTTGTACCTACAGCCACTCCACATCCTGTAAGTCTCACTGGACGTGAACGTACGGTATGTGGGTTTACATGTACCTACAGCCACTCCACACCCTGTAGATCTCACAAGACGTGAACGTACGGTATGTGGGTTTACATGTACCTACAGCCACTCCACACCCTGTAGGCCTCACTGGACGTGAACGTACGGTATGTGGGTTTACATGTACCTACAGCCACTCCACATCCTGTAGGTTTCACTGGACGTGAACGTACGGTATGTGGGTTTACATGTACCTACAGCCACTCCACATCATGTAGGTCTCCCTGGACGTGAACGTACGGTATGTGGGTTTACATGTACCTACAGCCACTCCACATCCTGTAGGTCTCACTGGACGTGAACGTACGGTATGTGTGTTTACATGTACCAACAGCCACTCCACATCCTGTAGGTCTCACTGGACGTGAACGTACGGGATGTGGGTTTACATGTACCTTCAGCCACTCCACATCATGTAGGTCTCCCTGGAGGTGAACGTACGGTATGTGGGTTTACATGTACCTACAGCCACTCCACATCCTGTAGCGCTCCGTGGACGTGAACGTACGGTATGTGTGTTTACATGTACCTACAGCCACTCCACATCCTGTAGGTCTCACTGGACGTGAACGTACGGTATGTGGGTTTACATGTACCTACAGCCACTCCACATGATGTAGGTCTCCCTGGACGTGAACGTACGGTATGTGGGTTTACATTTACCTACAGCCACTCCACATCCTGTAGGTCTCACTGGACGTGAACGTACGGTATGTGGGTTTACATGTACCTACAGCCACTCCACATCCTGTAGCTCTCCGTGGACGTGAACGTACGGTATGTGTGTTTACATGTACCTACAGCCACTCCACATCCTGTAGGTCTCACTGGACGTGAACGTACGGTATGTGGGTTTACATGTACCTACAGCCACTCCACATCATGTAGGTCTCACTGGACGTGAACGTACAGTATGTGGGTTTACATGTACCTACAGCCACTCCACATCCTGTAGGTCTCACTGGACGTGAACGTACGGTATGTGTGTTTACATGTACCTACAGCCACTCCACACCCTGTAGGTCTCACTGGACGTGAACGTACGGTATGTGGGTTTACATGTACCTACAGCCACTCCACATCCTGTAGGTTTCACTGGACGTGAACGTACGGTATGTGGGTTTACATGTACCTACAGCCACTCCACATCATGTAGGTCTCCCTGGAGGTGAACGTACGGTATGTGGGTTTACATGTACCTACAGCCACTCCACATCCTGTAGGTCTCACTGGACGTGAACGTACGGTATGTGTGTTTACATGTACCTACAGTCACTCCACATCCTGTAGGTCTCCCTGGAGTGAACGTACGGTATGTGGGTTTACATGTACCTACAGCCACTCCACATCCTGAAGGTCTCCGTGGACGTGAACGTACGGTATGTGTGTTTACATGTACCTACAGCCACTCCACATCCTGTAGGTCTCACTGGACGTGAACGTACGGTATGTGGGTTTACATGTACCTACAGCCACTCCACATCCTGTTGCTCTCCCTGGACGTGAACGTACGGTATGTGGGTTTACATGTACCTACAGCCACTCCACATCCTGTAGGTCTCACTGGACGTGAACGTACGGTATGTGTGTTTACATGTACCTACAGCCACTCCACATGATGTAGGTCTCCCTGGACGTGAACGTACGGTATGTGGGTTTACATGTACCTACAGCCACTCCACATCCTGTAGGTCTCACTGGACGTGAACGTACGGTATGTGGGTTTACATGTACCTACAGCCACTCCACATCCTGTAGCTCTCCGTGGACGTGAACGTACGGTATGTGTGTTTACATGTACCTACAGCCACTCCACATCCTGTAGGTCTCACTGGACGTGAACGTACGGTATATGGGTTTACATGTACCTACAGCCACTCCACATCCTGTAGCTCTCCCTGGACGTGAACGTACGGTATGTGGGTTTACATGTACCTACAGCCACTCCACATCCTGTAGGTCTCACTGGACGTGAACGTACGGTATGTGTGTTTACATGTACCTACAGCCACTCCACATGATGTAGGTCTCCCTGGACGTGAACGTACGGTATGTGGGTTTACTTGTACCTACAGCCACTCCACATCCTGTAGGTCTCACTGGACGTGAACGCACGGTATGTGGGTTTACATTTACATTCAGCCACTCCACACCCTGTAGATCTCACAAGACGTGAACGTACGGTATGTGGGTTTACATGTACCTACAGCCACTCCACACCCTGTAGGTCTCACTGGACGTGAACGTACGGTATGTGGGTTTACATGTACCTACAGCCACTCCACATCCTGTAGGTTTCACTGGACGTGAACGTACGGTATGTGGGTTTACATGTACCTACAGCCACTCCACATCATGTAGGTCTCCCTGGAGGTGAACGTACGGTATGTGGGTTTACATGTACCTACAGCCACTCCACATCCTGTAGGTCTCACTGGACGTGAACGTACGGTATGTGTGTTTACATGTACCTACAGCCACTCCACATCCTTTAGGTCTCACTGGACGTGAACGTACGGTATGTGGGTTTACATGTGCCTACAGCCACTCCACATCCTGAAGGTCTCCCTGGGCGTGAACGTACGGTATGTGTGTTTACATGTACCTACAGCCACTCCACATCCTGTAGGTCTCACTGGACGTGAACGTACGGTATGTGGGTGTACATGTACCTACAGCCACTCCACATCCTGTAGGTCTCCCTGGACGTGAACGTACGGTATGTGGGTTTACATATACCTATAGCCACTCCACATTCTGTAGGTCTCACTGGACGTGAACGTACGGTATGTTTGATTACATGTACCTACAGTCACTCCACATCCTGTAGGTCTCACGGGACGTGAACGTACAGTGTGTGGGTTTACATGTACCTACAGCCACTCCACACCCTGTAGGTCTCACTGGACGTGAACATACGGTATGTGGGTTTACATGTACCTACAGCCACTCCACATCCTGTAGGTCTCACTGGACGTGAACGTACGGGATGTGGGTTTACATGTACCTTCAGCCACTCCACATCATGTAGGTCTCCCTGGAGGTGAACGTACGGTATGTGGGTTTACATGTACCTACAGCCACTCCACATCCTGTAGGTCTCACTGGACGTGAACGTATGGTATGTGGGTTTACATGTACCTACAGCCACTCCACATCCTGTAGGTCTCATTGGACGTGAACGTATGGTATGTGGGTTTACATGTACCTACAGCCACTCCACATCCTGTAGGTCTCACTGGACGTGAACGTACGGTATGTGGGTTTACATGTACCTACAGCCACTCCACATCCTGTAGGTCTCACTGGACGTGAACGTACGGTATGTGGGTTTACATGTACCTACAGCCACTCCACATCCTGTAGCTCTCCCTGGACGTGAAAGTACGGTATGTGGGTTTACATGTACCTACAGCCACTCCACATCCTGTAGGTCTCACTGTACGTGAACGTACGGTATGTGGGTTTACATGTACCTACAGCCACTCCACATCCTGTAGCTCTCCCTGGACGTGAACGTACGGTATGTGGGTTTACTTGTACCTACAGCCACTCCACATCCTGTAGGTCTCACTGGACGTGAACGTACGGTATGTGGGTTTACATGTATCTACAGCCTATCCACACCCTGTAGATCTCACAAGACGTGAACGTACGGTATGTGGGTTTACATGTACCTACAGCCACTCCACACCCTGTAGGTCTCATTGGACGTGAACGTACGGTATGTGGGTTTACATGTACCTACAGCCACTCCACATCCTGTAGGTTTCACTGGACGTGAACGTACGGTATGTGGGTTTACATGTACCTACAGCCACTCCACATCCTCTAGGTCTCCCTGGAGGTGAACGTACGGTATGTGGGTTTACATGTACCTACAGCCACTCCACATCCTGTAGGTCTCACTGGACGTGAACGTACGGTATGTGTGTTTACATGTACCTACAGTCACTCCACATCCTGTAGGTCTCCCTGGACGTGAACGTACGGTATGTGGGTTTACATGTACCTACAGCCACTCCACATCCTGAAGGTCTCCGTGGAGGTGAACGTACGGTATGTGTGTTTACATGTACCTACAGCCACTCCACATCCTGTAGGTCTCACTGGACGTGAACGTACGGTATGTGGGTTTACATGTACCTACAGCCACTCCACATCCTGTAGGTCTCACTGGACGTGAACGTACGGTATGTGGGTTTACATGTACCTACAGCCACTCCACATCCTGTAGCTCTCCCTGGACGTGAACGTACGGTATGTGGGTTTACATGTACCTACAGCCACTCCACATCCTGTAGGTCTCACTGGACGTGAACGTACGGTATGTGTGTTTACATGTACCTACAGCCACTCCACATGATGTAGGTCTCCCTGGACGTGAACGTACGGTATGTGGGATTACTTGTACCTACAGCCACTCCACATCCTGTAAGTCTCACTGGACGTGAACGTACGGTATGTGGGTTTACATGTACCTACAGCCACTCCACACCCTGTAGATCTCACAAGACGTGAACGTACGGTATGTGGGTTTACATGTACCTACAGCCACTCCACACCCTGTAGGTCTCACTGGACGTGAACGTACGGTATGTGGGTTTACATGTACCTACAGCCACTCCACATCCTGTAGGTTTCACTGGACGTGAACGTACGGTATGTGGGTTTACATGTACCTACAGCCACTCCACATCATGTAGGTCTCCCTGGAGGTGAACGTACGGTATGTGGGTTTACATGTACCTACAGCCACTCCACATCCTGTAGGTCTCACTGGACGTGAACGTACGGTATGTGTGTTTACATGTACCAACAGCCACTCCACATCCTGTAGGTCTCACTGGACGTGAACGTACGGTATGTGGGTTTACATGTACCTACAGCCACTCCACATCCTGAAGGTCTCCCTGGGCGTGAACGTACGGTATGTGTGTTTACATGTACCTACAGCCACTCCACATCCTGTAGGTCTCACTGGACGTGAACGTACGGTATGTGGGTTTACATGTACCTACAGCCACTCCACATCCTGTAGGTCTCACTGGACGTGAACGTACGGTATGTGGGTTTACATGTACCTACAGCCACTCCACATTCTGTAGGTCTCACTGGACGTGAACGTACGGTATGTGGGTTTACATGTACCTACAGCCACTCCACATCATGTAGGTCTCCCTGGAGGTGAACGTACGGTATGTGGGTTTACATGTACCTACAGCCACTCCACATCCTGTAGGTCTCCCTGGACGTGAATGTACGGTATGTGGGTTTACATGTACCTACAGCCAATCCACATCCTGTAGGTCTCACTGGACGTGAACGTACGGTATGTGTGTTTACATGTACCTACAGCCACTCCACATCCTGTAGGTCTCACTGGACGTGAACGTATGGTATGTGGGTTTACATGTACCTACAGCCACTCCACATCATGTAGGTCTCCCTGGAGGTGAACGTACGGTATGTGGGTTTACATGTACCTACAGCCACTCCACATCCTGTAGGTCTCACTGGACGTGAACGTACGGTATGTGTGTTTACATGTACCAACAGCCACTCCACATCCTGTAGGTCTCACTGGACGTGAACGTACGGTATGTGGGTTTACATGTACCTACAGCCACTCCACATCCTGAAGGTCTCCCTGGGCGTGAACGTACGGTATGTGTGTTTACATGTACCTACAGCCACTCCACATCCTGTAGGTCTCACTGGACGTGAACGTACGGTATGTGGGTTTACATGTACCTACAGCCACTCCACATCCTGTAGGTCTCACTGGACGTGAACGTACGGTATGTGGGTTTACATGTACCTACAGCCGCTCCACATTCTGTAGGTCTCACTGGACGTGAACGTACGGTATGTGGGTTTACATGTACCTACAGCCACTCCACATCATGTAGGTCTCCCTGGAGGTGAACGTACGGTATGTGGGTTTACATGTACCTACAGCCACTCCACATCCTGTAGGTCTCCCTGGACGTGAACGTACGGTATGTGGGTTTACATGTACCTACAGCCAATCCACATCCTGTAGGTCTCACTGGACGTGAACGTACGGTATGTGTGTTTACATGTACCTACAGCCACTCCACATCCTGTAGGTCTCACTGGACGTGAACGTACGGTATGTGGGTTTACATGTACCTACAGCCACTCCACATCATGTAGGTCTCACTGGACGTGAACGTACGGTATGTGGGTTTACATGTACCTACAGCCACTCCACATCCTGTAGCTCTCCCTGGACGTGAAAGTACGGTATGTGGGTTTACATGTACCTACAGCCACTCCACATCCTGTAGGTCTCACTGGACGTGAACGTACGGTATGTGGGTTTACATGTACATACAGCCACTCCACATCCTGTAGGTCTCACTGGACGTGAACGTACGGTATGTGTGTTTACATGTACCTACAGCCACTCCACATCCTGTAGGTCTCACTGGACGTGAACGTACGGAATGTGGGTTTACATGTACCTACAGCCACTCCACATCCTGTAGGTCTCACTGGACGTGAACGTACGGTATGTGGGTTTACATGTACCTACAGCCACTCCACATCCTGTAGGTCTCACTGGACGTGAACGTACGGTATGTTTGATTACATGTACCTACAGTCACTCCACATCCTGTAGGTCTCACTGGACGTGAACGTACGGTATGTGGGTTTACATGTACCTACAGCCACTCCACACCCTGTAGGGCTCACTGGACGTGAACGTACGGTATGTGGGTTTACATGTACCTACAGCCACTCCACATCCTGTAGGTCTCACTGGACGTGAACGTACGGTATGTGGGTTTACATGTACCTACAGCCACTCCACATCCTGTAGCTCTCCCTGGACGTGAAAGTACGGTATGTGGGTTTACATGTACCTACAGCCACTCCACATCCTGTAGGTCTCACTGGACGTGAACGTACGGTATGTGGGTTTACATGTACCTACAGCCACTCCACATCCTGTAGGTCTCACTGGACGTGAACGTACGGTATGTGTGTTTACATGTACCTACAGCCACTCCACATGATGTAGGTCTCCCTGGACGTGAATGTACGGTATGTGGGATTACTTGTACCTACAGCCACTCCACATCCTGTAGGTCTCACTGGACGTGAACGTACGGTATGTGGGTTTACATGTACCTACAGCCACTCCACACCCTGTAGATCTCACAAGACGTGAACGTACGGTATGTGGGTTTACATGTACCTACAGCCACTCCACATCCTGTAGGTTTCACTGGACGTGAACGTACGGTATGTGGGTTTACATGTACCTACAGCCACTCCACATCATGTAGGTCTCCCTGGAGGTGAACGTACGGTATGTGGGTTTACATGTACCTACAGCCACTCCACATCCTGTAGGTCTCACTGGACGTGAACGTACGGTATGTGTGTTTACATGTACCAACAGCCACTCCACATCCTGTAGGTCTCACTGGACGTGAACGTACGGTATGTGGGTTTACATGTACCTACAGCCACTCCACATCCTAAAGGTCTCCCTGGGCGTGAACGTACGGTATGTGTGTTTACATGTACCTACAGTCACTCCACATCCTGTAGGTCTCACTTGACGTGAACGTACGGTATGTGGGTTTACATGTACCTACAGCCACTCCACATCATGTAGGTCTCACTGGACGTGAACGTACGGTATGTGGGTTTACATGTACCTACAGCCACTCCACATTCTGTAGGTCTCACTGGACGTGAACGTACGGTATGTGGGTTTACATGTACCTACAGCCACTCCACATCATGTAGGTCTCCCTGGAGGTGAACGTACGGTATGTGGGTTTACATGTACCTACAGCCACTCCACATCCTGTAGGTCTCCCTGGACGTGAACGTACGGTATGTGGGTTTACATGTACCTACAGCCAATCCACATCCTGTAGGTCTCACTGGACGTGAACGTACGGTATGTGTGTTTACATGTACCTACAGCCACTCCACATCCTGTAGGTCTCACTGGACGTGAACGTACGGTATGTGGGTTTACATGTACCTACAGCCACTCCACATCCTGTAGGTCTCACTGGACGTGAACGTACGGTATGTGGGTTTACATGTACCTACAGCCACTCCACATCCTGTAGCTCTCGCTGGACGTGAAAGTACGGTATGTGGGTTTACATGTACCTACAGCCACTCCACATCCTGTAGGTCTCACTGGACGTGAACGTACGGTATGTGGGTTTACATGTACCTACAGCCACTCCACATCCTGTAGGTCTCACTGGACGTGAACGTATGGTATGTGGGTTTACATGTACCTACAGCCACTCCACATCCTGTAGGTCTCATTGGACGTGAACGTACGGTATGTGGGTTTACATGTACCTACAGCCACTCCACACCCTGTAGGTCTCACTGGACGTGAACGTACGGTATGTGGGTTTACATGTACCTACAGCCACTCCACATCCTGTAGGTCTCACTGGACGTGAACGTACGGTATGTGGGTTTACATGTACCTACAGCCACTCCACATCCTGTAGGTCTCACTGGACGTGAACGTACGGTATGTGGGTTTACATGTACCTACAGCCACTCCACACCCTGTAGGTCTCACTGGACGTGAACGTACGGTATGTGGGTTTACATGTACCTACAGCCACTCCACATCGTGTAGGTCTCACTGGACGTGAACGTACGTGTGTGGGTTTACATGTACCTACAGCCACTCCACATCATGTAGGTCTCCCTGGAGGTGAACGTACGGTATGTGGGTTTACATGTACCTACAGCCACTGCACATCCTGTAGGTCTCCCTGGACGTGAACGTACGGTATGTGGGTTTACATGTACCTACAGCCAATCCACATCCTGTAGGTCTCCCTGGACGTGAACGTACGGTATGCGTGTTTACATGTACCTACAGCCACTCCACATCCTGTAGGTCTCACTGGACGTGAACGTACGGTATGTGGGTTTACATGTACCTACAGCCACTCCACATCCTGTAGGTCTCACTGGACGTGAACGTACGGTATGTGGGTTTACATGTACCTACAGCCACTCCACATCCTGTAGCTTTCCCTGGACGTGAACGTACGATATGTGGGTTTACTTGTACCTACAGCCACTCCAAATCCTGTAGGTCTCACTGGACGTGAACGTACGGTATGTGGGTTTACATGTACCTACAGCCTATCCACACCCTGTAGATCTCACAAGACGTGAACGTACGGTATGTGGGTTTACATGTACCTACAGCCACTCCACACCCTGTAGGTCTCACTGGACGTGAACGTACGGTATGTGGGTTTACATGTACCTACAGCCACTCCACATCCTGTAGGTCTCACTGGACGTGAACGTACGGTATGTGGGTTTACATGTACCTACAGCCACTCCACATGATGTAGGTCTCCCTGGACGTGAATGTACGGTATGTGGGATTACTTGTACCTACAGCCACTCCACATCCTGTAGGTCTCACTGGACGTGAACGTACGGTATGTGGGTTTACATGTACCTACAGCCACTCCACACCCTGTAGATCTCACAAGACGTGAACGTACGGTATGTGGGTTTACATGTACCTACAGCCACTCCACATCCTGTAGGTTTCACTGGACGTGAACGTACGGTATGTGGGTTTACATGTACCTACAGCCACTCCACATCATGTAGGTCTCCCTGGAGGTGAACGTACGGTATGTGGGTTTACATGTACCTACAGCCACTCCACATCCTGTAGGTCTCACTGGACGTGAACGTACGGTATGTGTGTTTACATGTACCAACAGCCACTCCACATCCTGTAGGTCTCACTGGACGTGAACGTACGGTATGTGGGTTTACATGTACCTACAGCCACTCCACATCCTAAAGGTCTCCCTGGGCGTGAACGTACGGTATGTGTGTTTACATGTACCTACAGTCACTCCACATCCTGTAGGTCTCACTTGACGTGAACGTACGGTATGTGGGTTTACATGTACCTACAGCCACTCCACATCATGTAGGTCTCACTGGACGTGAACGTACGGTATGTGGGTTTACATGTACCTACAGCCACTCCACATTCTGTAGGTCTCACTGGACGTGAACATACGGTATGTGGGTTTACATGTACCTACAGCCACTCCACATCATGTAGGTCTCCCTGGAGGTGAACGTACGGTATGTGGGTTTACATGTACCTACAGCCACTCCACATCCTGTAGGTCTCCCTGGACGTGAACGTACGGTATGTGGGTTTACATGTACCTACAGCCAATCCACATCCTGTAGGTCTCACTGGACGTGAACGTACGGTATGTGTGTTTACATGTACCTACAGCCACTCCACATCCTGTAGGTCTCACTGGACGTGAACGTACGGTATGTGGGTTTACATGTACCTACAGCCACTCCACATCCTGTAGGTCTCACTGGACGTGAACGTACGGTATGTGGGTTTACATGTACCTACAGCCACTCCACATCCTGTAGCTCTCGCTGGACGTGAAAGTACGGTATGTGGGTTTACATGTACCTACAGCCACTCCACATCCTGTAGGTCTCACTGGACGTGAACGTACGGTATGTGGGTTTACATGTACCTACAGCCACTCCACATCCTGTAGGTCTCACTGGACGTGAACGTATGGTATGTGGGTTTACATGTACCTACAGCCACTCCACATCCTGTAGGTCTCATTGGACGTGAACGTACGGTATGTGGGTTTACATGTACCTACAGCCACTCCACACCCTGTAGGTCTCACTGGACGTGAACGTACGGTATGTGGGTTTACATGTACCTACAGCCACTCCACATCCTGTAGGTCTCACTGGACGTGAACGTACGGTATGTGGGTTTACATGTACCTACAGCCACTCCACATCCTGTAGGTCTCACTGGACGTGAACGTACGGTATGTGGGTTTACATGTACCTACAGCCACTCCACACCCTGTAGGTCTCACTGGACGTGAACGTACGGTATGTGGGTTTACATGTACCTACAGCCACTCCACATCGTGTAGGTCTCACTGGACGTGAACGTACGTGTGTGGGTTTACATGTACCTACAGCCACTCCACATCATGTAGGTCTCCCTGGAGGTGAACGTACGGTATGTGGGTTTACATGTACCTACAGCCACTGCACATCCTGTAGGTCTCCCTGGACGTGAACGTACGGTATGTGGGTTTACATGTACCTACAGCCAATCCACATCCTGTAGGTCTCCCTGGACGTGAACGTACGGTATGCGTGTTTACATGTACCTACAGCCACTCCACATCCTGTAGGTCTCACTGGACGTGAACGTACGGTATGTGGGTTTACATGTACCTACAGCCACTCCACATCCTGTAGGTCTCACTGGACGTGAACGTACGGTATGTGGGTTTACATGTACCTACAGCCACTCCACATCCTGTAGCTTTCCCTGGACGTGAACGTACGATATGTGGGTTTACTTGTACCTACAGCCACTCCAAATCCTGTAGGTCTCACTGGACGTGAACGTACGGTATGTGGGTTTACATGTACCTACAGCCTATCCACACCCTGTAGATCTCACAAGACGTGAACGTACGGTATGTGGGTTTACATGTACCTACAGCCACTCCACACCCTGTAGGTCTCACTGGACGTGAACGTACGGTATGTGGGTTTACATGTACCTACAGCCACTCCACATCCTGTAGGTTTCACTGGACGTGAACGTACGGTATGTGGGTTTACATGTACCTACAGCCACTCCACATCATGTAGGTCTCCCTGGAGGTGAACGTACGGTATGTGGGTTTACATGTACCTACAGCCACTCCACATCCTGTAGGTCTCACTGGACGTGAACGTACGGTATGTGTGTTTACATGTACCTACAGTCACTCCACATCCTGTAGGTCTCCCTGGACGTGAACGTACGGTATGTGGGTTTACATGTACCTACAGCCACTCCACATCCTGAAGGTCTCCGTGGACGTGAACGTACGGAATGTGTGTTTACATGTACCTACAGCCACTCCACATCCTGTAGGTCTCACTGGACGTGAACGTACGGTATGTGGGTTTACATGTACCTACAGCCACTCCACATCCTGTAGCTCTCCCTGGACGTGAACGTACGGTATGTGGGTTTACATGTACCTACAGCCACTCCACATCCTGTAGGTCTCACTGGACGTGAACGTACGGTATGTGTGTTTACATGTACCTACAGCCACTCCACATGATTTAGGTCTCCCTGGACGTGAACGTACGGTATGTGGGTTTACATTTACCTACAGCCACTCCACATCCTGTAGGTCTCACTGGACGTGAACGTACGGTATGTGGGTTTACATGTACCTACAGCCACTCCACATCCTGTAGCTCTCCGTGGACGTGAACGTACGGTATTTGTGTTTACATGTACCTACAGCCACTCCACATCCTGTAGGTCTCACTGGACGTGAACGTACGGTATGTGGGTTTACATGTACCTACAGCCACTCCACATCATGTAGGTCTCACTGGACGTGAACGTACAGTATGTGGGTTTACATGTACCTACAGCCACTCCACATCCTGTAGCTCTCCCTGGACGTGAACGTACGGTATGTGGGTTTACATGTACCTACAGCCACTCCACATCCTGTAGGTCTCACTGGACGTGAACGTACGGTATGTGTGTTTACATGTACCTACAGCCACTCCACACCCTGTAGGTCTCACTGGACGTGAACGTACGGTATGTGGGTTTACATGTACCTACAGCCACTCCACATCCTGTAGGTTTCACTGGACGTGAACGTACGGTATGTGGGTTTACATGTACCTACAGCCACTCCACATCATGTAGGTCTCCCTGGAGGTGAACGTACGGTATGTGGGTTTACATGTACCTACAGCCACTCCACATCCTGTAGGTCTCACTGGACGTGAACGTACGGTATGTGTGTTTACATGTACCTACAGTCACTCCACATCCTGTAGGTCTCCCTGGACGTGAACGTACGGTATGTGGGTTTACATGTACCTACAGCCACTCCACATCCTGAAGGTCTCCGTGGACGTGAACGTACGGTATGTGTGTTTACATGTACCTACAGCCACTCCACATCCTGTAGGTCTCACTGGACGTGAACGTACGGTATGTGGGTTTACATGTACCTACAGCCACTCCACATCCTGTAGCTCTCCCTGGACGTGAACGTACGGTATGTGGGTTTACATGTACCTACAGCCACTCCACATCCTGTAGGTCTCACTGGACGTGAACGTACGGTATGTGTGTTTACATGTACCTACAGCCACTCCACATGATGTAGGTCTCCCTGGACGTGAACGTACGGTATGTGGGTTTACATGTACCTACAGCCACTCCACATCCTGTAGGTCTCACTGGACGTGAACGTACGGTATGTGGGTTTACATGTACCTACAGCCACTCCACATCCTGTAGCTCTCCGTGGACGTGAACGTACGGTATGTGTGTTTACATGTACCTACAGCCACTCCACATCCTGTAGGTCTCACTGGACGTGAACGTACGGTATATGGGTTTACATGTACCTACAGCCACTCCACATCCTGTAGCTCTCCCTGGACGTGAACGTACGGTATGTGGGTTTACATGTACCTACAGCCACTCCACATCCTGTAGGTCTCACTGGACGTGAACGTACGGTATGTGTGTTTACATGTACCTACAGCCACTCCACATGATGTAGGTCTCCCTGGACGTGAACGTACGGTATGTGGGTTTACTTGTACCTACAGCCACTCCACATCCTGTAGGTCTCACTGGACGTGAACGTACGGTATGTGGGTTTACATTTACATTCAGCCACTCCACACCCTGTAGATCTCACAAGACGTGAACGTACGGTATGTGGGTTTACATGTACCTACAGCCACTCCACACCCTGTAGGTCTCACTGGACGTGAACGTACGGTATGTGGGTTTACATGTACCTACAGCCACTCCACATCCTGTAGGTTTCACTGGACGTGAACGTACGGTATGTGGGTTTACATGTACCTACAGCCACTCCACATCATGTAGGTCTCCCTGGAGGTGAACGTACGGTATGTGGGTTTACATGTACCTACAGCCACTCCACATCCTGTAGGTCTCACTGGACGTGAACGTACGGTATGTGTGTTTACATGTACCTACAGCCACTCCACATCCTGTAGGTCTCACTGGACGTGAACGTACGGTATGTGGGTTTACATGTACCTACAGCCACTCCACATCCTGAAGGTCTCCCTGGGCGTGAACGTACGGTATGTGTGTTTACATGTACCTACAGCCACTCCACATCCTGTAGGTCTCACTGGACGTGAACGTACGGTATGTGGGTGTACATGTACCTACAGCCACTCCACATCCTGTAGGTCTCCCTGGACGTGAACGTACGGTATGTGGGTTTACATATACCTATAGCCACTCCACATTCTGTAGGTCTCACTGGACGTGAACGTACGGTATGTTTGATTACATGTACCTACAGTCACTCCACATCCTGTAGGTCTCACTGGACGTGAACGTACAGTATGTGGGTTTACATGTACCTACAGCCACTCCACACCCTGTAGGTCTCACTGGACGTGAACATACGGTATGTGGGTTTACATGTACCTACAGCCACTCCACATCCTGTAGGTCTCACTGGACGTGAAGGTACGGGATGTGGGTTTACATGTACCTTCAGCCACTCCACATCATGTAGGTCTCCCTGGAGGTGAACGTACGGTATGTGGGTTTACATGTACCTACAGCCACTCCACATCCTGTAGGTCTCACTGGACGTGAACGTATGGTATGTGGGTTTACATGTACCTACAGCCACTCCACATCCTGTAGCTCTACCTGGACGTGAAAGTACGGTATCTGGGTTTACATGTACCTACAGCCACTCCACATCCTGTAGGTCTCACTGTACGTGAACGTACGGTATGTGGGTTTACATGTACCTACAGCCACTCCACATCCTGTAGCTCTCCCTGGACGTGAACGTACGGTATGTGGGTTTACTTGTACCTACAGCCACTCCACATCCTGTAGGTCTCACTGGACGTGAACGTACGGTATGTGGGTTTACATGTATCTACAGCCTATCCACACCCTGTAGATCTCACAAGACGTGAACGTACGGTATGTGGGTTTACATGTACCTACAGCCACTCCACATCCTGTAGGTCTCATTGGACGTGAACGTACGGTATGTGGGTTTACATGTACCTACAGCCACTCCACATCCTGTAGGTTTCACTGGACGTGAACGTACGGTATGTGGGTTTACATGTACCTACAGCCACTCCACATCCTGTAGGTCTCCCTGGAGGTGAACGTACGGTATGTGGGTTTACATGTACCTACAGCCACTCCACATCCTGTAGGTCTCACTGGACGTGAACGTACGGTATGTGTGTTTACATGTACCTACAGTCACTCCACATCCTGTAGGTCTCCCTGGACGTGAACGTACGGTATGTGGGTTTACATGTACCTACAGCCACTCCACATCCTGAAGGTCTCCGTGGAGGTGAACGTACGGTATGTGTGTTTACATGTACCTACAGCCACTCCACATCCTGTAGGTCTCACTGGACGTGAACGTACGGTATGTGGGTTTACATGTACCTACAGCCACTCCACATCCTGTAGGTCTCACTGGACGTGAACGTACGGTATGTGGGTTTACATGTACCTACAGCCACTCCACATCCTGTAGCTCTCCCTGGACGTGAACGTACGGTATGTGGGTTTACATGTACCTACAGCCACTCCACATCCTGTAGGTCTCACTGGACGTGAACGTACGGTATGTGTGTTTACATGTACCTACAGCCACTCCACATGATGTAGGTCTCCCTGGACGTGAACGTACGGTATGTGGGATTACTTGTACCTACAGCCACTCCACATCCTGTAAGTCTCACTGGACGTGAACGTACGGTATGTGGGTTTACATGTACCTACAGCCACTCCACACCCTGTAGATCTCACAAGACGTGAACGTACGGTATGTGGGTTTACATGTACCTACAGCCACTCCACACCCTGTAGGTCTCACTGGACGTGAACGTACGGTATGTGGGTTTACATGTACCTACAGCCACTCCACATCCTGTAGGTTTCACTGGACGTGAACGTACGGTATGTGGGTTTACATGTACCTACAGCCACTCCACATCATGTAGGTCTCCCTGGAGGTGAACGTACGGTATGTGGGTTTACATGTACCTACAGCCACTCCACATCCTGTAGGTCTCACTGGACGTGAACGTACGGTATGTGTGTTTACATGTACCAACAGCCACTCCACATCCTGTAGGTCTCACTGGACGTGAACGTACGGTATGTGGGTTTACATGTACCTACAGCCACTCCACATCCTGAAGGTCTCCCTGGGCGTGAACGTACGGTATGTGTGTTTACATGTACCTACAGCCACTCCACATCCTGTAGGTCTCACTGGACGTGAACGTACGGTATGTGGGTTTACATGTACCTACAGCCACTCCACATCCTGTAGGTCTCACTGGACGTGAACGTACGGTATGTGGGTTTACATGTACCTACAGCCACTCCACATTCTGTAGGTCTCACTGGACGTGAACGTACGGTATGTGGGTTTACATGTACCTACAGCCACTCCACATCATGTAGGTCTCCCTGGAGGTGAACGTACGGTATGTGGGTTTACATGTACCTACAGCCACTCCACATCCTGTAGGTCTCCCTGGACGTGAACGTACGGTATGTGGGTTTACATGTACCTACAGCCAATCCACATCCTGTAGGTCTCACTGGACGTGAACGTACGGTATGTGTGTTTACATGTACCTACAGCCACTCCACATCCTGTAGGTCTCACTGGACGTGAACGTACGGTATGTGGGTTTACATGTACCTACAGCCACTCCACATCATGTAGGTCTCACTGGACGTGAACGTACGGTATGTGGGTTTACATGTACCTACAGCCACTCCACATCCTGTAGCTCTCCCTGGACGTGAAAGTACGGTATGTGGGTTTACATGTACCTACAGCCACTCCACATCCTGTAGGTCTCACTGGACGTGAACGTACGGTATGTGGGTTTACATGTACATACAGCCACTCCACATCCTGTAGGTCTCACTGGACGTGAACGTACGGTATGTGTGTTTACATGTACCTACAGCCACTCCACATCCTGTAGGTCTCACTGGACGTGCACGTACGGAATGTGGGTTTACATGTACCTACAGCCACTCCACATCCTGTAGGTCTCACTGGACGTGAACGTACGGTATGTGGGTTTACATGTACCTACAGCCACTCCACATCCTGTAGGTCTCACTGGACGTGAACGTACGGTATGTTTGATTACATGTACCTACAGTCACTCCACATCCTGTAGGTCTCACTGGACGTGAACGTACGGTATGTGGGTTTACATGTACCTACAGCCACTCCACACCCTGTAGGGCTCACTGGAAGTGAACGTACGGTATGTGGGTTTACATGTACATACAGCCACTCCACATCCTGTAGGTCTCACTGGACGTGAACGTACGGTATGTTTGATTACATGTACCTACAGCCACTCCACATCCTGTAAGTCTCACTGGACGTGAACGTACGGTATATGGGTTTACATGTACCTACAGCCACTCCACACCCTGTAGATCTCACAAGACGTGAACGTACGGTATGTGGGTTTACATGTACCTACAGCCACTCCACACCCTGTAGGTCTCACTGGACGTGAACGTACGGTATGTGGGTTTACATGTACCTACAGCCACTCCACATCCTGTAGGTTTCACTGGACGTGAACGTACGGTATGTGGGTTTACATGTACCTACAGCCACTCCACATCATGTAGGTCTCCCTGGAGGTGAACGTACGGTATGTGGGTTTACATGTACCTACAGCCACTCCACATCCTGTAGGTCTCACTGGACGTGAACGTACGGTATGTGTGTTTACATGTACCAACAGCCACTCCACATCCTGTAGGTCTCACTGGACGTGAACGTACGGTATGTGGGTTTACATGTACCTACAGCCACTCCACATCCTGAAGGTCTCCCTGGGCGTGAACGTACGGTATGTGTGTTTACATGTACCTACAGCCACTCCACATCCTGTAGGTCTCACTGGACGTGAACGTACGGTATGTGGGTTTACATGTACCTACAGCCACTCCACATCCTGTAGGTCTCACTGGACGTGAACGTACGGTATGTGGGTCTACATGTACCTACAGCCACTCCACATTCTGTAGGTCTCACTGGACGTGAACGTACGGTATGTGGGTTTACATGTACCTACAGCCACTCCACATCATGTAGGTCTCCCTGGAGGTGAACGTACGGTATGTGGGTTTACATGTACCTACAGCCACTCCACATCCTGTAGGTCTCCCTGGACGTGAACGTACGGTATGTGGGTTTACATGTACCTACAGCCAATCCACATCCTGTAGGTCTCACTGGACGTGAACGTACGGTATGTGTGTTTACATGTACCTACAGCCACTCCACATCCTGTAGGTCTCACTGGACGTGAACGTACCGTATGTGGGTTTACATGTACCTACAGCCACTCCACATCATGTAGGTCTCACTGGACGTGAACGTACGGTATGTGGGTTTACATGTACCTACAGCCACTCCACATCCTGTAGCTCTCCCTGGACGTGAAAGTACGGTATGTGGGTTTACATGTACCTACAGCCACTCCACATCCTGTAGGTCTCACTGGACGTGAACGTACGGTATGTGGGTTTACATGTACATACAGCCACTCCACATCCTGTAGGTCTCACTGGACGTGAACGTACGGTATGTGTGTTTACATGTACCTACAGCCACTCCACATCCTGTAGGTCTCACTGGACGTGAACGTACGGAATGTGGGTTTACATGTACCTACAGCCACTCCACATCCTGTAGGTCTCACTGGACGTGAACGTACGGTATGTGGGTTTACATGTACCTACAGCCACTCCACATCCTGTAGGTCTCACTGGACTTGAACGTACGGTATGTTTGATTACATGTACCTACAGTCACTCCACATCCTGTAGGTCTCACTGGACGTGAACGTACGGTATGTGGGTTTACATGTACCTACAGCCACTCCACACCCTGTAGGGCTCACTGGAAGTGAACGTACGGTATGTGGGTTTACATGTACCTACAGCCACTCCACATCCTGTAGGTCTCACTGGACGTGAATGTACGGTATGTGGGTTTACATGTACCTTCAGCCACTCCACATCATGTAGGTCTCCCTGGAGGTGAACGTACGGTATGTGGGTTTACATGTACCTACAGCCACTCCACATCCTGTAGGTCTCATTGGACGTGAACGTACGGTATGTGGGTTTACATGTACCTACAGCCACTCCACACCCTGTAGGTCTCACTGGACGTGAACGTACGGTATGTGGGTTTACATGTACCTACAGCCACTCCACATCCTGTAGGTCTCACTGGACGTGAACGTACGGTATGTGGGTTTACATGTACCTACAGCCACTCCACATCCTGTAGGTCTCACTGGACGTGAACGTACGGTATGTGGGTTTACATGTACCTACAGCCACTCCACACCCTGTAGGTCTCACTGGACGTGAACGTACGGTATATGGGTTTACATGTACCTACAGCCACTCCACATCGTGTAGGTCTCACTGGACGTGAACGTACGTATGTGGGTTTACATGTACCTACAGCCACTCCACATCATGTAGGTCTCCCTGGAGGTGAACGTACGGTATGTGGGTTTACATGTACCTACAGCCACTCCACATCCTGTAGGTCTCCCTTGACGTGAACGTACGGTATGTGGGTTTACATGTACCTATAGCCAATCCACATCCTGTAGGTCTCCCTGGACGTGAACGTACGGTATGTGGGTTTACATGTACCTACAGCCACTCCACATCCTGTAGGTCTCACTGGACGTGAACGTACGGTATGTGGGTTTACATGTACCTACAGCCACTCCACATCCTGTAGGTCTCACTGGACGTGAACGTACGGTATGTGGGTTTACATGTACCTACAGCCACTCCACATCCTGTAGCTTTCCCTGGACGTGAACGTACGGTATGTGGGTTTACTTGTACCTACAGCCACTCCACATCCTGTAGGTCTCACTGGACGTGAACGTACGGTATGTGGGTTTACATGTACCTACAGCCTATCCACACCCTGTAGATCTCACAAGACGTGAACGTACGGTATGTGGGTTTACATGTACCTACAGCCACTCCACACCCTGTAGGTCTCACTGGACGTGAACGTACGGTATGTGGGTTTACATGTACCTACAGCCACTCCACATCCTGTAGGTTTCACTGGACGTGAACGTACGGTATGTGGGTTTACATGTACCTACAGCCACTCCACATCATGTAGGTCTCACTGGAGGTGAACGTACGGTATGTGGGTTTACATGTACCTTCAGCCACTCCACATCCTGTAGGTCTCACTGGACGTGAACGTACGGTATGTGTGTTTACATGTACCTACAGTCACTCCACATCCTGTAGGTCTCCCTGGACGTGAACGTACGGTATGTGGGTTTACATGTACCTACAGCCACTCCACATCCTGAAGGTCTCCGTGGACGTGAACGTACGGTATGTGTGTTTACATGTACCTACAGCCACTCCACATCCTGTAGGTCTCACTGGACGTGAACGTACGGTATGTGGGTTTACATGTACCTACAGCCACTCCACATCCTGTAGGTCTCACTGGACGTGAACGTACGGTATGTGGGTTTACATGTACCTACAGCCACTCCACATCCTGTAGCTCTCCCTGGACGTGAACGTACGGTATGTGGGTTTACATGTACCTACAGCCACTCCACATCCTGTAGGTCTCACTGGACGTGAACGTACGGTATGTGTGTTTACATGTACCTACAGCCACTCCACATGATGTAGGTCTCCCTGGACGTGAACGTACGGTATGTGGGTTTACTTGTACCTACAGCCACTCCACATCCTGTAGGTCTCACTGGACGTGAACGTACGGTATGCGGGTTTACATTTACCTACAGCCACTCCACACCCTGTAGATCTCACAAGATGTGAACGTACGGTATGTGGGTTTACATGTACCTACAGCCACTCCACATCCTGTAGCTCTCCCTGGACGTGAAAGTACGGTATGTGGGTTTACATGTACCTACAGCCACTCCACATCCTGTAGGTCTCACTGGACGTGAACGTACGGTATGTGGGTTTACATGTACATACAGCCACTCCACATCCTGTAGGTCTCACTGGACGTGAACGTACGGTATGTGTGTTTACATGTACCTACAGCCACTCCACATCCTGTAGGTCTCACTGGACGTGAACGTACGGAATGTGGGTTTACATGTACCTACAGCCACTCCACATCCTGTAGGTCTCACTGGACGTGAACGTACGGTATGTGGGTTTACATGTACCTACAGCCACTCCACATCCTGTAGGTCTCACTGGACGTGAACGTACGGTATGTTTGATTACATGTACCTACAGTCACTCCACATCCTGTAGGTCTCACTGGACGTGAACGTACGGTATGTGGGTTTACATGTACCTACAGCCACTCCACACCCTGTAGGGCTCACTGGAAGTGAACGTACGGTATGTGGGTTTACATGTACCTACAGCCACTCCACATCCTGTAGGTCTCACTGGACGTGAATGTACGGTATGTGGGTTTACATGTACCTTCAGCCACTCCACATCATGTAGGTCTCCCTGGAGGTGAACGTACGGTATGTGGGTTTACATGTACCTACAGCCACTCCACATCCTGTAGGTCTCATTGGACGTGAACGTACGGTATGTGGGTTTACATGTACCTACAGCCACTCCACACCCTGTAGGTCTCACTGGACGTGAACGTACGGTATGTGGGTTTACATGTACCTACAGCCACTCCACATCCTGTAGGTCTCACTGGACGTGAACGTACGGTATGTGGGTTTACATGTACCTACAGCCACTCCACATCCTGTAGGTCTCACTGGACGTGAACGTACGGTATGTGGGTTTACATGTACCTACAGCCACTCCACACCCTGTAGGTCTCACTGGACGTGAACGTACGGTATGTGGGTTTACATGTACCTACAGCCACTCCACATCGTGTAGGTCTCACTGGACGTGAACGTACGTATGTGGGTTTACATGTACCTACAGCCACTCCACATCATGTAGGTCTCCCTGGAGGTGAACGTACGGTATGTGGGTTTACATGTACCTACAGCCACTCCACATCCTGTAGGTCTCCCTTGACGTGAACGTACGGTATGTGGGTTTACATGTACCTATAGCCAATCCACATCCTGTAGGTCTCCCTGGACGTGAACGTACGGTATGTGGGTTTACATGTACCTACAGCCACTCCACATCCTGTAGGTCTCACTGGACGTGAACGTACGGTATGTGGGTTTACATGTACCTACAGCCACTCCACATCCTGTAGGTCTCACTGGACGTGAACGTACGGTATGTGGGTTTACATGTACCTACAGCCACTCCACATCCTGTAGCTTTCCCTGGACGTGAACGTACGGTATGTGGGTTTACTTGTACCTACAGCCACTCCACATCCTGTAGGTCTCACTGGACGTGAACGTACGGTATGTGGGTTTACATGTACCTACAGCCTATCCACACCCTGTAGATCTCACAAGACGTGAACGTACGGTATGTGGGTTTACATGTACCTACAGCCACTCCACACCCTGTAGGTCTCACTGGACGTGAACGTACGGTATGTGGGTTTACATGTACCTACAGCCACTCCACATCCTGTAGGTTTCACTGGACGTGAACGTACGGTATGTGGGTTTACATGTACCTACAGCCACTCCACATCATGTAGGTCTCACTGGAGGTGAACGTACGGTATGTGGGTTTACATGTACCTTCAGCCACTCCACATCCTGTAGGTCTCACTGGACGTGAACGTACGGTATGTGTGTTTACATGTACCTACAGTCACTCCACATCCTGTAGGTCTCCCTGGACGTGAACGTACGGTATGTGGGTTTACATGTACCTACAGCCACTCCACATCCTGAAGGTCTCCGTGGACGTGAACGTACGGTATGTGTGTTTACATGTACCTACAGCCACTCCACATCCTGTAGGTCTCACTGGACGTGAACGTACGGTATGTGGGTTTACATGTACCTACAGCCACTCCACATCCTGTAGGTCTCACTGGACGTGAACGTACGGTATGTGGGTTTACATGTACCTACAGCCACTCCACATCCTGTAGCTCTCCCTGGACGTGAACGTACGGTATGTGGGTTTACATGTACCTACAGCCACTCCACATCCTGTAGGTCTCACTGGACGTGAACGTACGGTATGTGTGTTTACATGTACCTACAGCCACTCCACATGATGTAGGTCTCCCTGGACGTGAACGTACGGTATGTGGGTTTACTTGTACCTACAGCCACTCCACATCCTGTAGGTCTCACTGGACGTGAACGTACGGTATGCGGGTTTACATTTACCTACAGCCACTCCACACCCTGTAGATCTCACAAGACGTGAACGTACGGTATGTGGGTTTACATGTACCTACAGCCACTCCACACCCTGTAGGTCTCACTGGACGTGAACGTACGGTATGTGGGTTTACATGTACTTACAGCCACTCCACATCCTGTAGGTTTCACTGGACGTGAACGTACGGTATGTGGGTTTACATGTACCTACAGCCACTCCACATCATGTAGGTCTCCCTGGAGGTGAACGTACGGTATGTGGGTTTACATGTACCTACAGCCACTCCACATCCTGTAGGTCTCACTGGACGTGAACGTACGGTATGTGGGTTTACATGTACCTACAGCCACTCCACATCCTGTAGGTCTCACTGGACGTGAACGTACGGTATGTTTGATTACATGTACCTACAGTCACTCCACATCCTGTAGGTCTCACTGGACGTGAACGTACGGTATGTGGGTTTACATGTACCTACAGCCACTCCACACCCTGTAGGGCTCACTGGAAGTGAACGTACGGTATGTGGGTTTACATGTACCTACAGCCACTCCACATCCTGTAGGTCTCACTGGACGTGAATGTACGGTATGTGGGTTTACATGTACCTTCAGCCACTCCACATTATGTAGGTCTCCCTGGAGGTGAACGTACGGTATGTGGGTTTACATGTACCTACAGCCACTCCACATCCTGTAGGTCTCATTGGACGTGAACGTACGGTATGTGGGTTTACATGTACCTACAGCCACTCCACACCCTGTAGGTCTCACTGGACGTGAACGTACGGTATGTGGGTTTACATGTACCTACAGCCACTCCACATCCTGTAGGTCTCACTGGACGTGAACGTACGGTATGTGGGTTTACATGTACCTACAGCCACTCCACATCCTGTAGGTCTCACTGGACGTGAACGTACGGTATGTGGGTTTACATGTACCTACAGCCACTCCACACCCTGTAGGTCTCACTGGACGTGAACGTACGGTATGTGGGTTTACATGTACCTACAGCCACTCCACATCGTGTAGGTCTCACTGGACGTGAACGTACGTATGTGGGTTTACATGTACCTACAGCCACTCCACATCATGTAGGTCTCCCTGGAGGTGAACGTACGGTATGTGGGTTTACATGTACCTACAGCCACTCCACATCCTGTAGGTCTCCCTTGACGTGAACGTACGGTATGTGGGTTTACATGTACCTATAGCCAATCCACATCCTGTAGGTCTCCCTGGACGTGAACGTACGGTATGTGGGTTTACATGTACCTACAGCCACTCCACATCCTGTAGGTCTCACTGGACGTGAACGTACGGTATGTGGGTTTACATGTACCTACAGCCACTCCACATCCTGTAGGTCTCACTGGACGTGAACGTACGGTATGTGGGTTTACATGTACCTACAGCCACTCCACATCCTGTAGCTTTCCCTGGACGTGAACGTACGGTATGTGGGTTTACTTGTACCTACAGCCACTCCACATCCTGTAGGTCTCACTGGACGTGAACGTACGGTATGTGGGTTTACATGTACCTACAGCCTATCCACACCCTGTAGATCTCACAAGACGTGAACGTACGGTATGTGGGTTTACATGTACCTACAGCCACTCCACACCCTGTAGGTCTCACTGGACGTGAACGTACGGTATGTGGGTTTACATGTACCTACAGCCACTCCACATCCTGTAGGATTCACTGGACGTGAACGTACGGTATGTGGGTTTACATGTACCTACAGCCACTCCACATCATGTAGGTCTCCCTGGAGGTGAACGTACGGTATGTGGGTTTACATGTACCTACAGCCACTCCACATCCTGTAGGTCTCACTGGACGTGAACGTACGGTATGTGTGTTTACATGTACCTACAGTCACTCCACATCCTGTAGGTCTCCCTGGACGTGAACGTACGGTATGTGGGTTTACATGTACCTACAGCCACTCCACATCCTGAAGGTCTCCGTGGACGTGAACGTACGGTATGTGTGTTTACATGTACCTACAGCCACTCCACATCCTGTAGGTCTCACTGGACGTGAACGTACGGTATGTGGGTTTACATGTACCTACAGCCACTCCACATCCTGTAGGTCTCACTGGACGTGAACGTACGGTATGTGGGTTTACATGTACCTACAGCCACTCCACATCCTGTAGCTCTCCCTGGACGTGAACGTACGGTATGTGGGTTTACATGTACCTACAGCCACTCCACATCCTGTAGGTCTCACTGGACGTGAACGTACGGTATGTGTGTTTACATGTACCTACAGCCACTCCACATGATGTAGGTCTCCCTGGACGTGAACGTACGGTATGTGGGTTTACTTGTACCTACAGCCACTCCACATCCTGTAGGTCTCACTGGACGTGAACGTACGGTATGTGGGTTTACATTTACCTACAGCCACTCCACACCCTGTAGATCTCACAAGACGTGAACGTACGGTATGTGGGTTTACATGTACCTACAGCCACTCCACACCCTGTAGGTCTCACTGGACGTGAACGTACGGTATGTGGGTTTACATGTACCTACAGCCACTCCACATCCTGTAGGTTTCACTGGACGTGAACGTACGGTATGTGGGTTTACATGTACCTACAGCCACTCCACATCATGTAGGTCTCACTGGAGGTGAACGTACGGTATGTGGGTTTACATGTACCTACAGCCACTCCACATCCTGTAGGTCTCACTGGACGTGAACGTACGGTATGTGTGTTTACATGTACCTACAGCCACTCCACATCCTGTAGGTCTCACTGGAGGTGAACGTACGGTATGTGGGTTTACATGTACCTACAGCCACTCCACATCCTGAAGGTCTCCCTGGGCGTGAACGTACGGTATGTGTGTTTACATGTACCTACAGCCACTCCACATCCTGTAGGTCTCACTGGACGTGAACGTACGGTATGTGGGTGTACATGTACCTACAGCCACTCCACATCCTGTAGGTCTCCCTGGACGTGAACGTACGGTATGTGGGTTTACATATACCTATAGCCACTCCACATTCTGTAGGTCTCACTGGACGTGAAAGTACGGTATGTTTGATTACATGTACCTACAGCCACTCCACATCCTGTAGGTCTCACTGGACGTGAACGTACGGTATGTGGGTTTACATGTACCTACAGCCACTCCACACCCTGTAGGTCTCACTGGACGTGAACATACGGTATGTGGGTTTACATGTACCTACCGCCACTCCACATCATGTAGGTCTCACTGGACGTGAACGTACGGTATGTGGGTTTACATGTACCTTCAGCCACTCCACATCATGTAGGTCTCCCTGGAGGTGAACGTAAGGTATGTGGGTTTACATGTACCTACAGCCACTCCACATCCTGTAGGTCTCACTGGACGTGAACGTATGGTATGTGGGTTTACATGTACCTACAGCCACTCCACATCCTGTAGGTCTCATTGGACGTGAACGTATGGTATGTGGGTTTACATGTACCTACAGCCACTCCACATCCTGTAGGTCTCACTGGACGTGAACGTACGGTATGTGGGTTTACATGTACCTACAGCCACTCCACATCCTGTAGGTCTCACTGGACGTGAACGTACGGTATGTGGGTTTACATGTACCTACAGCCACTCAACATCCTGTAGCTCTCCCTGGACGTGAAAGTACGTTTGTGGGTTTACACGTACCTACAGCCACTCCACATCCTGTAGGTCTCACTGGACGTGAACGTACGTATGTGGGTTTACATGTAACTACAGCCACTCCACATGATGTAGGTCTCCCTGGACGTGAACGTACGGTATGTGGGTTTACTTGTACCTACAGCCACTCCACATCCTGTAGGTCTCACTGGACGTGAACGTACCGTATGTGGGTTTACATGTACCTACAGCCACTCCACATCCTGTAGGTCTCACTGGACGTGAACGTACGGTATGTGGGTTTACATGTACCTACAGCCACTCCACATCCTGTAGGTCTCACTGGACGTGAACGTACGGTATGTGGGTTTACATATACCTACAGCCACTCCACATCCTGTAGGTCTCCCTGGACGTGAACGTACGGTATGTGTGTTTACATGTACCTACAACCACTCCACATCCTGTAGGTCTCACTGGACGTGAACGTACGGAATGTGGGTTTACATGTACCTACAGCCACTCCACATCCTGTAGGTCTCACTGGACGTGAACGTACGGTATGTGGGTTTACATGTACCTACAGCCACTCCACATCCTGTAGGTCTCACTGGACGTGAACGTACGGTATGTGGGTTTACATATACCTATAGCCACTCCACATCCTGTAGGTCTCACTGGACGTGAACGTACGGTATGTTTGATTACATGTACCTACAGTCACTCCACATCCTGTAGGTCTCACTGGACGTGGACGTACAGTATGTGGGTTTACATTTACCTACAGCCACTCCACATCCTGTAGGTCTCACTGGACGTGAACGTACGGTATGTGGGTTTACATGTACCTACAGCCACTCCACACCCTGTAGGTCTCACTGGACGTGAACGTACGGTATGTGGGTTTACATGTACCTACAGCCACTCCACATCCTGTAGGTCTCACTGGACGTGAACGTACGGTATGTGGGTTTACATGTACCTTCAGCCACTCCACATCATGTAGGTCTCCCTGGAGGTGAACGTACGGTATGTGGGTTTACATGTACCTACAGCCACTCCACATCCTGTAGGTCTCACTGGACGTGAACGTACGGTATGTGGGTTTACATGTACCTACAGCCACTCCACATGATGTAGGTCTCCCTGGACGTGAACGTACGGAATGTGGGTTTACTTGTACCTACATCCACTTCACATCCTGTAGGTCTCACTGGACGTGAACGTACGGTATGTGGGTTTACATTTACCTACAGCCACTCCACACCCTGTAGATCTCACAAGACGTGAACGTACGGTATGTGGGTTTACATGTACCTACAGCCACTCCACATCCTGTAGGTTTCACTGGACGTGAACGTACGGTATGTGGGTTTACATGTACCTACAGCCACTCCACATCATGTAGGTCTCCCTGGAGGTGAACGTACGGTATGTGGGTTTACATGTACCTACAGCCAATCCACATCCTGTAGGTCTCACTGGACGTGAACGTACGGTATGTGTGTTTACATGTACCTACAGCCACTCCACATCCTGTAGGTCTCACTGGACGTGAACGTACGGTATGTGGATTTACATGTACCTACAGCCACTCCACATCCTGTAGGTCTCACTGGACGTGAACGTACGGTATGTGGGTTTACATGTACCTACAGCCACTCCACATCCTGTAGCTCTCATTGGACGTGAAAGTACGGTATGTGGGTTTACATGTACCTACAGCCACTCCACATCCTGTAGGTCTCACTGGACGTGAACGTACGGTATGTGTGTTTACATGTACCTACAGCCACTCCACATGATGTAGGTCTCCCTGGACGTGAACGTACGGTATGTGGGTTTACTTGTACCTACAGCCACTCCACATCCTGTAGGTCTCACTGGACGTGAACGTACGGTATGTGGGTTTATATGTACCTACAGCCACTCCACATCCTGTAGGTCTCACTGGACGTGAACGTACGGTATGTGGGTTTACATGTACCTACAGCCACTCCACATCCTGTAGGTCTCACTGGACGTGAACGTACGGTATGTGGGTTTACATATACCTACAGCCACTCCACATCCTGTAGGTCTCCATGGACGTGAACGTACGGTATGTGTGTTTACATGTACCTACAGCCACTCCACATCCTGTAGGTCTCACTGGACGTGAACGTACGGAATGTGGGTTTACATGTACCTACAGCCACTCCACATCCTGTAGGTCTCACTGGACGTGAACGTACGGTATGTGGGTTTACATGTACCTACAGCCACTCCACATCCTGTAGGTCTCACTGGACGTGAACATACGGTATGTGGGTTTACATATACCTATAGCCACTCCACATCCTGTAGGTCTCACTGGACGTGAACGTACGGTATGTTTGATTACATGTACCTACAGTCACTCCACATCCTGTAGGTCTCACTGGACGTGGACGTACAGTATGTGGGTTTACATTTACCTACAGCCACTCCACATCCTGTAGGTCTCACTGGACGTGAACGTACGGTATGTGGGTTTACATGTACCTACAGCCACTCCACACCCTGTAGGTCTCACTGGACGTGAACGTACGGTATGTGGGTTTACATGTACCTACAACCACTCCACATCCTGTAGGTCTCACTGGACGTGAACGTACGGTATGTGGGTTTACATGTACCTTCAGCCACTCCACATCATGTAGGTCTCCTTGGAGGTGAACGTACGGTATGTGGGTTTACATGTACCTACAGCCACTCCACATCCTGTAGGTCTCACTTGACGTGAACGTATGGTATGTGGGTTTACATGTACCTACAGCCACTCCACATCCTGTAGGTCTCATTGGACGTGAACGTACGGTATGTGGGTTTACATGTACCTACAGCCACTCCATATGATGTAGGTCTCCCTGGACGTGAACGTACGGTATGTGGGTTTACTTGTACCTACAGCCACTCCACATCCTGTAGGTCTCACTGGACGTGAACGTACGGTATGTGGGTTTACATTTACCTACAGCCACTCCACACCCTGTAGATCTCACAAGACGTGAACGTACGGTATGTGGGTTTACATGTACCTACAGCCACTCCACACCCTGTAGGTCTCACTGGACGTGAACGTACGGTATGTGGGTTTACATGTACCTACAGCCACTCCACATCCTGTAGGTTTCACTGGACGTGAACGTACGGTATGTGGGTTTACATGTACCTACAGCCACTCCACATCATGTAGGTCTCCCTGGAGGTGAACGTACGGTATGTGGGTTTACATGTACCTACAGCCACTCCACATCCTGTAGGTCTCACTGGACGTGAACGTACGGTATGTGTGTTTACATGTACCTACAGCCACTCCACATCCTGTAGGTCTCACTGGACGTGAACGTACGGTATGTGGGTTTACATGTACCTACAGCCACTCCACATCCTGAAGGTCTCCCTGGGCGTGAACGTACGGTATGTGTGTTTACATGTACCTGCAGCCACTCCACATCCTGTAGGTCTCACTGGACGTGAACGTACGGTATGTGGGTTTACATGTACCTACAGCCACTCCACATCCTGTAGGTCTCACTGGACGTGAACGTACGGTATGTGGGTTTACATATACCTATAGCCACTCCACATTCTGTAGGTCTCACTGGACGTGAACGTACGGTATGTTTGATTACATGTACCTACAGTCACTCCACATCCTGTAGGTCTCACTGGACGTGAACGTACAGTATGTGGGTTTACATTTACCTACAGCCACTCCACATCCTGTAGGTCTCACTGGACGTTAACGTACGGTATGTGGGTTTACATGTACCTACAGCCACTCCACACCCTGTAGGTCTCACTGGACGTGAACATACGGTATGTGGGTTTACATGTACCTACACCACTCCACATCCTGTAGGTCTCACTGGACGTGAACGTACGGTATGTGGGTTTACATGTACCTTTAGCCACTCCACATCCTGTAGGTCTCACTGGACGTGAACGTACAGTATGTGGGTTTACATTTACCTACAGCCACTCCACATCCTGTAGGTCTCACTGGACGTTAACGTACGGTATGTGGGTTTACATGTACCTACAGCCACTCCACACCCTGTAGGTCTCACTGGACGTGAACATACGGTATGTGGGTTTACATGTACCTACACCACTCCACATCCTGTAGGTCTCACTGGACGTGAACGTACGGTATGTGGGTTTACATTTACCTACAGCCACTCCACACCCTGTAGATCTCACAAGACGTGAACGTACGGTATGTGGGTTTACATGTACCTACAGCCACTCCACACCCTGTAGGTCTCACTGGACGTGAACGTACGGTATGTGGGTTTACATGTACCTACAGCCACTCCACATCCTGTAGGTTTCACTGGACGTGAACGTACGGTATGTGGGTTTACATGTACCTACAGCCACTCCACATCATGTAGGTCTCCCTGGAGGTGAACGTACGGTATGTGGGTTTACATGTACCTACAGCCACTCCACATCCTGTAGGTCTCACTGGACGTGAACGTACGGTATGTGTGTTTACATGTACCTACAGCCACTCCACATCCTGTAGGTCTCACTGGACGTGAACGTACGGTATGTGGGTTTACATGTACCTACAGCCACTCCACATCCTGAAGGTCTCCCTGGGCGTGAACGTACGGTATGTGTGTTTACATGTACCTGCAGCCACTCCACATCCTGTAGGTCTCACTGGACGTGAACGTACGGTATGTGGGTTTACATGTACCTACAGCCACTCCACATCCTGTAGGTCTCACTGGACGTGAACGTACGGTATGTGGGTTTACATATACCTATAGCCACTCCACATTCTGTAGGTCTCACTGGACGTGAACGTACGGTATGTTTGATTACATGTACCTACAGTCACTCCACATCCTGTAGGTCTCACTGGACGTGAACGTACAGTATGTGGGTTTACATTTACCTACAGCCACTCCACATCCTGTAGGTCTCACTGGACGTTAACGTACGGTATGTGGGTTTACATGTACCTACAGCCACTCCACACCCTGTAGGTCTCACTGGACGTGAACATACGGTATGTGGGTTTACATGTACCTACACCACTCCACATCCTGTAGGTCTCACTGGACGTGAACGTACGGTATGTGGGTTTACATGTACCTTTAGCCACTCCACATCATGTAGGTCTCCCTGGAGGTGAACGTACGGTATGTGGGTTTACATGTACCTACAGCCACTCCACATCCTGTAGGTCTCACTGGACGTGAACGTATGGTATGTGGGTTTACATGTACCTACAGCCACTCCACATCCTGTAGGTCTCATTGGACGTGAACGTACGGTATGTGGGTTTACATGTACCTACAGCCACTCCACATCCTGTAGGTCTCCCTGGACGTGAACATACGGTATGTGGGTTTACATGTACCTACACCACTCCACATCCTGTAGGTCTCACTGGACGTGAACGTACGGTATGTGGGTTTACATGTACCTTCAGCCACTCCACATCATGTAGGTCTCCCTGGAGGTGAACGTACGGTATGTGGGTTTACATGTATCTACAGCCACTCCACATCCTGTAGGTCTCACTGGACGTGAACGTATGGTATGTGGGTTTACATGTACCTACAGCCACTCCACATCCTGTAGGTCTCATTGGACGTGAACGTACGGTATGTGGGTTTACATGTACCTACAGCCACTCCACATGATGTAGGTCTCCCTGGACGTGAACGTACGGTATGTGGGTTTACTTGTACCTACAGCCACTCCACATCCTGTAGATCTCACTGGACGTGAACGTACGGTATGTGGGTTTACATTTACCTACAGCCACTCCACACCCTGTAGATCTCACAAGACGTGAACGTACGGTATGTGGGTTTACATGTACCTACAGCCACTCCACACCCTGTAGGTCTCACTGGACGTGAACGTACGGTATGTGGGTTTACATGTACCTACAGCCACTCCACATCCTGTAGGTTTCACTGGACGTGAACGTACGGTATGTGGGTTTACATGTACCTACAGCCACTCCACATCATGTAGGTCTCCCTGGAGGTGAACGTACGGTATGTGGGTTTACATGTACCTACAGCCAATCCACATCCTGTAGGTCTCACTGGACGTGAACGTACGGTATGTGTGTTTACATGTACCTACAGCCACTCCACATCCTGTAGGTCTCACTGGAGGTGAACGTACGGTATGTGGGTTTACATGTACCTACAGCCACTCCACATCCTGTAGGTCTCACTGGACGTGAACGTACGGTATGTGGGTTTACATGTACCTACAGCCACTCCACATCCTGTAGCTCTCCCTGGACGTGAAAGTACGGTATGTGGGTTTACATGTACCTACAGCCACTCCACATCCTGTAGGTCTCACTGGACGTGAACGTACGGTATGTGTGTTTACATGTACCTACAGTCACTCCACATGATGTAGGTCTCCCTGGACGTGAACGTACGGTATGTGGGTTTACTTGTACCTACAGCCACTCCACATCCTGTAGGTCTCACTGGACGTGAACGTACGGTATGTGGGTTTATATGTACCTACAGCCACTCCACATCCTGTAGGTCTCACTGGACGTGAACGTACGGTATGTGGGTTTACATGTACCTACAGCCACTCCACATCCTGTAGGTCTCACTGGACGTGAACGTACGGTATGTGGGTTTACATATACCAACAGCCACTCCACATCCTGTAGGTCTCCCTGGACGTGAACGTACGGTATGTGTGTTTACATGTACCTACAGCCACTCCACATCCTGTAGGTCTCACTGGACGTGAACGTACGGAATGTGGGTTTACATGTACCTACAGCCACTCCACATCCTGTAGGTCTCACTGGACGTGAACGTACGGTATGTGGGTTTACATGTACCTACAGCCACTCCACATCCTGTAGGTCTCACTGGACGTGAACGTACGGTATGTGGGTTTACATATACCTATAGCCACTCCACATCCTGTAGGTCTCACTGGACGTGAACGTACGGTATGTTTGATTACATGTGCCTACAGTCACTCCACATCCTGTAGGTCTCACTGGACGTGGACGTACAGTATGTGGGTTTACATGTACCTACAGCCACTCCACATCCTGTAGGTCTCACTGGACGTGAACGTACGGTATGTGGGTTTACATGTACCTACAGCCACTCCACACCCTGTAGGTCTCACTGGACGTGAACGTACGGTATGTGGGTTTACATGTACCTACAACCACTCCACATCCTGTAGGTCTCACTGGACGTGAACGTACGGTATGTGGGTTTACATGTACCTTCAGCCACTCCACATCATGTAGGTCTCCCTGGAGGTGAACGTACGGTATGTGGGTTTACATGTACCTACAGCCACTCCACATCCTGTAGGTCTCACTTGACGTGAACGTATGGTATGTGGGTTTACATGTACCTACAGCCACTCCACATCCTGTAGGTCTCATTGGACGTGAACGTATGGTATGTGGGTTTACATGTACCTACAGCCACTCCATATGATGTAGGTCTCCCTGGACGTGAACGTACGGTATGTGGGTTTACATGTACCTACAGCCACTCCACATCCTGAAGGTCTCACTGGACGTGAACGTACGGTATGTGGGTTTACATTTACCTACAGCCATTCCACACCCTGTAGATCTCACAAGACGTGAACGTACGGTATGTGGGTTTACATGTACCTACAGCCACTCCACACCCTGTAGGTCTCACTGGACGTGAACGTACGGTATGTGGGTTTACATGTACCTACAGCCACTCCACATCCTGTAGGTTTCACTGGACGTGAACGTACGGTATGTGGGTTTACATGTACCTACAGCCACTCCACATCATGTAGGTCTCCCTGGAGGTGAACGTACGTATGTGGGTTTACATGTACCTACAGCCACTCCACATCCTGTAGGTCTCACTGGACGTGAACGTACGGTATGTGTGTTTACATGTACCTACAGCCACTCCACATCCTGTAGGTCTCACTGGACGTGAACGTACGGTATGTGGGTTTACATGTACCTACAGCCACTCCACATCATGTAGGTCTCCCTGGGCGTGAACGTACGGTATGTGGGTTTACATGTACCTACAGCCACTCCACATCCTGTAGGTCTCACTGGACGTGAACGTACGGTATGTGGGTTTACATGTACCTACAGCCACTCCACATCCTGTAGGTCTCACTGGACGTGAACGTACGGTATGTGGGTTTACATATACCTATAGCCACTCCACATTCTGTAGGTCTCACTGGACGTGAACGTACGGTATGTTTGATTACATGTACCTACAGTCACTCCACATCCTGTAGGTCTCACTGGACGTGAACGTACAGTATGTGGGTTTACATTTATCTAAAGCCACTCCACATCCTGTAGGTCTCACTGGACGTGAACGTACGGTATGTGGGTTTACATGTACCTACAGCCACTCCACACCCTGTAGGTCTCACTGGACGTGAACATACGGTATGTGGGTTTACATGTACCTACACCACTCCACATCCTGTAGGTCTCACCGGACGTGAACGTACGGTATGTGGGTTTACATGTACCTTCAGCCACTCCACATCATGTAGGTCTCCCTGGAGGTGAACGTACGGTATGTGGGTTTACATGTACCTACAGCCACTCCACACCCTGTAGGTCTCACTGGACGTGAACATACGGTATGTGGGTTTACATGTACCTACACCACTCCACATCCTGTAGGTCTCACCGGACGTGAACGTACGGTATGTGGGTTTACATGTACCTTCAGCCACTCCACATCATGTAGGTCTCCCTGGAGGTGAACGTACGGTATGTGGGTTTACATGTACCTACAGCCACTCCACATCCTGTAGGTCTCACTGGACGTGAACGTATGGTATGTGGGTTTACATGTACCTACTGCCACTCCACATCCTGTAGGTCTCATTGGACGTGAACGTACGGTATGTGGGTTTACATGTACCTACAGCCACTCCACATCCTGTAGGTCTCCCTGGACGTGAACGTACGGTATGTGGGTTTACATGTACCTACAGCCAATCCACATCCTGTAGGTCTCACTGGACGTGAACGTACGGTATGTGTGTTTACATGTACCTACAGCCACTCCACATCCTGTAGGTCTCACTGGACGTGAACGTACGGTATGTGGGTTTACATGTACCTACAGCCACTCCACATCCTGTAGGTCTCACTGGACGTGAACGTACGGTATGTGGGTTTACATGTACCTACAGCCACTCCACATCCTGTAGCTCTCCCTGGACGTGAAAGTACGGTATGTGGGTTTACATGTACCTACAGCCACTCCACATCCTGTAGGTCTCACTGGACGTGAACATACGGTATGTGTGTTTACATGTACCTACAGCCACTCCACATGATGTAGGTCTCCCTGGACGTGAACGTACGGTATGTGGGTTTACTTGTACCTACAGCCACTCCACATCCTGTAGGTCTCACTGGACGTGAACGTACGGTATGTGGGTTTACATGTACCTACAGCCACTCCACATCCTGTAGGTCTCACTGGACGTGAACGTACGGTATGTGGGTTTACATGTACCTACAGCCACTCCACATCCTGTAGGTCTCACTGGATGTGAACGTACGGTATGTGGGTTTACATGTACCTACAGCCACTCCACATCCTGTAGGTCTCCCTGGCCGTGAACGTACGGTATGTGTGTTTACATGTACCTACAGCCACTCCACATCCTGTAGGTCTCACTGGACGTGAACGTACGGTATGTGGGTTTACATATACCTATAGCCACTCCACATCCTGTAGGTCTCACTGGACGTGAACGTACGGTATGTTTGATTACATGTACCTACAGTCACTCCACATCCTGTAGGTCTCACTGGACGTGGACGTACAGTATGTGGGTTTACATTTACCTACAGCCACTCCACATCCTGTAGGTCTCACTGGACGTGAACGTACGGTATGTGGGTTTACATGTACCTACAGCCACTCCACACCCTGTAGGTCTCACTGGACGTGAACGTACGGTATGTGGGTTTACATGTACCTACAGCCACTCCACATCCTGTAGGTCTCACTGGACGTGAACGTACGGTATGTGGGTTTACATGTACCTTCAGCCACTCCACATCATGTAGGTCTCCCTGGAGGTGAACGTACGGTATGTGGGTTTACATGTACCTACAGCCACTCCACATGATGTAGGTCTCCCTGGACGTGAACGTACGGTATGTGGGTTTACTTGTACCTACAGCCACTCCACATCCTGTAGGTCTCACTGGACGTGAACGTACGGTATGTGGGTTTACATTTACCTACAGCCACTCTACACCCTGTAGATCTCACAAGACGTGAACGTACGGTATGTGGATTTACATGTACCTACAGCCACTCCACATCCTGTAGGTTTCACTGGACGTGAACGTACGGTATGTGGGTTTACATGTACCTACAGCCACTCCACATCATGTAGGTCTCCCTGGAGGTGAACGTACGGTATGTGGGTTTACATGTACCTACAGCCACTCCACATCCTGTAGGTCTCACTGGACGTGAACGTACGGTATGTGTGTTTACATGTACCTACAGCCACTCCACATCCTGTAGGTCTCACTGGACGTGAACGTACGGTATGTGGGTTTACATGTACCTACAGCCACTCCACATCCTGAAGGTCTCCCTGGGCGTGAACGTACGGTATGTGTATTTACATGTACCTACAGCCACTCCACATCCTGTAGGTCTCACTGGACGTGAACGTACGGTATGTGGGTTTACATGTACCTACAGCCACTCCACATCCTGTAGGTCTCACTGGACGTGAACGTACGGTATGTGGGTTTACATATACCTATAGCCACTCCACATTCTGTAGGTCTCACTGGACGTGAACGTACGGTATGTTTGATTACATGTACCTACAGTCACTCCACATCCTGTAGGTCTGACTGGACGTGAACGTACGGTATGTGGGTTTACATTTACCTACAGCCACTCCACATCCTGAAGGTCTCACTGGACGTGAACGTTCGGTATGTGGGTTTACATGTACCTACAGCCACTCCACACCCTGTAGGTCTCACTGGACGTGAACGTACGGTATGTGGATTTACATGTACCTTCAGCCACTCCACATCATGTAGGTCTCCCTGGAGTTGAACGTACGGTATGTGGGTTTACATGTACCTACAGCCACTCCACACCCTGTAGGTCTCGCTGGACGTGAACGTACGGTATGTGGATTTACATGTACCTTCAGCCACTCCACATCATGTAGGTCTCCCTGGAGGTGAACGTACGGTATGTGGGTTTACATGTACCTTCAGCCACTCCACATCATGTAGGTCTCCCTGGAGGTGAACGTACGGTATGTGGGTTTACATGTACCTACAGCCACTCCACATCCTGTAGGTCTCACTTGACGTGAACGTATGGTATGTGGGTTTACATATACCTACAGCCACTCCACATCCTGTAGGTCTCATTGGACGTGAACGTATGGTATGTGGGTTTACATGTACCTACAGCCACTCCATATGATGTAGGTCTCCCTGGACGTGAACGTACGGTATGTGGGTTTACTTGTACCTACAGCCACTCCACATGATGTAGGTCTCCCTGGACGTGAACGTACGGTATGTGGGTTTACTTGTACCTACAGCCACTCCACATCCTGTAGGTCTCACTGGACGTGAACGTACGGTATGTGGGTTTACATGTACCTACAGCCACTCCACATCCTGTAGGTCTCACTGGACGTGAACGTACGGTATGTGGGTTTACATGTACCTACAGCCACTCCACATCCTGTAGGTCTCACTGGATGTGAACGTACGGTATGTGGGTTTACATGTACCTACAGCCACTCCACATCCTGTAGGTCTCCCTGGCGTGAACGTACGGTATGTGTGTTTACATGTACCTACAGCCACTCCACATCCTGTAGGTCTCACTGGACGTGAACGTACGGAATGTGGGTTTACATGTACCTACAGCCACTCCACATCCTGTAGGTCTCACTGGACGTGAACGTACGGTATGTGGGTTTACATGTACCTACAGCCACTCCACATCCTGTAGGTCTCACTGGACGTGAACGTACGGTATGTGGGTTTACATATACCTATAGCCACTCCACATCCTGTAGGTCTCACTGGACGTGAACGTACGGTATGTTTGATTACATGTACCTACAGTCACTCCACATCCTGTAGGTCTCACTGGACGTGGACGTACAGTATGTGGGTTTACATTTACCTACAGCCACTCCACATCCTGTAGGTCTCACTGGACGTGAACGTACGGTATGTGGGTTTACATGTACCTACAGCCACTCCACACCCTGTAGGTCTCACTGGACGTGAACGTACGGTATGTGGGTTTACATGTACCTACAGCCACTCCACATCCTGTAGGTCTCACTGGACGTGAACGTACGGTATGTGGGTTTACATGTACCTTCAGCCACTCCACATCATGTAGGTCTCCCTGGAGGTGAACGTACGGTATGTGGGTTTACATGTACCTACAGCCACTCCACATGATGTAGGTCTCCCTGGACGTGAACGTACGGTATGTGGGTTTACTTGTACCTACAGCCACTCCACATCCTGTAGGTCTCACTGGACGTGAACGTACGGTATGTGGGTTTACATTTACCTACAGCCACTCTACACCCTGTAGATCTCACAAGACGTGAACGTACGGTATGTGGATTTACATGTACCTACAGCCACTCCACATCCTGTAGGTTTCACTGGACGTGAACGTACGGTATGTGGGTTTACATGTACCTACAGCCACTCCACATCATGTAGGTCTCCCTGGAGGTGAACGTACGTTATGTGGGTTTACATGTACCTACAGCCACTCCACATCCTGTAGGTCTCACTGGACGTGAACGTACGGTATGTGTGTTTACATGTACCTACAGCCACTCCACATCCTGTAGGTCTCACTGGACGTGAACGTACGGTATGTGGGTTTACATGTACCTACAGCCACTCCACATCCTGAAGGTCTCCCTGGGCGTGAACGTACGGTATGTGGGTTTACATGCACCTACAGCCACTCCACATCCTGTAGGTCTCACTGGACGTGAACGTACGGTATGTGGGTTTACATATACCTATAGCCACTCCACATTCTGTAGGTCTCACTGGACGTGAACGTACGGTATGTTTGATTACATGTACCTACAGTCACTCCACATCCTGTAGGTCTGACTGGACGTGAACGTACGGTATGTGGGTTTACATTTACCTACAGCCACTCCACATCCTGTAGGTCTCACTGGACGTGAACGTTCGGTATGTGGGTTTACATGTACCTACAGCCACTCCACACCCTGTAGGTCTCACTGGACGTGAACGTACGGTATGTGGATTTACATGTACCTTCAGCCACTCCACATCATGTAGGTCTCCCTGGAGGTGAACGTACGGTATGTGGGTTTACATGTACCTACAGCCACTCCACACCCTGTAGGTCTCAGTGGACGTGAACGTACGGTATGTGGATTTACATGTACCTTCAGCCACTCCACATCATGTAGGTCTCCCTGGAGGTGAACGTACGGTATGTGGGTTTACATGTACCTTCAGCCACTCCACATCATGTAGGTCTCCCTGGAGGTGAACGTACGGTATGTGGGTTTACATGTACCTACAGCCACTCCACATCATGTAGGTCTCACTTGACGTGAACGTACGGTATGTGGATTTACATGTACCTTCAGCCACTCCACATCATGTAGGTCTCCCTGGAGGTGAACGTACGGTATGTGGGTTTACATGTACCTTCAGCCACTCCACATCATGTAGGTCTCCCTGGAGGTGAACGTACGGTATGTGTGTTTACATGTACCTACTGCCACTCCACATCCTGTAGGTCTCACTTGACGTGAACGTATGGTATGTGGGTTTACATGTACCTACAGCCACTCCACATCCTGTAGGTCTCATTGGACGTGAACGTATGGTATGTGGGTTTACATGTACCTACAGCCACTCCATATGATGTAGGTCTCCCTGGACGTGAACGTACGGTATGTGGGTTTACTTGTACCTACAGCCACTCCACATCCTGTAGGTCTCACTGGACGTGAACGTACGGTATGTGGGTTTACATTTACCTACAGCCACTCCACACCCTGTAGATCTCACAAGACGTGAACGTACGGTATGTGGGTTTACATGTACCTACAGCCACTCCACACCCTGTAGGTCTCACTGGACGTGAACGTACGGTATGTGGGTTTACATGTACCTACAGCCACTCCACATCCTGTAGGTTTCACTGGACGTGAACGTACGGTTTGTGGGTTTACATGTACCTACAGCCACTCCACATCATGTAGGTCTCCCTGGAGGTGAACGTACGGTATGTGGGTTTACATGTACCTACAGCCACTCCACATCCTGTAGGTCTCACTGGACGTGAACGTACGGTATGTGTGTTTACATGTACCTACAGCCACTCCACATCCTGTAGGTCTCACTGGACGTGAACGTACGGTATGTGGGTTTACATGTACCTACAGCCACTCCACATCCTGAAGGTCTCCCTGGGCGTGAACGTACGGTATGTGTGTTTACATGTACCTACAGCCACTCCACATCCTGTAGGTCTCACTGGACGTGAACGTACGGTATGTGGGTTTACATGTACCTACAGCCACTCCACATCCTGTAGGTCTCACTGGACGTGAACGTACGGTATGTGGGTTTACATATACCTATAGCCACTCCACATTCTGTAGGTCTCACTGGACGTGAACGTACGGTATGTTTGATTACATGTACCTACAGTCACTCCACATCCTGTAGGTCTCACTGGACGTGAACGTACAGTATGTGGGTTTACATTTACCTAAAGCCACTCCACATCCTGTAGGTCTCACTGGACGTGAACGTACGGTATGTGGGTTTACATGTACCTACAGCCACTCCACACCCTGTAGGTCTCACTGGACGTGAACATACGGTATGTGGGTTTACATGTACCTACACCACTCCACATCCTGTAGGTCTCACTGGACGTGAACGTACGGTATGTGGGTTTACATGTACCTTCAGCCACTCCACATCATGTAGGTCTCCCTGGAGGTGAACGTACGGTATGTGGGTTTACATGTACCTACAGCCACTCCACATCCTGTAGGTCTCACTGGACGTGAACGTATGGTATGTGGGTTTACATGTACCTACAGCCACTCCACATCCTGTAGGTCTCATTGGACGTGAACGTACGGTATGTGGGTTTACATGTACCTACAGCCACTCCACATCCTGTAGGTCTCCCTGGACGTGAACGTACGGTATGTGGGTTTACATGTACCTACAGCCAATCCACATCATGTAGGTCTCACTGGACGTGAACGTACGGTATGTGTGTTTACATGTACCTACAGCCACTCCACATCCTGTAGGTCTCACTGGACGTGAACGTACGGTATGTGGGTTTACATATACCTATAGCCACTCCACATTCTGTAGGTCTCACTGGACGTGAACGTACGGTATGTTTGATTACATGTACCTACAGTCACTCCACATCCTGTAGGTCTCACTGGACGTGAACGTACAGTATGTGGGTTTACATTTACCTACAGCCACTCCACATCCTGAAGGTCTCACTGGACGTGAACGTACGGTATGTGGGTTTACATGTACCTACAGCCACTCCACACCCTGTAGGTCTCACTGGACGTGAACGTACGGTATGTGGATTTACATGTACCTTCAGCCACTCCACATCATGTAGGTCTCCCTGGAGGTGAACGTACGGTATGTGGGTTTACATGTACCTTCAGCCACTCCACATCATGTAGGTCTCCCTGGAGGTGAACGTACGGTATGTGGGTTTACATGTACCTACAGCCACTCCACACCCTGTAGGTCTCACTGGACGTGAACGTACGGTATGTGGATTTACATGTACCTTCAGCCACTCCACATCATGTAGGTCTCCCTGGAGGTGAACGTACGGTATGTGGGTTTACATGTACCTTCAGCCACTCCACATCATGTAGGTCTCCCTGGAGGTGAACGTAAGGTATGTGTGTTTACATGTACCTACTGCCACTCCACATCCTGTAGGTCTCACTTGACGTGAACGTATGGTATGTGGGTTTACATGTACCTACAGCCACTCCACATCCTGTAGGTCTCATTGGACGTGAACGTATGGTATGTGGGTTTACATGTACCTACAGCCACTCCATATGATGTAGGTCTCCCTGGACGTGAACGTACGGTATGTGGGTTTACTTGTACCTACAGCCACTCCACATCCTGTAGGTCTCACTGGACGTGAACGTACGGTATGTGGGTTTACATTTACCTACAGCCACTCCACACCCTGTAGATCTCACAAGACGTGAACGTACGGTATGTGGGTTTACATGTACCTACAGCCACTCCACACCCTGTAGGTCTCACTGGACGTGAACGTACGGTATGTGGGTTTACATGTACCTACAGCCACTCCACATCCTGTAGGTTTCACTGGACGTGAACGTACGGTTTGTGGGTTTACATGTACCTACAGCCACTCCACATCATGTAGGTCTCCCTGGAGGTGAACGTACGGTATGTGGGTTTACATGTACCTACAGCCACTCCACATCCTGTAGGTCTCACTGGACGTGAACGTACGGTATGTGTGTTTACATGTACCTACAGCCACTCCACATCCTGTAGGTCTCACTGGACGTGAACGTACGGTATGTGGGTTTACATGTACCTACAGCCACTCCACATCCTGAAGGTATCCCTGGGCGTGAACGTACGGTATGTGTGTTTACATGTACCTACAGCCACTCCACATCCTGTAGGTCTCACTGGACGTGAACGTACGGTATGTGGGTTTACATGTACCTACAGCCACTCCACATCCTGTAGGTCTCACTGGACGTGAACGTACGGTATGTGGGTTTACATATACCTATAGCCACTCCACATTCTGTAGGTCTCACTGGACGTGAAAGTACGGTATGTTTGATTACATGTACCTACAGTCACTCCACATCCTGTAGGTCTCACTGGACGTGAACGTACAGTATGTGGGTTTACATTTACCTAAAGCCACTCCACATCCTGTAGGTCTCACTGGACGTGAACGTACGGTATGTGGGTTTACATGTACCTACAGCCACTCCACACCCTGTAGGTCTCACTGGACGTGAACATACGGTATGTGGGTTTACATGTACCTACACCACTCCACATCCTGTAGGTCTCATTGGACGTGAACGTACGGTATGTGGGTTTACATGTACCTTCAGCCACTCCACATCATGTAGGTCTCCCTGGAGGTGAACGTACGGTATGTGGGTTTACATGTACCTACAGCCACTCCACATCCTGTAGGTCTCACTGGACGTGAACGTATGGTATGTGGGTTTACATGTACCTACAGCCACTCCACATCCTGTAGGTCTCATTGGACGTGAACGTACGGTATGTGGGTTTACATGTACCTACAGCCACTCCACATCCTGTAGGTCTCCCTGGACGTGAACGTACGGTATGTGGGTTTACATGTACCTACAGCCAATCCACATCCTGTAGGTCTCACTGGACGTGAACGTACGGTATGTGTGTTTACATGTACCTACAGCCACTCCACATCCTGTAGGTCTCACTGGACGTGAACGTACGGTATGTGGGTTTACATGTACCTACAGCCACTCCACATCCTGTAGGTCTCACTGGACGTGAACGTACGGTATGTGGGTTTACATGTACCTACAGCCACTCCACATCCTGTAGCTCTCCCTGGACGTGAAAGTACGGTATGTGGGTTTACATGTACCTACAGCCACTCCACATCCTCTAGGTCTCACTGGACGTGAGCATACGGTATGTGTGTTTACATGTACCTACAGCCACTCCACATGATGTAGGTCTCCCTGGACGTGAACGTACGGTATGTGGGTTTACTTGTACCTACAGCCACTCCACATCCTGTAGGTCTCACTGGACGTGAACGTACGGTATGTGGGTTTACATGTACCTACAGCCACTCCACATCCTGTAGGTCTCACTGGACGTGAACGTACGGTATGTGGGTTTACATGTACCTACAGCCACTCCACATCCTGTAGGTCTCACTGGATGTGAACGTACGTTATGTGGGTTTACATATACCTACAGCCACTCCACATCCTGTAGGTCTCCCTGGCCGTGAACGTACGGTATGTGTGTTTACATGTACCTACAGCCACTCCACATCCTGTAGGTCTCACTGGACGTGAACGTACGGAATGTGGGTTTACATGTACCTACAGCCACTCCACATCCTGTAGGTCTCACTGGACGTGAACGTACGGTATGTGGGTTTTCATGTACCTACAGCCACTCCACATCCTGTAGGTCTCACTGGACGTGAACGTACGGTATGTGGGTTTACATATACCTATAGCCACTCCACATCCTGTAGGTCTCACTGGACGTGAACGTACGGTATGTTTGATTACATGTACCTACAGTCACTCCACATCATGTAGGTCTCACTGGACGTGGACGTACAGTATGTGGGTTTACATTTACCTACAGCCACTCCACATCCTGTAGGTCTCACTGGACGTGAACGTACGGTATGTGGGTTTACATGTACCTACAGCCACTCCACACCCTGTAGGTCTCACTGGACGTGAACGTACGGTATGTGGGTTTACATGTACCTACAGCCACTCCACATCCTGTAGGTCTCACTGGACGTGAACGTACGGTATGTGGGTCTACATGTACCTTCAGCCACTCCACATCATGTAGGTCTCCCTGGAGGTGAACGTACGGTATGTGGGTTTACATGTACCTACAGCCACTCCACATGATGTAGGTCTCCCTGGACGTGAACGTACGGTATGTGGGTTTACTTGTACCTACAGCCACTCCACATCCTGTAGGTCTCACTGGACGTGAACGTACGGTATGTGGGTTTACATTTACCTACAGCCACTCCACACCCTGTAGATCTCACAAGACGTGAACGTACGGTATGTGGGTTTACATGTACCTACAGCCACTCCACACCCTGTAGGTCTCACTGGACGTGAACGTACGGTATGTGGGTTTACATGTACCTACAGCCACTCCACATCCTGTAGGTTTCACTGGACGTGAACGTACGGTATGTGGGTTTACATGTACCTACAGCCACTCCACATCATGTATATCTCCCTGGAGGTGAACGTACGTTATGTGGGTTTACATGTACCTACAGCCACTCCACATCCTGTAGGTCTCACTGGACGTGAACGTACGGTATGTGTGTTTACATGTACCTACAGCCACTCCACATCCTGTAGGTCTCACTGGACGTGAACGTACGGTATGTGGGTTTACATGTACCTACAGCCAATCCACATCCTGAAGGTCTCCCTGGGCGTGAACGTACGGTATGTGTGTTTACATGTACCTACAGCCACTCCACATCCTGTAGGTCTCACTGGACGTGAACGTACGGTATGTGGGTTTACATGTACCTACAGCCACTCCACATCCTGTAGGTCTCACTGGACGTGAACGTACGGTATGTGGGTTTACATATACCTATAGCCACTCCACATTCTGTAGGTCTCACTGGACGTGAACGTACGGTATGTTTGATTACATGTACCTACAGTCACTCCACATCCTGTAGGTCTCACTGGACGTGAACGTACAGTATGTGGGTTTACATTTACCTACAGCCACTCCACATCCTGAAGGTCTCACTGGACGTGAACGTACGGTATGTGGATTTACATGTACCTTCAGCCACTCCACATCATGTAGGTCTCCCTGGAGGTGAACGTACGGTATGTGGGTTTACATGTACCTACAGCCACTCCACATCCTGTAGGTCTCACTGGACGTGAACATACGGTATGTGGGTTTACATGTACCTACAGCCACTCCACATCCTGTAGGTCTCACTGGACGTGAATGTACGGTATGTGGGTTTACATGTACCTACAGCCACTCCACATCCTGTAGGTCTCACTGGACGTGAACGTATGGTATGTGGGTTTACATGTACCTACAGCCACTCCACATCCTGTAGGTCTCATTGGACGTGAACGTACGGTATTTGGGTTTACATGTACCTACAGCCACTCCACATCCTGTAGGTCTCCCTGGACGTGAACGTACGGTATGTGGGTTTACATGTACCTACAGCCAATCCACATCCTGTAGGTCTCACTGGACGTGAACGTACGGTATGTGTGTTTACATGTACCTACAACCACTCCACATCCTGTAGGTCTCACTGGACGTGAACGTACGTATGTGGGTTTACATGTACCTACAGCCACTCCACATCCTGTAGCTCTCCCTGGACGTGAACGTACGGTATGTGGGTTTACTTGTACCTACAGCCACTCCACATCCTGTAGGTCTCACTGGACGTGAACGTACGGTATGTGGGTTTACATGTACCTACAGCCACTCCACATCCTGTAGGTCTCACTGGACGTGAACGTACGGTATGTGGGTTTACATGTACCTACAGCCACTCCACATCCTGTAGGTCTCACTGGACGTGAACGCACGGTATGTGGGTTTAGATATACCTACAGCCATTCCACATCCCGTAGGTCACCCTGGCCGTGAACGTACGGTATGTGTGTTTACATGTACCTAGAGCCACTCCACATCCTGTAGGTCTCACTGGACGTGAACGTACGGAATGTGGGTTTACATGTACCTACAGCCACTCCACATCCTGTAGGTCTCACTGGACGTGAACGTACGGTATGTGGGTTTACATGTACCTACAGCCACTCCACATCCTGTAGGTCTCACTGGACGTGAACGTACGGTATGTGGGTTTACATATACCTATAGCCACTCCACATCCTGTAGGTCTCACTGGACGTGAACGTACGGTATGTTTGATTACATGTACCTACAGTCACTCCACATCCTGTAGGTCTCACTGGACGTGGACGTACAGTATGTGGGTTAACATTTACCTACAGCCACTCCACATCCTGTAGGTCTCACTGGACGTGAACGTACGGTATGTGGGTTTACATGTACCTACAGCCACTCCACACCCTGTAGGTCTCACTGGACGTGAACGTACGGTATGTGGTCTTACATGTACCTACAGCCACTCCACATCCTGTAGGTCTCACTGGACGTGAACGTACGGTATGTGGGTTTACATGTACCTTCAGCCACTCCACATCATGTAGGTCTCCCTGGAGGTGAACGTACGGTATGTGGGTTTACATGTACCTACAGCCACTCCACATCCTGTAGGTCTCACTGGACGTGAACGTATGGTATGTGGGTTTACATGTACCTACAGCCACTCCACATCCTGTAGGTCTCATTGGACGTGAACGTACGGTATGTGGGTTTACATGTACCTACAGCCACTCCACACCCTGTAGGTCTCACTGGACGTGAACGTACGGTATGTGGGTTTACATGTACCTACAGCCACTCCACATCCTGAAGGTCTCACTGGACGTGAACGTACGGTATGTGGGTTTACATGTACCTACAGCCACTCCACATCCTGTAGGTCTCACTGGACGTGAACGTATGGTATGTGGGTTTACATGTACCTACAGCCACTCCACATCCTGTAGGTCTCATTGGACGTGAACGTACGGTATGTGGGTTTACATGTACCTACAGCCACTCCACACCCTGTAGGTCTCACTGGACGTGAACGTACGGTATGTGGGTTTACATGTACCTACAGCCACTCCACATCCTGTAGGTCTCACTGGACGTGAACGTACGGTATGTGTGTTTACATGTACCTACAGCCACTCCACATGATGTAGGTCTCCCTGGACGTGAACGTACGGTATGTGGGTTTACTTGTACCTACAGCCACTCCACATCCTGTAGGTTTCACTGGACGTGAACGTACGGTATGTGGGTTTACATGTACCTACAGCCACTCCACATCCTGTAGGTCTCACTGGACGTGAACGTACGGTATGTGGGTTTACATGTACCTACAGCCACTCCACATCCTGTAGGTCTCACTGGACGTGAACGTACGGTATGTGGGTTTACATATACCTACAGCCACTCCACATCCTGTAGGTCTCCCTGGCCGTGAACGTACGGTATGTGTGTTTACATGTACCTACAGCCACTCCACATCCTGTAGGTCTCACTGGACGTGAACGTACGGAATGTGGGTTTACATGTACCTACAGCCACTCCACATCCTGTAGGTCTCACTGGACGTGAACGTACGGTATGTGGGTTTACATGTACCTACAGCCACTCCACATCCTGTAGGTCTCACTGGACGTGAACGTACGGTATGTGGGTTTACATATACCTATAGCCACTCCACATCCTGTAGGTCTCACTGGACGTGAACGTACGGTATGTTTGATTACATGTACCTACAGTCACTCCACATCCTGTAGGTCTCACTGGACGTGGACGTACAGTATGTGGGTTTACATTTACCTACAGCCACTCCACATCATGTAGGTCTCACTGGACGTGAACGTACGGTATGTGGGTTTACATGTACCTACAGCCACTCCACACCCTGTAGGTCTCACTGGACGTGAACGTACGGTATGTGGTCTTACATGTACCTACAGCCACTCCACATCCTGTAGGTCTCACTGGACGTGAACGTACGGTATGTGGGTTTACATGTACCTTCAGCCACTCCACATCATGTAGGTCTCCCTGGAGGTGAACGTACGGTATGTGGGTTTACATGTACCTACAGCCACTCCACATCCTGTAAGTCCCACTGGACGTGAACGTATGGTATGTGGGTTTACATGTACCTACAGCCACTCCACATCCTGTAGGTCTCATTGGACGTGAAGGTACGGTATGTGGGTTTACATGTACCTACAGCCACTCCACACCCTGTAGGTCTCACTGGACGTGAACGTACGGTATGGGGGTTTACATGTACCTACAGCCACTCCACATCCTGTAGGTCTCACTGGACGTGAACGTACGGTATGTGGGTTTACATGTACCTACAGCCACTCCACATCCTGTAGGTCTCACTGGACGTGAACGTACGGTATGTGGGTTTACATGTACCTACAGCCACTCCACACCCTGTAGGTCTCACTGGACGTGAACGTACGGTATGTGGGTTTACATGTACCTACAGCCACTCCACATCGTGTAGGTCTCACTGGACGTGAACGTACGGGATGTGGGTTTACATGTACCTACAGCCACTCCACATCATGTAGGTCTCCCTGGAGGTGAACGTACGGTATGTGGGTTTACATGTACCTACAGCCACTCCACATCCTGTAGGTCTCCCTGGACGTTAACGTACGGTATGTGGGTTTACATGTACCTACAGCCTATCCACATCCTGTAGGTCTCCCTGGACGTGAACGTACGGGATGTGGGTTTACATGTACCTACAGCCACTCCACATCCTGTAGGTCTCACTGGACGTGAACGTACGGTATGTGGGTTTACATGTACCTACAGCCACTCCACATCCTGTAGGTCTCACTGGACGTGAACGTACGGTATGTGGGTTTACATGTACCTACAGCCACTCCACATCCTGTAGCTCTCCCTGGACGTGAACGTACGGTATGTGGGTTTACTTGTACCTACATCCACTCCACATCCTGTAGGTCTCACTGGACGTGAACGTACGGTATGTGGGTTTACATGTATCTACAGCCTATCCACACCCTGTAGATCTCACAAGACGTGAACGTACGGTATGTGGGTTTACATGTACCTACAGCCACTCCACATCATGTAGGTCTCCCTGGAGGTGAACGTACGGTATGTGGGTTTACATGTACCTTCAGCCACTCCACATCCTGTAGGTCTCACTGGACGTGAACGTACGGGATGTGGGTTTACATGTACCTACAGCCACTCAACATCCTGTAGGTCTCACTGGACGTGAACGTACGGTATGTGTGTTTACATGTACCTACAGTCACTCCACATCCTGTAGGTCTCCCTGGACGTGAACGTACGGTATGTGGGTTTACATGTACCTACAGCCACTCCACATCCTGAAGGTCTCCGTGGACGTGAACGTACGGTATGTGTGTTTACATGTACCTACAGCCAATCCACATCCTGTAGGTCTCACTGGACGTGAACGTACGGTATGTGGGTTTACATGTACCTACAGCCACTCCACATCCTGTAGGTCTCACTGGACGTGAACGTACGGTATGTGGGTTTACATATACCTACAGCCACTCCACATCCTGTAGGTCTCACTGGACGTGAATGTACGGTATGTGTGTTTACACGTACCTACAGCCACTCCACATGATGTAGGTCTCCCTGGACGTGAACGTACGGTATGTGGGTTTACTTGTACCTACAGCCACTCCACATCCTGTAGGTCTCACTGGACGTGAACGTACGGTATGTGGGTTTACATGTACCTACAGCCACTCCACACCCTTTAGATCTCACAAGACGTGAACGTACGGTATGTGGGTTTACATGTACCTACAGCCACTCCACACCCTGTAGGTCTCACTGGACGTGAACGTACGGTATGTGGGTTTACATGTACCTTCAGCCACTCCACATCCTGTAGGTTTCACTGGACGTGAACGTACGGTATGTGGGTTTGCATGTACCTACAGCCACTCCACATCATGTAGGTCTCCCTGCAGGTGAACGTACGGTATGTGGGTTTACATGTACCTACAGCCACTCCACATCCTGTAGGTCTCACTGGACGTGAACGTACGGTATGTTTGATTACATGTACCTACAGTCACTCCACATCCTGTAGGTCTCACTGGACGTGAACGTACAGTATGTGGGTTTACATTTACCTACAGCCACTCCACATCCTGTAGGTCTCACTGGACGTGAACGTACGGTATGTGGGTTTACATGTACCTACAGCCACTCCACACCCTGTAGGTCTCACTGGACGTGAACATACGGTATGTGGGTTTACATGTACCTACAGCCACTCCACATCCTGTAGGTCTCACTGGACGTGAACTTACGGTATGTGGGTTTACATGTACCTTCAGCCACTCCACATCATGTAGGTCTCCCTGGAGGTGAACGTACGGTATGTGGGTTTACATGTACCTACAGCCACTCCACATCCTGTAGGTCTCACTGGACGTGAACGTATGGTATGTGGGTTTACATGTACCTACAGCCACTCCACATCCTGTAGGTCTCATTGGACGTGTACGTACGGTATGTGGGTTTACATGTACCTACAGCCACTCCACACCCTGTAGGTCTCACTGGACGTGAACGTACGGTATGTGGGTTTACATGTACCTACAGCCACTCCACATCCTGTAGGTCTCACTGGACGTGAACGTACGGTATGTGGGTTTACATGTACCTACAGCCACTCCACATACTGTAGGTCTCACTGGACGTGAACGTACGGTATGTGGGTTTACATGTACCTACAGCCACTCCACATCCTGTAGCTCTCCCTGGACGTGAACGTACGGTATGTGGGTTTACATATACCTACAGCCACTCCACATCCTGTAGGTCTCACTGGACGTGAATGTACGGTATGTGTGTTTACATGTACCTACAGCCACTCCACATGATGTAGGTCTCCCTGGACGTGAACGTACGGTATGTGGGTTTACTTGTACCTACAGCCACTCCACATCCTGTAGGTCTCACTGGACGTGAACGTACGGTATGTGGGTTTACATGTACCTACAGCCACTCCACACCCTGTAGATCTCACAAGACGTGAACGTACGGTATGTGGGTTTATATGTACCTACAGCCACTCCACACCCTGTAGGTCTCACTGGACGTGAACGTACGGTATGTGGGTTTACATGTACCTACAGCCACTCCACATCCTGTAGGTTTCACTGGACGTGAACGTACGTATGTGGGTTTACATGTACCTACAGCCACTCCACATCATGTAGGTCTCCCTTGAGGTGAACGTACGGTATGTGGGTTTACATGTACCTACAGCCACTCCACATCCTGTAGGTCTCACTGGACGTGAACGTACGGTATGTGTGTTTACATGTACCTACAGCCACTCCACATCCTGTAGGTCTCACTGGACATGAACGTACGGTATGTGGGTTTACATATACCTATGGCCACTCCACATCCTGTAGGTCTCACTGGACGTGAACGTACGGTATGTTTGATTACATGTACCTACAGTCACTCCACATCCTGTAGGTCTCACTGGACGTGAACGTACAGTATGTGGGTTTACATTTACCTACAGCCACTCCACATCCTGTAGGTCTCACTGGACGTGAACATACGGTATGTGGGTTTACATGTACCTTCAGCCACTCCACATCATGTAGGTCTCCCTGGAGGTGAACGTACGGTATGTGGGTTTACATGTACCTACAGCCACTCCACATCCTGTAGGTCTCACTGGACGTGAACGTATGGTATGTGGGTTTACATGTACCTACAGCCACTCCACATCCTGTAGGTCTCATTGGACGTGAACGTACGGTATGTGGGTTTACATGTACCTACAGCCACTCCACATCCTGTAGGTCTCACTGGACGTGAACGTACGTTATGTGGGTTTACATGTACCTACAGCCACTCCACATCCTGTAGGTCTAACTGGACGTGAACGTACGGTATGTGGGTTTACATGTACCTACAGCCACTCCACACCCTGTAGGTCTCACTGGACGTGAACGTACGGTATGTGGGTTTACATGTACCTACAGCCACTCCACATCCTGTAGGTCTCACTGGACGTGAACCTACGGTATGTGGGTTTACATGTACCTACAGCCACTCCACATCATGTAGGTCTCCCTGGAGGTGAACGTACGGTATGTGGGTTTACATGTACCTACAGCCACTCCACATCCTGTAGGTTTCCTGGACGTGAACGTACGGTATGTGGGTTTACATGTACCTACAGCCAATCCACATCCTGTAGGTCTCCCTGGACGTGAACGTACGGGATGGGGGTTTACATGTACCTACAGCCACTCCACATCCTGTAGGTCTCACTGGACGTGAACGTACGGTATGTGGGTTTACATGTACCTACAGCCACTCCACATCCTGTAGGTCTCACTGGACGTGAACGTACGGTATGTGGGTTTACATGTATCTACAGCCTATCCACACCTCTTTAGATCTCACAAGACGTGAACGTACGGTATGTGTGTTTACATGTACCTACAGCCACTCCACATCCTGTAGGTCTCACTGGACGTGAACGTACGGTATGTGGGTTTACATGTACCTACAGCCACTCCACATCCTGTAGCTCTCCCTGGACGTGAACGTACGGTATGTGGGTTTACATGTACCTACAGCCACTCCACATCATGTAGGTCTCCCTGGAGGTGAACGTACGGTATGTGGGTTTACATGTACCTACAGCCACTCCACATCCTGTAGGTCTCACTGGACGTGAACGTACGGTATGTGTGTTTACATGTACCTACAGCCACTCCACATCCTGTAGGTCTCACTGGACATGAACGTACGGTATGTGGGTTTACATATACCTATGGCCACTCCACATCCTGTAGGTCTCACTGGACGTGAACGTACGGTATGTTTGATTACATGTACCTACAGTCACTCCACATCCTGTAGGTCTCACTGGACGTGAACGTACAGTATGTGGGTTTACATTTACCTACAGCCACTCCACATCCTGTAGGTCTCACTGGACGTGAACATACGGTATGTGGGTTTACATGTACCTTCAGCCACTCTACATCATGTAGGTCTCCCTGGAGGTGAACGTACGGTATGTGGGTTTACATGTACCTACAGCCACTCCACATCCTGTAGGTCTCACTGGACGTGAACGTATGGTATGTGGGTTTACATGTATCTACAGCCACTCCACATCCTGTAGGTCTCATTGGACGTGAACGTACGGTATGTGGGTTTACATGTACCTACAGCCACTCCACACCCTGTAGGTCTCACTGGACGTGAACGTACGGTATGTGGGTTTACATGTACCTACAGCCACTCCACATCCTGTAGGTCTCACTGGACGTGAACGTACGTTATGTGGGTTTACATGTACCTACAGCCACTCCACATCCTGTAGGTCTAACTGGACGTGAACGTACGGTATGTGGGTTTACATGTACCTACAGCCACTCCACACCCTGTAGGTCTCACTGGACGTGAACGTACGGTATGTGGGTTTACATGTACCTACAGCCACTCCACATCCTGTAGGTCTCACTGGACGTGAACGTACGGTATGTGGGTTTACATGTACCTACAGCCACTCCACATCATGTAGGTCTCCCTGGAGGTGAACGTACGGTATGTGGGTTTACATGTACCTACAGCCACTCCACATCCTGTAGGTCTCCCTGGACGTGAACGTACGGTATGTGGGTTTACATGTACCTACAGCCAATCCACATCCTGTAGGTCTCCCTGGACGTGAACGTACGGGATGGGGGTTTACATGTACCTACAGCCACTCCACATCCTGTAGGTCTCACTGGACGTGAACGTATGGTATGTGGGTTTACATGTACCTACAGCCACTCCACATCCTGTATGTCTCACTGGACGTGAACGTACGGTATGTGGGTTTACATGTATCTACAGCCTATCCACACCCTGTAGATCTCACAAGACGTGAACGTACGGTATGTGTGTTTACATGTACCTACAGCCACTCCACATCCTGTAGGTCTCACTGGACGTGAACGTACGGTATGTGGGTTTACATGTACCTACAGCCACTCCACATCCTGTAGGTCTCACTGGACGTGAACGTACGGTATGTGGGTTTACATGTACCTACAGCCACTCCACATCATGTAGCTCTCCCTGGACGTGAACGTACAGTATGTGGGTTTACATGTACCTACAGCCACTCCACATCCTGTAGGTCTCACTGGACGTGAACGTACGGTATGTGTGCTTACATGTACCTACAGCCACTCCACATGATGTAGGTCTCCCTGGACGTGAACGTACGGTATGTGGGTTTACATGTACCTACAGCCACTCCACATCATGTAGGTCTCCCTGGAGGTGAACGTACGGTATGTGGGTTTACATGTACCTACAGCCACTCCACATCCTGTAGGTCTCACTGGACGTGAACGTACGGTATGTGTGTTTACATGTACCTACAGCCACTCCACATCCTGTAGGTCTCACTGGACATGAACGTACGGTATGTGGGTTTACATATACCTATAGCCACTCCACATCCTGTAGGTCTCACTGGACGTGAACGTACGGTATGTTTGATTACATGTACCTACAGTCACTCCACATCCTGTAGGTCTCACTGGACGTGAACGTACAGTATGTGGGTTTACATTTACCTACAGCCACTCCACATCCTGTAGGTCTCACTGAACGTGAACGTACGGTATGTGGGTTTACATGTACCTACAGCCACTCCACACCATGTAGGTCTCACTGGACGTGAACATACGGTATGTGGGTTTACATGTACCTACAGCCACTCCACATCCTGTAGGTCTCACTGGACGTGAACTTACGGTATGTGGGTTTACATGTACCTTCAGCCACTCCACATCATGTAGGTCTCCCTGGAGGTGAACGTACGGTATGTGGGTTTACATGTACCTACAGCCACTCCACATCCTGTAGGTCTCACTGGACGTGAACGTATGGTATGTGGGTTTACATGTACCTACAGCCACTCCACATCCTGTAGGTCTCATTGGACGTGAACGTACGGTATGTGGGTTTACATGTACCTACAGCCACTCCACACCGTGTAGGTCTCACTGGACGTGAACGTACGGTATGTGGGTTTACATGTACCTACAGCCACTCCACATCCTGTAGGTCTCACTGGACGTGAACGTACGTTATGTGGGTTTACATGTACCTACAGCCACTCCACACCCTGTAGGTCTCACTGGACGTGAACGTACGGTATGTGGGTTTACATGTACCTACAGCCACTCCACATCCTGTAGGTCTCACTGGACGTGAACGTACGGTATGTGGGTTTACATGTACCTACAGCCACTCCACATCATGTAGGTCTCCCTGGAGGTGAACGTATGGTATGTGGGTTTACATGTACCTACAGCCACTCCACATCCTGTAGGTCTCCCTGGACGTGAACGTACGGTATGTGGGTTTACATGTACCTACAGCCAATCCACATCCTGTAGGTCTCCCTGGACGTGAACGTACGGGATGTGGGTTTACATGTACCTACAGCCACTCCACATCCTGTAGGTCTCACTGGACGTGAACGTACGGTATGTGGGTTTACATGTACCTACAGCCACTCCACATCCTGTAGATCTCACTGGACGTGAACGTACGGTATGTGGGTTTACATGTATCTACAGCCTATCCACACCCTGTAGATCTCACAAGACGTGAACGTACGGTATGTGTGTTTACATGTACCTACAGCCACTCCACATCCTGTAGGTCTCACTGGACGTGAACGTACGGTATGTGGGTTTACATGTACCTACAGCCACTCCACATCCTGTAGGTCTTACTGGACGTGAACGTACAGTATGTGGGTTTACATGTACCTACAGCCACTCCACATCCTGTAGCTCTCCCTGGACGTGAACGTACGGTATGTGGGTTTACATGTACCTACAGCCACTCCACATCCTGTAGGTCTCACTGGACGTGAACGTACGGTATGTGTGTTTACATGTACCTACAGCCACTCCACATGATGTAGGTCTCCCTGGACGTGAACGTACGGTATGTGGGTTTACATGTACCTACAGCCACTCCACACCCTGTAGATCTCACAAGACGTGAACGTACGGTATGTGGGTTTACATGTACCTACAGCCACTCCACACCCTGTAGGTCTCACTGGACGTGAACGTACGGTATGTGGGTTACATGTACCTACAGCCACTCCACATCCTGTAGGTTTCACTGGACGTGAACGTACGGTATGTGGGTTTACATGTACCTACAGCCACTCCACATCATATAGGTCTCCCTGGAGGTGAACGTACGGTATGTGGGTTTACATGTACCTACAGCCACTCCACATCCTGTAGGTCTCACTGGACGTGAACGTACGGTATGTGTGTTTACATGTACCTACAGCCACTCCACATCCTGTAGGTCTCACTGGACGTGAACGTACGGTATGTGGGTTTACATGTACCTACAGCCACTCCACATCCTGAAGGTCTCCCTGGGCGTGAACGTACGGTATGTGTGTTTACATGTACCTACAGCCACTCCACATCCTGTAGGTCTCACTGGACGTGAACGTACGGTATGTGGGTTTACATGTACCTACAGCCACTCCACATCCTGTAGGTCTCACTGGACGTGAACGTACGGTATGTGGGTTTACATATACCTATAGCCACTCCACATCCTGTAGGTCTCACTGGACGTGAACGTACGGTATGTTTGATTACATGTACCTACAGTCACTCCACATCCTGTAGGTCTCACTGGACGTGAACGTACAGTATGTGGGTTTACATTTACCTACAGCCACTCCACATCCTGTAGGTGTCACTGGACGTGAACGTAAGCTTGTGGGTTTACATGTACATACAGCCACTCCACACACTGTAGGTTTCCCTGGACGTGAACATACGGTATGTGGGTTTACATGTACCTACAGCCACTCCACATCCTGTAGGTCTCACTGGACGTGAACGTACGGTATGTGGGTTTACATGTACCTTCAGCCACTCCACATCATGTAGGTCTCCCTGGAGGTGAACGTACGGTATATGGGTTTACATGTACCTACAGCCACTCCACATCCTGTAGGTCTCACTGGACGTGAACGTATGGTATGTGGGTTTACATGTACCTACAGCCACTCCACATCCTGTAGGTCTCATTGGACGTGAACGTACGGTATGTGGGTTTACATGTACCTACAGCCACTCCAGATCATGTAGGTCTCCCTGGAGGTGAACGTACGGTATGTGGGTTTACATGTACCTACAGCCACTCCACATCCTGTAGGTCTCCCTGGACGTGAACGTACGGTATGTGGGTTTACATGTACCTACAGCCAATCCACATCCTGTAGGTCTCCCTGGACGTGAACGAATGGGATGTGGGTTTACATGTACCTACAGCCACTCCACATCCTGAAGGTCTCACTGGACGTGAACGTACGGTATGTGGGTTTACATGTACCTACAGCCACTCCACATCCTGTAGGTCTCACTGGACGTGAACGTACGGGATGTGGGTTTACATGTACCTACAGCCACTCCACATCCTGTAGGTCTCACTGGACGTGAACGTACGGTATGTGGGTTTACATGTACCTACAGCCACTCCACATCCTGTAGATCTCACTGGACGTGAACGTACGGTATGTGGGTTTACATGTATCTACAGCCTATCCACACCCTGTAGATCTCACAAGACGTGAACGTACGGTATGTGTGTTTACATGTACCTACAGCCACTCCACATCCTGTAGGTCTCACTGGACGTGAACGTACGGTATGTGGGTTTACATGTACCTACAGCCACTCCACATCCTGTAGGTCTTACTGGACGTGAACGTACAGTATGTGGGTTTACATGTACCTACAGCCACTCCACATCCTGTAGCTCTCCCTGGACGTGAACGTACGGTATGTGGGTTTACATGTACCTACAGCCACTCCACATGATGTAGGTCTCCCTGGACGTGAACGTACGGTATGTGGGTTTACATGTACCTACAGCCACTCCACACCCTGTAGATCTCACAAGACGTGAACGTACGGTATGTGGGTTTACATGTACCTACAGCCACTCCACACCCTGTAGGTCTCACTGGACGTGAACGTACGGTATGTGGGTTACATGTACCTACAGCCACTCCACATCCTGTAGGTTTCACTGGACGTGAACGTACGGTATGTGGGTTTACATGTACCTACAGCCACTCCACATCATGTAGGTCTCCCTGGAGGTGAACGTACGGTATGTGGGTTTACATGTACCTACAGCCACTCCACATCCTGTAGGTCTCACTGGACGTGAACGTACGGTATGTGTGTTTACATGTACCTACAGCTACTCCACATCCTGTAGGTCTCACTGGACGTGAACGTACGGTATGTGGGTTTACATGTACCTACAGCCACTCCACATCCTGAAGGTCTCCCTGGGCGTGAACGTACGGTATGTGTGTTTACATGTACCTACAGCCACTCCACATCCTGTAGGTCTCACTGGACGTGAACGTACGGTATGTGGGTTTACATGTACCTACAGCCACTCCACATCCTGTAGGTCTCACTGGACGTGAACGTACGGTATGTGGGTTTACATATACCTATAGCCACTCCACATCCTGTAGGTCTCACTGGACGTGAACGTACGGTATGTTTGATTACATGTACCTACAGTCACTCCACATCCTGTAGGTCTCACTGGACGTGAACGTACAGTATGTGGGTTTACATTTACCTACAGCCACTCCACATCCTGTAGGTCTCACTGGACGTGAACGTAAGCTTGTGGGTTTACATGTACCTACAGCCACTCCACACCCTGTAGGTTTCCCTGGACGTGAACATACGGTATGTGGGTTTACATGTACCTACAGCCACTCCACATCCTGTAGGTCTCACTGGACGTGAACGTACGGTATGTGGGTTTACATGTACCTTCAGCCACTCCACATCATGTAGGTCTCCCTGGAGGTGAACGTACGGTATGTGGGTTTACATGTACCTACAGCCACTCCACATCCTGTAGGTCTCACTGGACGTGAACGTATGGTATGTGGGTTTACATGTACCTACAGCCACTCCACATCCTGTAGGTCTCATTGGACGTGAACGTACGGTATGTGGGTTTACATGTACCTACAGCCACTCCACATCATGTAGGTCTCCCTGGAGGTGAACGTACGGTATGTGGGTTTACATGTACCTACAGCCACTCCACATCCTGTAGGTCTCCCTGGACGTGAACGTACGGTATGTGGGTTTACATGTACCTACAGCCAATCCACATCCTGTAGGTCTCCCTGGACGTGAACGAATGGGATGTGGGTTTACATGTACCTACAGCCACTCCACATCCTGTAGGTCTCACTGGACGTGAACGTACGGTATGTGGGTTTACATGTACCTACAGCCACTCCACATCCTGTAGGTCTCACTGGACGTGAACGTACGGTATGTGGGTTTACATGTACCTACAGCCACTCCACATCCTGTAGGTTTCACTGGACGTGAACGTACGGTATGTGGGTTTACATGTACCTACAGCCACTCCACATCATGTAGGTCTTCCTGGAGGTGAACGTACGGTATGTGGGTTTACATGTACCTACAGCCACTCCACATCCTGTAGGTCTCACTGGACGTGAACGTACGGTATGTGTGTTTACATGTACCTACAGTCACTCCACATCCTGTAGGTCTCCCTGGACGTGAACGTACGGTATGTGGGTTTACATGTACCTACAGCCACTCCACATCCTGAAGGTCTCCGTGGACGTGAACGTACGGTATGTGTGTTTACATGTACCTACAGCCACTCCACATCCTGTAGGTCTCACTGGACGTGAACGTACGGTATGTGGGTTTACATGTACCTACAGCCACTCCACATCCTGTAGGTCTCACTGGACGTGAACGTACGGTATGTGGGTTTACATGTACCTACAGCCACTCCACATCCTGTAGCTCTCCCTGGACGTGAACGTACGGTATGTGTGTTTACATGTACCTACAGCCACTCCACATCCTGTAGGTCTCACTGGACGTGAACGTACGGTATGTGGTTTACATGTACCTACAGCCACTCCACATGATGTAGGTCTCCCTGGACGTGAACGTACGTATGTGGGTTTACTTGTACCTACAGCCACTCCACATCCTGTAGGTCTCACTGGACGTGAACGTACGGTATGTGGGTTTACATGTACCTACAGCCACTCCACACCCTGTAGATCTCACAAGACGTGAACGTACGGTATGTGGGTTTACATGTACCTACAGCCACTCCACACCCTGTAGGTCTCACTGGACGTGAACGTACGGTATGTGGGTTTACATGTACCTACAGCCACTCCACATCATGTAGGTCTCCCTGGAGGTGAACGTACGGTATGTGGGTTTACATGTACCTACAGCCACTCCACATCCTGTAGGTCTCACTGGACGTGAACGTACAGTATGTGGGTTTACATGTACCTACAGCCACTCCACATCCTGTAGGTCTCACTGGACGTGAACGTACGGTATGTGGGTTTACATGTACCTACAGCCACTCCACATCCTGTAGGTCTCACTGGACGTGAACGTACGGTATGTGGGTTTACATGTACCTACAGCCACTCCACATCCTGAAGGTCTCCCTAGGCGTGAACGTACGGTATGTGTGTTTACATGTACCTACAGCCACTCCACATCCTGTAGGTCTCACTGGACGTGAACGTACGGTATGTGGGTTTACATGTACCTACAGCCACTCCACACCCTGTAAGTCTCACTGGACGTGAGCGTACGGTATGTGTGATTACATGTACCTACAGTCACTCCACATCCTGTAGGTCTCACTGGACGTGAACGTACAGTATGTGGGTTTACATGTACCTACAGCCACTCCACATCCTGTAGGTCTCACTGGACGTGAACGTACGTATGTGGGTTTACATGTACCTACAGCCACTCCACATCCTGTAGATCTCACTGGACGTGAACGTATGGTATGTGGGTTTACATGTACCTACAGCCACTCCACATCCTGTAGGTCTCATTGGACGTGAACGTATAGTATGTGGGTTTACATGTACCTACAGCCACTCCACACCCTGTAGGTCTCACTGGACGTGAACGTACGGTATGTGGGTTTACATGTACCTACAGCCACTCCACATCCTGTAGGTCTCACTGGACGTGAACGTACGGTATGTGGGTTTACATGTACCTACAGCCACTCCACATCCTGTAGGTCTCACTGGACGTGAACGTACGGTATGTGGGTTTACATGTACCTACAGCCACTCCACACACTGTAGGTCTCACTGGACGTGAACGTACGGTATGTGTGTTTACATGTACCTACAGCCACTCCACATCATGTAGGTCTCACTGGAAGTGAACGTACGGTATGTGGGTTTACATGTACCTACAGCCACTCCACATCATGTAGGTCTCCCTGGAGGTGAACGTACGGTATGTGGGTTTACATGTACCTACAGCCACTCCACATCCTGTAGGTCTCCCTGGACGTGAACGTACGGTATGTGGGTTTACATGTACCTACAGCCAATCCACATCCTGTAGGTCTCACGGGACGTGAACGTACGGGATGTGGGTTTACATGTACCTACAGCCACTCCACATCCTGTAGGTCTCACTGGACGTGAACGTACGGTATGTGGGTTTACATGTACCTACAGCCACTCCACATCATGTAGGTCTCACTGGACGTGAACGTACGGTATGTGGGTTTACATGTACCTACAGCCACTCCACATCCTGTAGCTCTCCCTGGACGTGAACGTAAGGTATGTGGGTTTACATGTACCTACAGCCACTCCACATCCTGTAGGTCTCACTGCACGTGAACGTACGGTATGTTTGTTTACATGTACCTACAGCAACTCCACATGATGTAGGTCTCCCTGGACGTGAACGTACGGTATGTGGGTTTACCTGTACCTACAGCCACTCCACATCCTGTAGGTCTCACTGGACGTGAACGTACGGTATGTGGGTTTACATGTACCTACAGCCTATCCACACCCTGTAGATCTCACAAGACGTGAACGTACGGTATGTGGGTTTACATGTACCTACAGCCACTCCACACCCTGTAGGTCTCACTGGACGTGAACGTACGGTATGTGGGTTTACATGTACCTACAGCCACTCCACATCCTGTAGGTTTCACTGGACGTGAACGTACGGTATGTGGGTTTACATGTACCTACAGCCACTCCACATCATGTAGGTCTCCCTGGAGGTGAGCGTACGGTATGTGGGTTTACATGTACCTACAGCCACTCCACATCCTGTAGGTCTCACTGGACGTGAACGTACGGTATGTGTGTTTACATCTACCTACAGTCACTCCACATCCTGTAGGTCTCCCTGGACGTGAAAGTACGGTATGTGGGTTTACATGTACCTACAGCCACTCCACATCCTGAAGGTCTCCGTGGACGTGAACGTACGGTATGTGTGTTTACATGTACCTACAGCCACTCCACATCCTGTAGGTCTCACTGGACGTGAACGTACGGTATGTTTGATTACATGTACCTACAGTCACTCCACATCCTGTAGGTCTCACTGGACGTGAACGTACAGTATGTGGGTTTACATGTACCTACAGCCACTCCACATCCTGTAGGTCTCACTGGACGTGAACGTACGGTATGTGTGTTTACATGTACCTACAGCCACTCCACATCCTGTAGGTCTCACTGGACGTGAACGTACGGTATGTGGGTTTACATGTACCTACAGCCACTCCACATCCTGTAGGTCTCACTGGACGTGAACGTACGGTATGTGTGTTTACATGTACCTACAGCCACTCCACATCCTGTAGGTCTCACTGGACGTGAACGTACGGTATATGGGTTTACATGTACCTACAGCCACTCCACATCCTGTAGGTCTCACTGGACGTGAACGTACGGTATGTGGGTTTACATGTACCTACAGCCACTCCACATCCTGAAGGTCTCCCTAGGCGTGAACGTACGGTATGTGTGTTTACATGTACCTACAGCCACTCCACATCCTGTAGGTCTCACTGGACGTGAACGTACGGTATGTGGGTTTACATGTACCTACAGCCACTCCACACCCTGTAAGTCTCACTGGACGTGAGCGTACGGTATGTGTGATTACATGTACCTACAGTCACTCCACATCCTGTAGGTCTCACTGGACGTGAACGTACAGTATGTGGGTTTACATGTACCTACAGACACTCCACATCCTGTAGGTCTCACTGGACGTTAACGTACGGTATGTGGGTTTACATGTACCTACAGCCACACCACATCCTGTAGGTCTCCCTGGAGGTGAACGTACGGTATGTGGGTTTACATGTACCTACAGCCACTCCACATCCTGTAGATCTCACTGGACGTGAACGTACGGTATGTGGGTTTACATGTACCTACAGCCACTCCACATCCTGTAGGTCTCATTGGACGTGAACGTATAGTATGTGGGTTTACATGTACCTACAGCCACTCCACACCCTGTAGGTCTCACTGGACGTGAACGTACGGTATGTGGGTTTACATGTACCTACAGCCACTCCACATCCTGTAGGTCTCACTGGACGTGAACGTACGGTATGTGGGTTTACATGTACCTACAGCCACTCCACATCCTGTAGGTCTCACTGGACGTGAACGTACGGTATGTGGGTTTTCATGTACCTACAGCCACTCCACACCCTGTAGGTCTCACTGGACGTGAACGTACGGTATGTGGGTTTACATGTACCTACAGCCACTCCACATCATGTAGGTCTCACTGGACGTGAACGTACGGTATGTGGGTTTACATGTACCTACAGCCACTCCACATCATGTAGGTCTCCCTGGAGGTGAACGTACGGTATGTGGGTTTACATGTACCTACAGCCACTCCACATCCTGTAGGTCTCCCTGGAGGTGAACGTACGGTATGTGGGTTTACATGTACCTACAGCCAATCCACATCCTGTAGGTCTCACGGGACGTGAACGTACGGGATGTGGGTTTACATGTACCTACAGCCACTCCACATCCTGTAGGTCTCACTGGACGTGAACGTACGGTATGTGGGTTTACATGTACCTACAGCCACTCCACATCCTGTAGGTCTCACTGGACGTGAACGTACGGTATGTGGGTTTACATGTACCTACAGCCACTCCACATCCTGTAGGTCTCACTGGACGTGAACGTACGGTATGTGGGTTTACATGTACCTACAGCCACTCCACATCCTGTAGCTCTCCCTGGACGTGAACGTAAGGTATGTGGGTTTACATGTACCTACAGCCACTCCACATCCTGTAGGTCTCACTGGACGTGAACGTACGGTATGTGTGTTTACATGTACCTACAGCAACTCCACATGATGTAGGTCTCCCTGGACGTGAACGTACGGTATGTGGGTTTACCTGTACCTACAGCCACTCCACATCCTGTAGGTCTCACTGGACGTGAACGTACGGTATGTGGGTTTACATGTACCTACAGCCTATCCACACCCTGTAGATCTCACAAGACGTGAACGTACGGTATGTGGGTTTACATGTACCTACAGCCACTCCACACCCTGTAGGTCTCACTGGACGTGAACGTACGGTATGTGGGTTTACATGTACCTACAGCCACTCCACATCCTGTAGGTTTCACTGGACGTGAACGTACGGTATGTGGGTTTACATGTACCTACAGCCACTCCACATCATGTAGGTCTCCCTGGAGGTGAGCGTACGGTATGTGGGTTTACATGTACCTACAGCCACTCCACATCCTGTAGGTCTCACTGGACGTGAACGTACGGTATGTGTGTTTACATCTACCTACAGTCACTCCACTTAGTGTAGGTCTCCCTGGACGTGAACGTACGGTATGTGGGTTTACATGTACCTACAGCCACTCCACATCCTGAAGGTCTCCGTGGACGTGAACGTACGGTATGTGTGTTTACATGTACCTACAGCCACTCCACATCCTGTAGGTCTCACTGGACGTGAACGTACGGTATGTTTGATTACATGTACCTACAGTCACTCCACATCCTGTAGGTCTCACTGGATGTGAACGTACAGTATGTGGGTTTACATTTACCTACAGCCACTCCACATCCTGTAGGTCTCACTGGACGTGAACGTACGGTATGTGGGTTTACATGTACCTACAGCCACTCCACATCCTGTAGCTCTCCCTGGACGTGAACGTACGGTATGTGGGTTTACATGTACCTACAGCCACTCCACATCATGTAGGTCTCCCTGGAGGTGAACGTACGGTATGTGTGTTTACATGTACCTACAGCCACTCCACATCCTGTAGGTCTCCCTGGACGTGAACGTACGGTATGTGGGTTTACATGTACCTACAGCCAATCCACATCCTGTAGGTCTCACGGGACGTGAACGTACGGGATGTGGGTTTACATGTACCTACAGCCACTCCACATCCTGTAGGTCTCACTGGACGTGAACGTACGGTATGTGGGTTTACATGTACCTACAGCCACTCCACATCCTGTAGGTCTCACTGGACGTGAACGTACGGTATGTGCGTTTACATGTACCTACAGCCACTCCACATCCTGTAGGTCTCACTGGACGTGAACGTACGGTATGTGGGTTTACATGTACCTACAGCCACTCCACATCCTGTAGCTCTCCCTGGACGTGAACGTAAGGTATGTGGGTTTACATGTACCTACAGCCACTCCACATCCTGTAGGTCTCACTGGACGTGAACGTACGGTATGTGTGTTTACATGTACCTACAGCAACTCCACATGATGTAGGTCTCCCTGGACGTGAACGTACGGTATGTGGGTTTACCTGTACCTACAGCCACTCCACATCCTGTAGGTCTCACTGGACGTGAACGTACGGTATGTGGGTTTACATGTACCTACAGCCTATCCACACCCTGTAGATCTCACAAGACGTGAAGGTACGGTATGTGGGTTTACATGTACCTACAGCCACTCCACACCCTGTAGGTCTCACTGGACGTGAACGTACGGTATGTGGGTTTACATGTACCTACAGCCACTCCACATCCTGTAGGTTTCACTGGACGTGAACGTACGGTATGTGGGTTTACATGTACCTACAGCCACTCCACATCATGTAGGTCTCCCTGGAGGTGAGCGTACGGTATGTGGGTTTACATGTACCTACAACCACTCCACATCCTGTAGGTCTCACTGGACGTGAACGTACGGTATGTGTGTTTACATCTACCTACAGTCACTCCACTTAGTGTAGGTCTCCCTGGACGTGAAAGTACGGTATGTGGGTTTACATGTACCTACAGCCACTCCACATCCTGAAGGTCTCCGTGGACGTGAACGTACGTTATGTGTGTTTACATGTACCTACAGCCACTCCACATCCTGTAGGTCTCACTGGACGTGAACGTACGGTATGTTTGATTACATGTACCTACAGTCACTCCACATCCTGTAGGTCTCACTGGATGTGAACGTACAGTATGTGGGTTTACATTTACCTACAGCCACTCCACATCCTGTAGGTCTCACTGGACGTGAACGTAAGCTTGTGGGTTTACATGTACCTACAGCCACTCCACACCCTGTAGGTTTCCCTGGACGTGAACATACGGTATGTGGGTTTACATGTACCTACAGCCACTCCACATCCTGTAGGTCTCACTGGACGTGAACGTACGGTATGTGGGTTTACATGTACCTTCAGCCACTCCACATCATGTAGGTCTCCCTGGAGGTGAACGTACGGTATGTGGGTTTACATGTACCTACAGCCACTCCACATCCTGTAGGTCTCACTGGACGTGAACGTATGGTATGTGGGTTTACATGTACCTACAGCCACTCCACATCCTGTAGGTCTCATTGGACGTGAACGTACGGTATGTGGGTTTACATGTACCTACAGCCACTCCACATCATGTAGGTCTCCCTGGAGGTGAACGTACGGTATGTGGGTTTACATGTACCTACAGCCACTCCACATCCTGTAGGTCTCCCTGGACGTGAACGTACGGTATGCGGGTTTAAATGTACCTACAGCCAATCCACATCCTGTAGGTCTCCCTGGACGTGAACGAACGGGATGTGGGTTTACATGTACCTACAGCCACTCCACATCCTGTAGGTCTCACTGGACGTGAACGTACGGTATGTGGGTTTACATGTACCTACAGCCACTCCACATCCTGTAGGTCTCACTGGACGTGAACGTACGGTATGTGGGTTTACATGTATCTACAGCCTATCCACACCCTGTATATCTCACAAGACGTGAACGTACGGTATGTGGGTTTACATGTACCTACAGCCACTCCACACCCTGTAGGTCTCACTGGACGTGAACGTACGGTATGTGGGTTTACATGTACCTACAGCCACTCCACATCCTGTAGGTTTCACTGGACGTGAACGTACGGTATGTGGGTTTACATGTACCTACAGCCACTCCACATCATGTAGGTCTCCCTGGAGGTGAACGTACGGTATGTGGGTTTACATGTACCTACAGCCACTCCACATCCTGTAGGTCTCACTGGACGTGAACGTACGGTATGTGTGTTTACATGTACCTACAGTCACTCCACATCCTGTAGGTCTCCCTGGACGTGAACGTACGGTATGTGGGTTTACATGTACCTACAGCCACTCCACATCCTGAAGGTCTCCGTGGACGTGAACGTACGGTATGTGTGTTTACATGTACCTACAGCCACTCCACATCCTGTAGGTCTCACTGGACGTGAACGTACGGTATGTGGGTTTACATGTACCTACAGCCACTCCACATCCTGTAGGTCTCACTGGACGTGAACGTACGGTATGTGGGTTTACATGTACCTACAGCCACTCCACATCCTGTAGCTCTACCTGGACGTGAACGTACGGTATGTGGGTTTACATGTACCTACAGCCACTCCACATCCTGTAGGTCTCACTGGACGTGAACGTACGGTATGTGGTTTACATGTACCTACAGCCACTCCACATGATGTAGGTCTCCCTGGACGTGAACGTACGGTATGTGGGTTTACTTGTACCTACAGCCACTCCACATCCTGTAGGTCTCACTGGACGTGAACGTACGGTATGTGGGTTTACATGTACCTACAGCCACTCCACACCCTGTAGATCTCACAAGACGTGAACGTACGGTATGTGGGTTTACATGTACCTACAGCCACTCCACACCCTGTAGGTCTCACTGGACGTGAACGTACGGTATGTGGGTTTACATGTACCTACAGCCACTCCACATCATGTAGGTCTCCCTGGAGGTGAACGTACGGTATGTGGGTTTACATGTACCTACAGCCACTCCACATCCTGTAGGTCTCACTGGACGTGAACGTACGGTATGTGTGTTTACATGTACCTACAGCCACTCCACATCCTGTAGGTCTCACTGGACGTGAACGTACGGTATGTGGGTTTACATGTACCTACAGCCACTCCACATCCTGTAGGTCTCACTGGACGTGAACGTATGGTATGTGGGTTTACATGTACCTTCAGCCACTCCACATCATGTAGGTCTCCCTGGAGGTGAACGTACGGTATGTGGGTTTACATGTACCTACAGCCACTCCACATCCTGTAGGTCTCACTGGACGTGAACGTATGGTATGTGGGTTTACATGTACCTACAGCCACTCCACATCCTGTAGGTCTCATTGGACGTGAACGTACGGTATGTGGGTTTACATGTACCTACAGCCACTCCACATCATGTAGGTCTCCCTGGAGGTGAACGTACGGTATGTGGGTTTACATGTACGTACAGCCACTCCACATCCTGTAGGTCTCCCTGGACGTGAACGTACGGTATGTGGGTTTACATGTACCTACAGTCAATCCACATCCTGTAGGTCTCCCTGGACGTGAACGAACGGGATGTGGGTTTACATGTACCTACAGCCACTCCACATCCTGTAGGTCTCACTGGACGTGAACGTACGGTATGTGGGTTTACATGTACCTACAGCCACTCCACATCCTGTAGGTCTCCCTGGACGTGAACGTACGGTATGTGGGTTTACATGTATCTACAGCCTATCCACACCCTGTATATCTCACAAGACGTGAATGTACGGTATGTGGGTTTACATGTACCTACAGCCACTCCACACCCTGTAGGTCTCACTGGACGTGAACGTACGGTATGTGGGTTTACATGTACCTACAGCCACTCCACATCCTGTAGGTTTCACTGGACGTGAACGTACGGTATGTGGGTTTACATGTACCTACAGCCACTCCACATCATGTAGGTCTCCCTGGAGGTGAACGTACGGTATGAGGGTTTACATGTACCTACAGCCACTCCACATCCTGTAGGTCTCACTGGACGTGAACGTACGGTATGTGTGTTTACATGTACCTACAGTCACTCCACATCCTGTAGGTCTCCCTGGACGTGAACGTACGGTATGTGGGTTTACATGTACCTACAGCCACTCCACATCCTGAAGGTCTCCGTGGACGTGAACGTACGGTATGTGTGTTTACATGTACCTACAGCCACTCCACATCCTGTAGGTCTCACCTGACGTGAACGTACGGTATGTGGGTTTACATGTACCTACAGCCACTCCACATCCTGTAGGTCTCACTGGACGTGAACGTACGGTATGTGGGTTTACATGTACCTACAGCCACTCCACATCCTGTAGCTCTACCTGGACGTGAACGTACGGTATGTGGGTTTACATGTACCTACAGCCACTCCACATCCTGTAGGTCTCACTGGACGTGAACGTACGGTATGTGGTTTACATGTACCTACAGCCACTCCACATGATGTAGGTCTCCCTGGACGTGAACGTACGGTATGTGGGTTTACTTGTACCTACAGCCACTCCACATCCTGTAGGTCTCACTGGACGTGAACGTACGGTATGTGGGTTTACATGTACCTACAGCCACTCCACACCCTGTAGATCTCACAAGACGTGAACGTACGGTATGTGGGTTTACATGTACCTACAGCCACTCCACACCCTGTAGGTCTCACTGGACGTGAACGTACGGTATGTGGGTTTACATGTACCTACAGCCACTCCACATCATGTAGGTCTCCCTGGAGGTGAACGTACGGTATGTGGGTTTACATGTACCTACAGCCACTCCACATCCTGTAGGTCTCACTGGACGTGAACGTACGGTATGTGTGTTTACATGTACCTACAGCCACTCCACATCCTGTAGGTCTCACTGGACGTGAACGTACGGTATGTGGGTTTACATGTACCTACAGCCACTCCACATCCTGTAGGTCTCACTGGACGTGAACGTACGGTATGTGGGTTTACATGTACCTACAGCCACTCCACATCCTGAAGGTCTCCCTAGGCGTGAACGTACGGTATGTGTGTTTACATGTACCTACAGCCACTCCACATCCTGTAGGTCTCACTGGACGTGAACGTACGGTATGTGGGTTTACATGTACCTACAGCCACTCCACACCCTGTAAGTCTCACTGGACGTGAGCGTACGGTATGTGTGATTACATGTACCTACAGTCACTCCACATCCTGTAGGTCTCACTGGACGTGAACGTACAGTATGTGGGTTTACATGTACCTACAGCCACTCCACATCCTGTAGGTCTCACTGGACGTGAACGTACGGTATGTGGGTTTACATGTACCTACAGCCACTCCACATCCTGTAGATCTCACTGGACGTGAACGTATGGTATGTGGGTTTACATGTACCTACAGCCACTCCACATCCTGTAGGTCTCATTGGACGTGAACGTATAGTATGTGGGTTTACATGTACCTACAGCCACTCCACACCCTGTAGGTCTCACTGGACGTGAACGTACGATATGTGGGTTTACATGTACCTACAGCCACTCCACATCCTGTAGGTCTCACTGGACGTGAACGTACGGTATGTGGGTTTACATGTACCTACAGCCACTCCACATCATGTAGGTCTCACTGGACTTGAACGTACGGTATGTGGGTTTACATGTACCTACAGCCACTCCACATCATGTAGGTCTCCCTGGAGGTGAACGTACGGTATGTGGGTTTACATGTACCTACAGCCACTCCACATCCTGTAGGTCTCCCTGGACGTGAACGTACGGTATGTGGGTTTACATGTACCTACAGCCAATCCACATCCTGTAGGTCTCACGGGACGTGAACGTACGGGATGTGGGTTTACATGTACCTACAGCCACTCCACATCCTGTAGGTCTCACTGGACGTGAACGTACGGTATGTGAGTTTACATGTACCTACAGCCACTCCACATCCTGTAGGTCTCACTGGACGTGAACGTACGGTATGTGGGTTTACATGTACCTACAGCCACTCCACATCCTGTAGCTCTCCCTGGACGTGAACGTAAGGTATGTGGGTTTACATGTACCTACAGCCACTCCACATCCTGTAGGTCTCACTGGACGTGAACGTACGGTATGTGTGTTTACATGTACCTACAGCAACTCCACATGATGTAGGTCTCCCTGGACGTGAACGTACGGTATGTGGGTTTACCTGTACCTACAGCCACTCCACATCCTGTAGGTCTCACTGGACGTGAACGTACGGTATGTGGGTTTACATGTACCTACAGCCTATCCACACCCTGTAGATCTCACAAGACGTGAACGTACGGTATGTGGGTTTACATGTACCTACAGCCACTCCACACCCTGTAGGTCTCACTGGACGTGAACGTACGGTATGTGGGTTTACATGTACCTACAGCCACTCCACATCCTGTAGGTTTCACTGGACGTGAACGTACGGTATGTGGGTTTACATGTACCTACAGCCACTCCACATCATGTAGGTCTCCCTGGACGTGAGCGTACGGTATGTGGGTTTACATGTACCTACAGCCACTCCACATCCTGTAGGTCTCACTGGACGTGAACGCACGGTATGTGTGTTTACATCTACCTACAGTCACTCCACATCCTGTAGGTCTCCCTGGACGTGAACGTACGGTATGTGGGTTTACATGTACCTACAGCCACTCCACATCCTGAAGGTCTCCGTGTACGTGAACGTACGGTATGTGTGTTTACATGTACCTACAGCCACTCCACATCCTGTAGGTCTCACTGGACGTGAACGTACGGTATGTGGGTTTACATGTACCTACAGCCACTCCACATCCTGTAGGTCTCACTGGACGTGAACGTACGGTATGTGTGTTTACATGTACCTACAGCCACTCCACATCCTGTAGCTCTCCCTGGACGTGAACGTACGGTATGTGGGTTTACATGTACCTACAGCCACTCCACATCCTGTAGGTCTCACTGGACGTGAACGTACGGTATGTGTGTTTACATGTACCTACAGCCACTCCACATGATGTAGGTCTCCTTGGACGTGAACGTACGGTATGTGGGTTTACTTGTACCTACAGCCACTCCACATCCTGTAGGTCTCACTGGACGTGAACGTACGGTATGTGTGTTTACATGTACCTACAGCCACTCCACATCCTGTAGGTCTCCCTGGACGTGAACGTACGGTATGTGGGTTTACATGTACCTACAGCCACTCCACATCCTGAAGGTCTCCCTGGACGTGAACGTACGGTATGTGTGTTTACATGTACCTACAGCCACTCCACATCCTGTAGGTCTCACTGGACGTGAACGTACGGTATGTGGGTTTACATGTACCTACAGCCACTCCACATCATGTAGGTCTCACTGGACGTGCACGTACGGTATGTGGGTTTACATGTACCTACAGCCACTCCACATCCTGAAGGTCTCCCTGGGCGTGAACGTACGGTATGTGTGTTTACATGTACCTACAGCCACTCCACATCCTGTAGGTCTCACTGGACGTGAACGTACGGTATGTGGGTTTACATGTACCTACAGGCACTCCACACCCTGTAGGTCTCACTGGACGTGAGCGTACGGTAGGTGTGATTACATGTACCTACAGTCACTCCACATCCTGTAGGTCTCACTGGATGTGAACGTACAGTATGTGGGTTTACATGTACCTACAGCCACTCCACATCCTGTAGGTCTCATTGGACGTGAACGTACGGTATGTGGGTTTACAGGTACCTACAGCCACACCACATCCTGTAGGTCTCCCTGGAGGTGAACGTACGGTATGTGGGTGTACATGTACCTACAGCCACTCCACATCCTGTAGGTCTCACTGGACGTGAACGTATGGTATGTGGATTTACATGTACCTACAGCCACTCCACATCCTGTAGGTCTCATTGGACGTGAACGTACGGTATGTGGGTTTACATGTACCTACAGCCACTCCACACCCTGTAGGTCTCACTGGACGTGAACGTACGGTATGTGGGTTTACATGTACCTACAGCCACTCCACATCCTGTAGGTCTCACTGGACGTGAACGTACGGTATGTGGGTTTACATGTACCTACAGCCACTCCACATCCTGTAGGTCTCACTGGACGTGAACGTACGGTATGTGGGTTTACATGTACCTACAGCCACTCCACATCCTGTAGGTCTCACTGGACGTGAACGTACGGTATGTGGGTTTACATGTACCTACAGCCACTCCACATCCTGTTGGTCTCACTGGACGTGAACGTACGGTATGTGGGTTTACATGTACCTACAGCCACTCCACATCATGTAGGTCTCCCTGGAGGTGAACGTACGGTATGTGGGTTTACATGTACCTACAGCCACTCCACATCCTGTAGGTCTCCCTGGACGTGAACGTACGGTATGTGGGTTTACATGTACCTACAGCCAATCCACATCCTGTAGGTCTCCCTGGACGTGAACGTACGGGATGTGGGTTTACATGTACCTACAGCCACTCCACATTCTGTAGGTCTCACTGGACGTGAACGTACGGTATGTGGGTTTACATGTACCTACAGCCACTCCACATCCTGTAGGTCTCACTGGACGTGAACGTACGGTATGTGGGTTTACATGTACCTACAGCCACTCCACATCCTGTAGCTCTCCCTGGACGTGAACGTACGGTATGTGGGTTTACATGTACCTACAGCCACTCCACATCATGTAGGTCTCACTGGAAGTGAACGTACGGTATGTGTGTTTACATGTACCTACAGCCACTCCACATGATGTAGGTCTCCCTGGACGTGAACGTACGGTATGTGGGTTTACTTGTACCTACAGCCACTCCACATCCTGTAGGTCTCACTGGACGTGAACGCACGGTATGTGGGTTTACATGTACCTACAGCCTATCCACATCCTGTAGGTTTCACTGGACGTGAACGTACGGTATGTGGGTTTACATGTACCTACAGCCACTCCACACCCTGTAGGTCTCACTGGACGTGAACGTACGGTATGTGGGTTTACATGTACCTACAGCCACTCCACATCCTGTAGGTTTCACTGGACGTGAACGTACGGTATGTGGGTTTACATGTACCTACAGCCACTCCACATCATGTAGGTCTCCCTGGAGGTGAACATACGGTATGTGGGTTTACATGTACCTACAGCCACTCCACATCCTGTAGGTCTCACTGGACGTGAACGTACGGTATGTGTGTTTACATGTACCTACAGTCACTCCACATCCTGTAGGTCTCCCTGGACGTGAACGTACGGTATGTGGGTTTACATGTACCTACAGCCACTCCACATCCTGAAGGTCTCCGTGGACGTGAACGTACGGTATGTGTGTTTACATGTACCTACAGCCACTCCACATCCTGTAGGTCTCACTGGACGTGAACGTACGGTATGTGGGTTTACATGTACCTACAGCCACTCCACATCCTGTAGGTCTCACTGGACGTGAACGTACGGTATGTGGGTTTACATGTACCTACAGCCACTCCACATCCTGTAGCTCTCCCTGGACGTGAACGTACGGTATGTGGGTTTACATGTACCTAGAGCCACTCCACATGATGTAGGTCTCCCTGGACGTGAACGTACGGTATGTGGGTTTACTTGTACCTACAGCCACTCCACATCCTGTAGGTCTCACTGGACGTGAACGTACGGTATGTGGGTTTACATGTACCTACAGCCACTCCACACCCTGTAGATCTCACAAGACGTGAACGTACGGTATGTGGGTTTACATGTACCTACAGCCACTCCACATCCTGTAGGTCTCACTGGACGTGAACGTACGGTATGTGTGTTTACATGTACCTACAGTCACTCCACATCCTGTAGGTCTCCCTGGACGTGAACGTACGGTATGTGGGTTTACATGTACCTACAGCCACTCCACATCCTGAAGGTCTCCGTGGACGTGAACGTACGGTATGTGTGTTTACATGTACCTACAGCCACTCCACATCCTGTAGGTCTCACTGGACGTGAACGTACGGTATGTGGGTTTACATGTACCTACAGCCACTCCACATCCTGTAGGTCTCACTGGACGTGAACGTACGGTATGTGGGTTTACATGTACCTACAGCCACTCCACATCCTGTAGCTCTCCCTGGACGTGAACGCACGGTATGTGGGTTTACATGTACCTACAGCCACTCCACATGATGTAGGTCTCCCTGGACGTGAACGTACGGTATGTGGGTTTACATGTACCTACAGCCACTCCACATCATGTAGGTCTCACTGGACGTGAACGTACGGTATGTGTGTTTACATGTACCTACAGTCACTCCATATCCTGTAGGTCTCCCTGGACGTGAACGTACGGTATGTGGGTTTACATGTACCTACAGCCACTCCACATCCTGAAGGTCTCCGTGGACGTGAACGTACGGTATGTGTGTTTACATGTACCTACAGCCACTCCACATCCTGTAGGTCTCACTGGACGTGAACGTACGGTATGTGGGTTTACATGTACCTACAGCCACTCCACATCCTGTAGGTCTCACTGGACGTGAACGTACGGTATGTGGGTTTACATGTACCTACAGCCACTCCACATCCTGTAGCTCTCCCTAGACGTGAACGTACGGTATGTGGGTTTACATGTACCTACAGCCACTCCACATGATGTAGGTCTCACTGGACGTGAACGTACGGTATGTGGGTTTACTTGTACCTACAGCCACTCCACATCCTGTAGGTCTCACTGGACGTGAACGTACGGTATGTGGGTTTACATGTACCTACAGCCACTCCACACCCTGTAGATCTCACAAGACGTGAACGTACGGTATGTGGGTTTACATGTACCTACAGCCACTCCACACCCTGTAGGTCTCACTGGACGTGAACGTACGGTATGTGGGTTTACATGTACCTACAGCCACTCCACATCCTGTAGGTTTCACTGGACGTGAACGTACGGTATGTGGGTTTACATGTACCTACAGCCACTCCACATCATGTAGGTCTCCCTGGAGGTGAACGTACGGTATGTGGGTTTACATGTACCTACAGCCACTCCACATCCTGTAGGTCTCACTGGACGTGAACGTACGGTATGTGTGTTTACATGTACCTACAGTCACTCCACATCCTGTAGGTCTCCCTGGACGTGAACGTACGGTATGGGGGTTTACATGTACCTACAGCCACTCCACATACTGAAGCTCTCCCTGGACGTGAACGTACGGTATGTGTGTTTACATGTACCTACAGCCACTCCACATCCTGTAGGTCTCACTGGACGTGAACGTACGGTATGTGGGTTTACATGTACCTACAGCCACTCCACATCCTGTAGGTCTCACTGGACGTGAACGTACGGTATGTGGGTTTACATGTACCTACAGCCACACCACATCCTGTAGGTCTCCCTGGAGGTGAACGTACGGTATGTGGGTTTACATGTACCTACAGCCACTCCACATCCTGTAGGTCTCACTGGACGTGAACGTATGGTATGTGGATTTACATGTACCTACAGCCACTCCACATCCTGTAGGTCTCATTGGACGTGAACGTACGGTATGTGGGTTTACATGTATCTACAGCCACTCCACATCCTGTAGGTCTCACTGGACGTGAACGTACGGTATGTGTGTTTACATGTACCTACAGCCACTCCTCATCCTGTAGGTCTCACTGGACGTGAACGTACGGTATGTGGGTTTACATGTACCTACAGCCACTCCACACCCTGTAGGTCTCACTGGACGTGAACGTACGGTATGTGGGTTTACATGTACCTACAGCCACTCCACACCCTGTAGGTCTCACTGGACGTGAACGTACGGTATGTGGGTTTACATGTACCTACAGCAACTCCACATCATGTAGGTCTCCCTGGAAGTGAACGTACGGTATGTGGCTTTACATGTACCTACAGCCACTCCACATCCTGTAGGTCTCCCTGGAGGTGAACGTACGGTATGTGGGTTTACATGTACCTACAGCCAATCCACATCCTGTAGGTCTCCCTGGACGTGAACATACGGGATGTGGGTTTACATGTACCTACAGCCACTCCACATTCTGTAGGTCTCACTGGACGTGAACGTACGGTATGTGGGTTTACATGTACCTACAGCCACTCCACATCCTGTAGGTCTCACTGGACGTGAACGTACGGTATGTGGGTTTACATGTACCTACAGCCACTCCACATCCTGTAGCTCTCCCTGGACGTGAACGTACGGTATGTGGGTTTACATGTACCTACAGCCACTCCACATCCTGTAGGTCTCACTGGACGTGAACGTACGGTATGTGTGTTTACATGTACCTACAGCAACTCCACATGATGTAGGTCTCCCTGGACGTGAACGTATGGTATGTGGATTTACTTGTACCTACAGCCACTCCACATCCTGTAGGTCTCACTGGACGTGAACGTACGGTATGTGGGTTTACATGTACCTACAGCCTATCCACACCCTGTAGATCTCACAAGACGTGAACGTACGGTATGTGGGTTTACATGTACCTACAGCCACTCCACACCCTGTAGGTCTCCCTGGACGTGAACGTACGGTATGTGGGTTTACATGTACCTACAGCCACTCCACATCCTGTAGGTTTCACTGGACGTGAACGTACGGTATGTGGGTTTACATGTACCTACAGCCACTCCACATCATGTAGGTCTCCCTGGAGGTGAACGTACGGTATGTGGGTTTACATGTACCTACAGCCACTCCACATCCTGTAGGTCTCACTGGACGTGAACGTACGGTATGTGTGTTTACATGTACCTACAGTCACTCCATATCCTGTAGGTCTCCCTGGACGTGAACGTACGGTATGTGGGTTTACATGTACCTACAGCCACTCCACATCCTGAAGGTCTCCGTGGACGTGAACGTACGGTATATGTGTTTACATGTACCTACAGCCACTCCACATCCTGTAGGTCTCACTGGACGTGAACGTACGGTATGTGGGTTTACATGTACCTACAGCCACTCCACATCCTGTAGGTCTCACTGGACGTGAACGTACGGTATGTGGGTTTACATGTACCTACAGCCACTCCACATCCTGTAGTTCTCCCTGGACGTGAACGTACGGTATGTGGGTTTACATGTACCTACAGCCACTCCACATGATGTAGATCTCACTGGACGTGAACGTACGGTATGTGGGTTTACTTGTATCTACAGCCACTCCACATCCTGTAGGTCTCACTGGACGTGAACGTACGGTATGTGGGTTTACATGTACCTACAGCCACTCCACACCCTGTAGATCTCACAAGACGTGAACGTACGGTATGTGGTTTTACATGTACCTACAGCCACTCCACACCCTGTAGGTCTCACTGGACGTGAACGTACGGTATGTGGGTTTACATGTACCTACAGCCACTCCACATCCTGTAGGTTTCACTGGACGTGAACGTACGGTATGTGTGTTTACATGTACCTACAGCCACTCCACATCATGTAGGTCTCCCTGGAGGTGAACGTACGGTATGTGGGTTTACATGTACCTACAGCCACTCCACATCCTGTAGGTCTCACTGGACGTGAACGTACGGTATGTGTCTTTACATGTACCTACAGTCACTCCACATCCTGTAGGTCTCCCTGGACGTGAACGTACGGTATGGGGGTTTACATGTACCTACAGCCACTCCACATACTGAAGCTCTCCCTGGACGTGAACGTACGGTATGTGTGTTTACATGTACCTACAGCCACTCCACATCCTGTAGGTCTCACTGGACGTGAACGTACGGTATGTGGGTTTACATGTACCTACAGCCACTCCACATCCTGTAGGTCTCACTGGACGTAAACGTACGGTATGTGGGTTTACATGTACCTACAGCCACTCCACATCCTGAAGGTCTCCCTGGGCGTGAACGTACGGTATGTGTGTTTACATGTACCTACACCACTCCACATCCTGTAGGTCTCACTGGGCGTGAACGTACGGTATGTGGGTTTACATGTACCTACAGCCACTCCACACCCTGTAGGTCTCACTGGACGTGAGCGTACGGTATGTGTGATTACATGTACCTACAGTCACTCCACATCCTGTAGGTCTCACTGGATGTGAACGTACAGTATGTGGGTTTACATGTACCTTCAGCCACTCCACATCCTGTAGGTCTCACTGGACGTGAACGTACGGTATGTGGGTTTACATGTACCTACAGCCACTCCACATCCTGTAGGTCTCCCTGGAGGTGAACGTACGGTATGTGGGTTTACATGTACCTACAGCCACTCCACATCCTGTAGGTCTCACTGGACGTGAACGTACTGTATGTGGGTTTACATGTACCTACAGCCACTCCACATCCTGTAGGTCTCCCTGGAGGTGAACGTACGGTATGTGGGTTTACATGTACCTACAGCCACTCCACATCCTGTAGGTCTCACTGGACGTGAACGTACGGTATGTGGGTTTACATGTACCTACAGCCTATCCACATCCTGTAGGCTTCACTGGACGTGAACGTACGGTATGTGGGTTTACATGTACCTACAGCCACTCCACACCCTGTAGGTCTCACTGGACGTGAACGTACGGTATGTGGGTTTACATGTACCTACAGCCACTCCACATCCTGTAGGTTTCACTGGACGTGAACGTACGGTATGTGGGTTTACATGTACCTACAGCCACTCCACATCATGTAGGTCTCCCTGGAGGTGAACATACGGTATGTGGGTTTACATGTACCTACATCCACTCCACATCCTGTAGGTCTCACTGGACGTGAACGTACGGTATGTGTGTTTACATGTACCTACAGTCACTCCACATCCTGTAGGTCTCCCTGGACGTGAACGTACGGGATGTGGGTTTACATGTACCTACAGCCACTCACATCCTGAAGGTCTGCGTGGACGTGAACGTACGGTATGTGTGTTTACATGTACCTACAGCCACTCCACATCCTGTAGGTCTCACTGGACGTGAACGTACGGTATGTGGGTTTACATGTACCTACAGCCACTCCACATCCTGTAGGTTTCACTGGACGTGAACGTACGGTATGTGGGTTTACATGTACCTACAGCCACTCCACATCATGTAGGTCTCCCTGGAGGTGAACGTACGGTATGTGGGTTTACATGTACCTACAGCCACTCCACATCCTGTAGGTCTCACTGGACGTGAACGTACGGTATGTGTGTTTACATGTACCTACAGTCACTCCACATCCTGTAGGTCTCCCTGGACGTGAACGTACGGTATGGGGGTTTACATGTACCTACAGCCACTCCACATACTGAAGCTCTCCCTGGACGTGAACGTACGGTATGTGTGTTTACATGTACCTACAGCCACTCCACATCCTGTAGGTCTCACTGGACGTGAACGTACGGTATGTGGGTTTACATGTACCTACAGCCACTCCACATCCTGTAGGTCTCACTGGACGTAAACGTACGGTATGTGGGTTTACATGTACCTACAGCCACTCCACATCCTGAAGGTCTCCCTGGGCGTGAACGTACGGTATGTGTGTTTACATGTACCTACACCACTCCACATCCTGTAGGTCTCACTGGGCGTGAACGTACGGTATGTGGGTTTACATGTACCTACAGCCACTCCACACCCTGTAGGTCTCACTGGACGTGAGCGTACGGTATGTGTGATTACATGTACCTACAGTCACTCCACATCCTGTAGGTCTCACTGGATGTGAACGTACAGTATGTGGGTTTACATGTACCTTCAGCCACTCCACATCCTGTAGGTCTCACTGGACGTGAACGTACGGTATGTGGGTTTACATGTACCTACAGCCACTCCACATCCTGTAGGTCTCCCTGGAGGTGAACGTACGGTATGTGGGTTTACATGTACCTACAGCCACTCCACATCCTGTAGGTCTCACTGGACGTGAACGTACGGTATGTGGGTTTACATGTACCTACAGCCACTCCACATCCTGTAGGTCTCCCTGGAGGTGAACGTACGGTATGTGGGTTTACATGTACCTACAGCCACTCCACATCCTGTAGGTCTCACTGGACGTGAACGTACGGTATGTGGGTTTACATGTACCTACAGCCTATCCACATCCTGTAGGTTTCACTGGACGTGAACGTACGGTATGTGGGTTTACATGTACCTACAGCCACTCCACACCCTGTAGGTCTCACTGGACGTGAACGTACGGTATGTGGGTTTACATGTACCTACAGCCACTCCACATCCTGTAGGTTTCACTGGACGTGAACGTACGGTATGTGGGTTTACATGTACCTACAGCCACTCCACATCATGTAGGTCTCCCTGGAGGTGAACATACGGTATGTGGGTTTACATGTACCTACAGCCACTCCACATCCTGTAGGTCTCACTGGACGTGAACGTACGGTATGTGTGTTTACATGTACCTACAGTCACTCCACATCCTGTAGGTCTCCCTGGACGTGAACGTACGGTATGTGGGCTTACATGTACCTACAGCCACTCACATCCTGAAGGTCTGCGTGGACGTGAACGTACGGTATGTGTGTTTACATGTACCTACAGCCACTCCACATCCTGTAGGTCTCACTGGACGTGAACGTACGGTATGTGGGTTTACATGTACCTACAGCCACTCCACATCCTGTACGTCTCACTGGACGTGAACGTACGGTATGTGGGTTTACATGTACCTACAGCCACTCCACATCCTGTAGCTCTCCCTGGACGTGAACGTACGGTATGTGGGTTTACATGTACCTACAGCCACTCCACATGATGTAGGTCTCCCTGGACGTGAACGTACGGTATGTGGGTTTACTTGTACCTACAGCCACTCCACATCCTGTAGGTCTCACTGGACGTGAACGTACGGTATGTGGGTTTACATGTACCTACAGCCACTCCACACCCTGTAGATCTCACAAGACGTGAACGTACGGTATGTGGGTTTACATGTACCTACAGCCAATCCACATCCTGTAGGTCTCACTGGACGTGAACGTACGGTATGTGTGTTTACATGTACCTACAGTCACTCCACATCCTGTAGGTCTCCCTGGACGTGAACGTACGGTATGTGGGTTTACATGTACCTACAGCCACTCCACATCCTGAAGGTCTCCGTGGACGTGAACGTACGGTATGTGTGTTTACATGTACCTACAGCCACTCCACATCATGTAGGTCTCACTGGACGTGAACGTACGGTATGTGGGTTTACATGTACCTACAGCCACTCCACATCCTGTAGGTCTCACTGGACGTGAACGTACGGTATGTGGGTTTACATGTACCTACAGCCACTCCACATCCTGTAGCTCTCCCTGGACGTGAACGTACGGTATGTGGGTTTACATGTACCTACAGCCACTCCACATGATGTAGGTCTCCCTGGACTTGAACGTCCGGTATGTGGGTTTACTTGTACCTACAGCCACTCCACATCCTGTAGGTCTCACTGGACGTGAACGTACGGTATGTGGGTTTACATGTACCTACAGCCACTCCACACCCTGTAGATCTCATAAGACGTGAACGTACGGTATGTGGGTTTACATGTACCTACAGCCACTCCACATCATGTAGGTCTCACTGGACGTGAACGTACGGTATGTGTGTTTACATGTACCTACAACCACTCCACATGATGTAGGTCTCCCTGGACGTGAACGTACGGTATGTGGGTTTACTTGTACCTACAGCCACTCCACATCCTGTAGGTCTCACTGGACGTGAACGTACGGTATGTGTGTTTACATGTACCTACAGCCACTCCACATCCTGTAGGTCTCCCTGGACGTGAACGTACGGTATGTGGGTTTACATGTACCTACAGCCACTCCACATCCTGAAGGTCTCCCTGGACGTGAACGTACGGTATGTGTGTTTACATGTACCTACAGCCACTCCACATCCTGTAGGTCTCACTGGACGTGAACGTACGGTATGTGGGTTTACATGTACCTACAGCCACTCCACATCATGTAGGTCTCACTGGACGTGAACGTACGGTAGGTGGGTTTACATGTACCTACAGCCACTCCACATCCTGAAGGTCTCCCTGGGCGTGAACGTACGGTATGTGTGTTTACATGTACCTACAGCCACTCCACATCCTGTAGGTCTCACTGGACGTGAACGTACGGTATTTGGGTTTACATGTACCTACAGCCACTCCACACCCTGTAGGTCTCACTGGACGTGAGCGTACGGTATGTGTGATTACATGTACCTACAGTCACTCCACATCCTGTAGGTCTCACTGGATGTGAACGTACAGTATGTGGGTTTACATGTACCTACAGCCACTCCACATCCTGTAGGTCTCACTGGACGTGAACGTACGGTATGTGGGTTTACATGTACCTACAGCCACACCACATCCTGTAGGTCTCCCTGGAGGTGAACGTACGGTATGTGGGTTTACATGTACCTACAGCCACTCCACATCCTGTAGGTCTCACTGGACGTGAACGTATGGTATGTGGATTTACATGTACCTACAGCCACTCCACATCCTGTAGGTCTCATTGGACGTGAACGTACGGTATGTGGGTTTACTTGTACCTACAGCCACTCCACACCCTGTAGGTCTCACTGGACGTGAACGTACGGTATGTGGGTTTACATGTATCTACAGCCACTCCACATCCTGTAGGTCTCACTGGACGTGAACGTACGGTATGTGGGTTTACATGTACCTACAGCCACTCCACACCCTGTAGATCTCATAAGACGTGAACGTACGGTATGTGGGTTTACATGTACCTACAGCCACTCCACATCATGTAGGTCTCACTGGACGTGAACGTACGGTATGTGTGTTTACATGTACCTACAACCACTCCACATGATGTAGGTCTCCCTGGACGTGAACGTACGGTATGTGGGTTTACTTGTACCTACAGCCACTCCACATCCTGTAGGTCTCACTGGACGTGAACGTACGGTATGTGTGTTTACATGTACCTACAGCCACTCCACATCCTGTAGGTCTCCCTGGACGTGAACGTACGGTATGTGGGTTTACATGTACCTACAGCCACTCCACATCCTGAAGGTCTCCCTGGACGTGAACGTACGGTATGTGTGTTTACATGTACCTACAGCCACTCCACATCCTGTAGGTCTCACTGGACGTGAACGTACGGTATGTGGGTTTACATGTACCTACAGCCACTCCACATCATGTAGGTCTCACTGGACGTGAACGTACGGTAGGTGGGTTTACATGTACCTACAGCCACTCCACATCCTGAAGGTCTCCCTGGGCGTGAACGTACGGTATGTGTGTTTACATGTACCTACAGCCACTCCACATCCTGTAGGTCTCACTGGACGTGAACGTACGGTATTTGGGTTTACATGTACCTACAGCCACTCCACACCCTGTAGGTCTCACTGGACGTGAGCGTACGGTATGTGTGATTACATGTACCTACAGTCACTCCACATCCTGTAGGTCTCACTGGATGTGAACGTACAGTATGTGGGTTTACATGTACCTACAGCCACTCCACATCCTGTAGGTCTCACTGGACGTGAACGTACGGTATGTGGGTTTACATGTACCTACAGCCACACCACATCCTGTAGGTCTCCCTGGAGGTGAACGTACGGTATGTGGGTTTACATGTACCTACAGCCACTCCACATCCTGTAGGTCTCACTGGACGTGAACGTATGGTATGTGGATTTACATGTACCTACAGCCACTCCACATCCTGTAGGTCTCATTGGACGTGAACGTACGGTATGTGGGTTTACTTGTACCTACAGCCACTCCACACCCTGTAGGTCTCACTGGACGTGAACGTACGGTATGTGGGTTTACATGTATCTACAGCCACTCCACATCCTGTAGGTCTCACTGGACGTGAACGTACGGTATGTGGGTTTACATGTACCTACAGCCACTCCTCATCCTGTAGGTCTCACTGGACGTGAACGTACGGTATGTGGGTTTACATGTACCTACAGCCACTCCACACCCTGTAGATCTTACTGGACGTGAACGTACGGTATGTGGGTTCACATGTACCTACAGCCACTCCACATCCTGTAGGTCTCACTGGACCTGAACGTACGGTATGTGGGTTAACATGTACCTACAGCAACTCCACATCATGTAGGTCTCCCTGGAGGTGAACGTACGGTATGTGGGTTTACATGTACCTACAGCCACTCCACATCCTGTAGGTCTCCCTGGACGTGAACGTACGGTATGTGGGTTTACATGTACCTACAGCCAATCCACATCATGTAGGTCTCCCTGGACGTGAACGTACGGGATGTGGGTTTACATGTACCTACAGCCACTCCACATTCTGTAGGTCTCACTGGACGTGAACGTACGGTATGTGGGTTTACATGTACCTACAGCCACTCCACATCCTGAAGGTCTCCCTGGGCGTGAACGTACGGTATGTGTGTTTACATGTACCTACAGCCACTCCACATCCTGTAGGTCTCACTGGACGTGAACGAACGGTATGTGGGTTTACATGTACCTACAGCCACTCCACACCCTGTAGGTCTCACTGGACGTGAGCGTACGGTATGTGTGATTACATGTACCTACAGTCACTCCACATCCTGTAGGTCTCACTGGATGTGAACGTACAGTATGTGGGTTTACATGTACCTACAGCCACTCCACATCCTGTAGGTCTCACTGGACGTGAACGTACGGTATGTGGGTTTACATGTACCTACAGCCACACCACATCCTGTAGGTCTCCCTGGAGGTGAACGTACGGTATGTGGGTTTACATGTACCTACAGCCACTCCACATCCTGTAGGTCTCACTGGACGTGAACGTATGGTATGTGGATTTACATGTACCTACAGCCACTCCACATCCTGTAGGTCTCATTGGACGTGAACGTACGGTATGTGGGTTTACATGTACCTACAGCCACTCCACATCCTGAAGGTCTCCGTGGACGTGAACGTACGGTATGTGTGTTTACATGTACCTACAGCCACTCCACATCCTGTAGGTCTCACTGGACGTGAACGTACGGTATGTGGGTTTACATGTACCTACAGCCACTCCACATCCTGTAGGTCTCACTGGACGTGAACGTACGGTATGTGGGTTTACATGTACCTACAGCCACTCCACACCCTGTAGCTCTCCCTGGACGTGAACGTACGGTATGTGGGTTTACATGTACCTACAGCCACTCCACATGATGTAGGTCTCACTGGACGTGAACGTACGGTATGTGGGTTTACTTGTACCTACAGCCACTCCACATCCTGTAGGTCTCACTGGACGTGAACGTACGGTATGTGAGTTTACATGTACCTACAGCCACTCCACACCCTGTAGATCTCACAAGACGTGAACGTACGGTATGTGGGTTTACATGTACCTACAGCCACTCCACACCCTGTAGGTCTCACTGGACGTGAACGTACGGTATGTGGGTTTACATGTACCTACAGCCACTCCACATCCTGTAGGTTTCTCTGGACGTGAACGTACGGTATGTGGGTTTACATGTACCTACAGCCACTCCACATCATGTAGGTCTCCCTGGAGGTGAACGTACGGTATGTGGGTTTACATGCACCTACAGCCACTCCACATCCTGTAGGTCTCACTGGACGTGAACGTACGGTATGTGTGTTTACATGTACCTACAGTCACTCCACATCCAGTAGGTCTCCCTGGACGTGAACGTACGGTATGGGGGTTTACATGTACCTACAGCCACTCCACATCCTGAAGGTTTCCCTGGACGTGAACGTACGGTATGTGTGTTTACATGTACCTACAGCCACTCCACATCCTGTAGGTCTCACTGGACGTGAACGTACGGTATGTGGGTTTACATGTACCTACAGCCACTCCACATCCTGTAGGTCTCCCTGGAGGTGAACGTACGGTATGTGGGTTTACATGTACCTACAGCCACTCCACATCCTGTAGGTCTCACTGGACGTGAACGTACGGTATGTGGGTTTACATGTACCTACAGCCTATCCACATCCTGTAGGCTTCACTGGACGTGAACGTACGGTATGTGGGTTTACATGTACCTACAGCCACTCCACACCCTGTAGGTCTCACTGGACGTGAACGTACGGTATGTGGGTTTACATGTACCTACAGCCACTCCACATCCTGTAGGTTTCACTGGACGTGAACGTACGGTATGTGGGTTTACATGTACCTACAGCCACTCCACATCATGTAGGTCTCCCTGGAGGTGAACATACGGTATGTGGGTTTACATGTACCTACAGCCACTCCACATCCTGTAGGTCTCACTGGACGTGAACGTACGGTATGTGTGTTTACATGTACCTACAGTCACTCCACATCCTGTAGGTCTCCCTGGACGTGAACGTACGGTATGTGGGTTTACATGTACCTACAGCCACTCACATCCTGAAGGTCTGCGTGGACGTGAACGTACGGTATGTGTGTTTACATGTACCTACAGCCACTCCACATCCTGTAGGTCTCACTGGACGTGAACGTACGGTATGTGGGTTTACATGTACCTACAGCCACTCCACATCCTGTAGGTTTCACTGGACGTGAACGTACGGTATGTGGGTTTACATGTACCTACAGCCACTCCACATCATGTAGGTCTCCCTGGAGGTGAACGTACGGTATGTGGGTTTACATGTACCTACAGCCACTCCACATCCTGTAGGTCTCACTGGACGTGAACGTACGGTATGTGTGTTTACATGTACCTACAGTCACTCCACATCCTGTAGGTCTCCCTGGACGTGAACGTACGGTATGGGGGTTTACATGTACCTACAGCCACTCCACATACTGAAGCTCTCCCTGGACGTGAACGTACGGTATGTGTGTTTACATGTACCTACAGCCACTCCACATCCTGTAGGTCTCACTGGACGTGAACGTACGGTATGTGGGTTTACATGTACCTACAGCCACTCCACATCCTGTAGGTCTCCCTGGACGTGAACGTACGGTATGTGGGTTTACATGTACCTACAGCCACTCCACATCCTGAAGGTCTCCCTGGACGTGAACGTACGGTATGTGTGTTTACATGTACCTACAGCCACTCCACATCCTGTAGGTCTCACTGGACGTGAACGTACGGTATGTGGGTTTACATGTACCTACAGCCACTCCACATCATGTAGGTCTCACTGGACGTGAACGTACGGTAGGTGGGTTTACATGTACCTACAGCCACTCCACATCCTGAAGGTCTCCCTGGGCGTGAACGTACGGTATGTGTGTTTACATGTACCTACAGCCACTCCACATCCTGTAGGTCTCACTGGACGTGAACGTACGGTATGTGGGTTTACATGTACCTACAGCCACTCCACACCCTGTAGGTCTCACTGGACGTGAGCGTACGGTATGTGTGATTATATGTACCTACAGTCACTCCACATCCTGTAGGTCTCACTGGATGTGAACGTACAGTATGTGGGTTTACATGTACCTACAGCCACTCCACATCCTGTAGGTCTCACTGGACGTGAACGTACGGTATGTGGGTTTACATGTACCTACAGCCACACCACATCCTGTAGGTCTCCCTGGAGGTGAACGTACGGTATGTGGGTTTACATGTACCTACAGCCACTCCACATCCTGTAGGTCTCACTGGACGTGAACGTATGGTATGTGGATTTACATGTACCTACAGCCACTCCACATCCTGTAGGTCTCATTGGACGTGAACGTACGGTATGTGGGTTTACTTGTACCTACAGCCACTCCACACCCTGTAGGTCTCACTGGACGTGAACGTACGGTATGTGTGTTTACATGTACCTACAGCCACTCCACATCCTGTAGGTCTCACTGGACGTGAACGTACGGTATGTGTGTTTACATGTACCTACAGCCACTCCACATCCTGTAGGTCTCCCTGGACGTGAACGTACGGTATGGGGGTTTACATGTACCTACAGCCACTCCACATACTGAAGCTCTCCCTGGACGTGAACGTACGGTATGTGTGTTTACATGTACCTACAGCCACTCCACATCCTGTAGGTCTCACTGGACGTGAACGTACGGTATGTGGGTTTACATGTACCTACAGCCACTCCACATCCTGTAGGTCTCCCTGGACGTGAACGTACGGTATGTGGGTTTACATGTACCTACAGCCACTCCACATCCTGAAGGTCTCCCTGGACGTGAACGTACGGTATGTGTGTTTACATGTACCTACAGCCACTCCACATCCTGTAGGTCTCACTGGACGTGAACGTACGGTATGTGGGTTTACATGTACCTACAGCCACTCCACATCATGTAGGTCTCACTGGACGTGAACGTACGGTAGGTGGGTTTACATGTACCTACAGCCACTCCACATCCTGAAGGTCTCCCTGGGCGTGAACGTACGGTATGTGTGTTTACATGTACCTACAGCCACTCCACATCCTGTAGGTCTCACTGGACGTGAACGTACGGTATGTGGGTTTACATGTACCTACAGCCACTCCACACCCTGTAGGTCTCACTGGACGTGAGCGTACGGTATGTGTGATTACATGTACCTACAGTCACTCCACATCCTGTAGGTCTCACTGGATGTGAACGTACAGTATGTGGGTTTACATGTACCTACAGCCACTCCACATCCTGTAGGTCTCACTGGACGTGAACGTACGGTATGTGGGTTTACATGTACCTACAGCCACACCACATCCTGTAGGTCTCCCTGGAGGTGAACGTACGGTATGTGGGTTTACATGTACCTACAGCCACTCCACATCCTGTAGGTCTCACTGGACGTGAACGTATGGTATGTGGATTTACATGTACCTACAGCCACTCCACATCCTGTAGGTCTCATTGGACGTGAACGTACGGTATGTGGGTTTACTTGTACCTACAGCCACTCCACACCCTGTAGGTCTCACTGGACGTGAACGTACGGTATGTGTGTTTACATGTACCTACAGCCACTCCACATCCTGTAGGTCTCACTGGACGTGAACGTACGGTATGTGTGTTTACATGTACCTACAGCCACTCCACATCCTGTAGGTCTCCCTGGACGTGAACGTACGGTATGTGGGTTTACATGTACCTACAGCCACTCCACATCCTGAAGGTCTCCCTGGACGTGAACGTACGGTATGTGTGTTTACATGTACCTACAGCCACTCCACATCCTGTAGGTCTCACTGGACGTGAACGTACGGTATGTGGGTTTACATGTACCTACAGCCACTCCACATCATGTAGGTCTCACTGGACGTGAACGTACGGTAGGTGGGTTTACATGTACCTACAGCCACTCCACATCCTGAAGGTCTCCCTGGGCGTGAACGTACGGTATGTGTGTTTACATGTACCTACAGCCACTCCACATCCTGTAGGTCTCACTGGACGTGAACGTACGGTATGTGGGTTTACATGTACCTACAGCCACTCCACACCCTGTAGGTCTCACTGGACGTGAGCGTACGGTATGTGTGATTACATGTACCTACAGTCACTCCACATCCTGTAGGTCTCACTGGATGTGAACGTACAGTATGTGGGTTTACATGTACCTACAGCCACTCCACATCCTGTAGGTCTCACTGGACGTGAACGTACGGTATGTGGGTTTACATGTACCTACAGCCACACCACATCCTGTAGGTCTCCCTGGAGGTGAACGTACGGTATGTGGGTTTACATGTACCTACAGCCACTCCACATCCTGTAGGTCTCACTGGACGTGAACGTACGGTATGTGGGTTTACATGTACCTACAGCCACTCCTCATCCTGTAGGTCTCACTGGACGTGAACGTACGGTATGTGGGTTTACATGTACCTACAGCCACTCCACACCCTGTAGGTCTCACTGGACGTGAACGTACGGTATGTGGGTTCACATGTACCTACAGCCACTCCACATCCTGTAGGTCTCACTGGACCTGAACGTACGGTATGTGGGTTAACATGTACCTACAGCAACTCCACATCATGTAGGTCTCCCTGGAGGTGAACGTACGGTATGTGGGTTTACATGTACCTACAGCCACTCCACATCCTGTAGGTCTCCCTGGACGTGAACGTACGGTATGTGGGTTTACATGTACCTACAGCCAATCCACATCATGTAGGTCTCCCTGGACGTGAACGTACGGGATGTGGGTTTACATGTACCTACAGCCACTCCACATTCTGTAGGTCTCACTGGACGTGAACGTACGGTATGTGGGTTTACATGTACCTACAGCCACTCCACATCCTGAAGGTCTCCCTGGGCGTGAACGTACGGTATGTGTGTTTACATGTACCTACAGCCACTCCACATCCTGTAGGTCTCACTGGACGTGAACGAACGGTATGTGGGTTTACATGTACCTACAGCCACTCCACACCCTGTAGGTCTCACTGGACGTGAGCGTACGGTATGTGTGATTACATGTACCTACAGTCACTCCACATCCTGTAGGTCTCACTGGATGTGAACGTACAGTATGTGGGTTTACATGTACCTACAGCCACTCCACATCCTGTAGGTCTCACTGGACGTGAACGTACGGTATGTGGGTTTACATGTACCTACAGCCACACCACATCCTGTAGGTCTCCCTGGACGTGAACGTACGGTATGTGGGTTTACATGTACCTACAGCCACTCCACATCCTGTAGGTCTCAGTGGACGTGAACGTATGGTATGTGGATTTACATGTACCTACAGCCACTCCACATTCTGTAGGTCTCATTGGACGTGAACGTACGGTATGTGTGTTTACATGTACCTACAGCCACTCTACACCCTGTAGGTCTCACTGGACGTGAACGTACGGTATGTGGGTTTACATGTATCTACAGCCACTCCACATCCTGTAGGTCTCACTGGACGTGAACGTACGGTATGTGGGTTTACATGTACCTACAGCCACTCCTCATCCTGTAGGTCTCACTGGACGTGAACGTACGGTATGTGGGTTTACATGTACCTACAGCCACTCCACACCCTGTAGGTCTCACTGGACGTGAACGTACGGTATGTGGGTTTACATGTACCTACAGCCACTCCACATCCTGTAGGTCTCACTGGACGTGAACGTACGGTATATGGGTTTACATGTACCTACAGCAACTCCACATCATGTAGGTCTCCCTGGAGGTGAACGTACGGTATGTGGGTTTACATGTACCTACAGCCACTCCACATCCTGTAGGTCTCCCTGGACGTGAACGTACGGTATGTGGGTTTACATGTACCTACAGCCAAACCACATCATGTAGGTCTCCCTGGACGTGAACGTACGGGATGTGGGTTTACATGTACCTACAGCCACTCCACATTCTGTAGGTCTCACTGGACGTGAACGTACGGTATGTGGGTTTACATGTACCTACAGCCACTCCACATCCTGAAGGTCTCCCTGGGCGTGAACGTACGGTATGTGTGTTTACATGTACCTACAGCCACTCCACATCCTGTAGGTCTCACTGGACGTGAACGAACGGTATGTGGGTTTACATGTACCTACAGCCACTCCACACCCTGTAGGTCTCACTGGACGTGAGCGTACGGTATGTGTGATTACATGTACCTACAGTCACTCCACATCCTGTAGGTCTCACTGGATGTGAACGTACAGTATGTGGGTTTACATGTACCTACAGCCACTCCACATCCTGTAGGTCTCACTGGACGTGAACGTACGGTATGTGGGTTTACATGTACCTACAGCCACACCACATCCTGTAGGTCTCCCTGGAGGTGAACGTACGGTATGTGGATTTACATGTACCTACAGCCACTCCACATCCTGTAGGTCTCACTGGACGTGAACGTATGGTATGTGGATTTACATGTACCTACAGCCACTCCACATCCTGTAGGTCTCATTGGACGTGAACGTACGGTATGTGGGTTTACATGTACCTACAGCCACTCCACACCCTGTAGGTCTCACTGGACGTGAACGTACGGTATGTGGGTTTACATGTATCTACAGCAACTCCACATCCTGTAGGTCTCACTGGACGTGAACGTACGGTATGTGGGTTTACATGTACCTACAGCCACTCCTCATCCTGTAGGTCTCACTGGACGTGAACGTATGGTATGTGGGTTTACATGTACCTACAGCCACTCCACACCCTGTAGGTCTCACTGGACGTGAACGTACGGTATGTGGGTTTACATGTACCTACAGCCACTCCACATCCTGTAGGTCTCACTGGACGTGAACGTACGGTATGTGGGTTTACATGTACCTACAGCCACTCCACATCATGTAGGTCTCCCTGGAGGTGAACGTACGGTATGAGGGTTTACATGTACCTACAGCCACTCCACATCCTGTAGGTCTCCCTGGAGGTGAACGTACGGTATGTGGGTTTACATGTACCTACAGCCAATCCACATCCTGTAGGTCTCCCTGGACGTGAACGTACGGGATGTGGGTTTACATGTACCTACAGCCACTCCACATTCTGTAGGTCTCACTGGACGTGTACGTACGGTATGTGGGTTTACATGTACCTACAGCCACTCCACATCCTGTAGGTCTCACTGGACGTGAACGTACGGTATGTGGGTTTACATGTACCTACAGCCACTCCACATCCTGTAGCTCTCCCTGGACGTGAACGTACGGTATATGGGTTTACATGTACCTACAGCCACTCCACATCCTGTAGGTCTCACTGGACGTGAACGTACGGTATGTGTGTTTACATGTACCTACAGCCACTCCACATGATGTAGGTCTCCCTGGACGTGAACGTACGGTATGTGGGTTTACATGTACCTACAGCCACTCCACACCCTGTAGGTCTCACTGGACGTGAGCGTACGGTATGTGTGATTACATGTACCTACAGTCACTCCACATCCTGTAGGTCTCACTGGATGTGAACGTACAGTATGTGGGTTTACATGTACCTACAGCCACTCCACATCCTGTAGGTCTCACTGGACGTGAACGTACGGTATGTGGGTTTACATGTACCTACAGCCACACCACATCCTGTAGGTCTCCCTGGAGGTGAACGTACGGTATGTGGGTTTACATGTACCTACAGCCACTCCACATCCTGTAGGTCTCACTGGACGTGAACGTATGGTATGTGGATTTACATGTACCTACAGCCACTCCACATCCTGTAGGTCTCATTGGACGTGAACGTACGGTATGTGGGTTTACTTGTACCTACAGCCACTCCACACCCTGTAGGTCTCACTGGACGTGAACGTACGGTATGTGTGTTTACATGTACCTACAGCCACTCCACATCCTGTAGGTCTCACTGGACGTGAACGTACGGTATGTGTGTTTACATGTACCTACAGCCACTCCACATCCTGTAGGTCTCCCTGGACGTGAACGTACGGTATGTGGGTTTACATGTACCTACAGCCACTCCACATCCTGAAGGTCTCCCTGGACGTGAACGTACGGTATGTGTGTTTACATGTACCTACAGCCACTCCACATCCTGTAGGTCTCACTGGACGTGAACGTACGGTATGTGGGTTTACATGTACCTACAGCCACTCCACATCATGTAGGTCTCACTGGACGTGAACGTACGGTAGGTGGGTTTACATGTACCTACAGCCACTCCACATCCTGAAGGTCTCCCTGGGCGTGAACGTACGGTATGTGTGTTTACATGTACCTACAGCCACTCCACATCCTGTAGGTCTCACTGGACGTGAACGTACGGTATGTGGGTTTACATGTACCTACAGCCACTCCACACCCTGTAGGTCTCACTGGACGTGAGCGTACGGTATGTGTGATTACATGTACCTACAGTCACTCCACATCCTGTAGGTCTCACTGGATGTGAACGTACAGTATGTGGGTTTACATGTACCTACAGCCACTCCACATCCTGTAGGTCTCACTGGACGTGAACGTACGGTATGTGGGTTTACATGTACCTACAGCCACACCACATCCTGTAGGTCTCCCTGGAGGTGAACGTACGGTATGTGGGTTTACATGTACCTACAGCCACTCCACATCCTGTAGGTCTCACTGGACGTGAACGTACGGTATGTGGGTTTACATGTACCTACAGCCACTCCTCATCCTGTAGGTCTCACTGGACGTGAACGTACGGTATGTGGGTTTACATGTACCTACAGCCACTCCACACCCTGTAGGTCTCACTGGACGTGAACGTACGGTATGTGGGTTCACATGTACCTACAGCCACTCCACATCCTGTAGGTCTCACTGGACCTGAACGTACGGTATGTGGGTTAACATGTACCTACAGCAACTCCACATCATGTAGGTCTCCCTGGAGGTGAACGTACGGTATGTGGGTTTACATGTACCTACAGCCACTCCACATCCTGTAGGTCTCCCTGGACGTGAACGTACGGTATGTGGGTTTACATGTACCTACAGCCAATCCACATCATGTAGGTCTCCCTGGACGTGAACGTACGGGATGTGGGTTTACATGTACCTACAGCCACTCCACATTCTGTAGGTCTCACTGGACGTGAACGTACGGTATGTGGGTTTACATGTACCTACAGCCACTCCACATCCTGAAGGTCTCCCTGGGCGTGAACGTACGGTATGTGTGTTTACATGTACCTACAGCCACTCCACATCCTGTAGGTCTCACTGGACGTGAACGAACGGTATGTGGGTTTACATGTACCTACAGCCACTCCACACCCTGTAGGTCTCACTGGACGTGAGCGTACGGTATGTGTGATTACATGTACCTACAGTCACTCCACATCCTGTAGGTCTCACTGGATGTGAACGTACAGTATGTGGGTTTACATGTACCTACAGCCACTCCACATCCTGTAGGTCTCACTGGACGTGAACGTACGGTATGTGGGTTTACATGTACCTACAGCCACACCACATCCTGTAGGTCTCCCTGGACGTGAACGTACGGTATGTGGGTTTACATGTACCTACAGCCACTCCACATCCTGTAGGTCTCAGTGGACGTGAACGTATGGTATGTGGATTCACATGTACCTACAGCCACTCCACATTCTGTAGGTCTCATTGGACGTGAACGTACGGTATGTGTGTTTACATGTACCTACAGCCACTCTACACCCTGTAGGTCTCACTGGACGTGAACGTACGGTATGTGGGTTTACATGTATCTACAGCCACTCCACATCCTGTAGGTCTCACTGGACGTGAACGTACGGTATGTGGGTTTACATGTACCTACAGCCACTCCTCATCCTGTAGGTCTCACTGGACGTGAACGTACGGTATGTGGGTTTACATGTACCTACAGCCACTCCACACCCTGTAGGTCTCACTGGACGTGAACGTACGGTATGTGGGTTTACATGTACCTACAGCCACTCCACATCCTGTAGGTCTCACTGGACGTGAACGTACGGTATATGGGTTTACATGTACCTACAGCAACTCCACATCATGTAGGTCTCCCTGGAGGTGAACGTACGGTATGTGGGTTTACATGTACCTACAGCCACTCCACATCCTGTAGGTCTCCCTGGACGTGAACGTACGGTATGTGGGTTTACATGTACCTACAGCCAAACCACATCATGTAGGTCTCCCTGGACGTGAACGTACGGGATGTGGGTTTACATGTACCTACAGCCACTCCACATTCTGTAGGTCTCACTGGACGTGAACGTACGGTATGTGGGTTTACATGTACCTACAGCCACTCCACATCCTGAAGGTCTCCCTGGGCGTGAACGTACGGTATGTGTGTTTACATGTACCTACAGCCACTCCACATCCTGTAGGTCTCACTGGACGTGAACGAACGGTATGTGGGTTTACATGTACCTACAGCCACTCCACACCCTGTAGGTCTCACTGGACGTGAGCGTACGGTATGTGTGATTACATGTACCTACAGTCACTCCACATCCTGTAGGTCTCACTGGATGTGAACGTACAGTATGTGGGTTTACATGTACCTACAGCCACTCCACATCCTGTAGGTCTCACTGGACGTGAACGTACGGTATGTGGGTTTACATGTACCTACAGCCACACCACATCCTGTAGGTCTCCCTGGAGGTGAACGTACGGTATGTGGGTTTACATGTACCTACAGCCACTCCACATCCTGTAGGTCTCACTGGACGTGAACGTATGGTATGTGGATTTACATGTACCTACAGCCACTCCACATCCTGTAGGTCTCATTGGACGTGAACGTACGGTATGTGGGTTTACATGTACCTACAGCCACTCCACACCCTGTAGGTCTCACTGGACGTGAACGTACGGTATGTGGGTTTACATGTATCTACAGCAACTCCACATCCTGTAGGTCTCACTGGACGTGAACGTACGGTATGTGGGTTTACATGTACCTACAGCCACTCCTCATCCTGTAGGTCTCACTGGACGTGAACGTATGGTATGTGGGTTTACATGTACCTACAGCCACTCCACACCCTGTAGGTCTCACTGGACGTGAACGTACGGTATGTGGGTTTACATGTACCTACAGCCACTCCACATCCTGTAGGTCTCACTGGACGTGAACGTACGGTATGTGGGTTTACATGTACCTACAGCCACTCCACATCATGTAGGTCTCCCTGGAGGTGAACGTACGGTATGAGGGTTTACATGTACCTACAGCCACTCCACATCCTGTAGGTCTCCCTGGAGGTGAACGTACGGTATGTGGGTTTACATGTACCTACAGCCAATCCACATCCTGTAGGTCTCCCTGGACGTGAACGTACGGGATGTGGGTTTACATGTACCTACAGCCACTCCACATTCTGTAGGTCTCACTGGACGTGTACGTACGGTATGTGGGTTTACATGTACCTACAGCCACTCCACATCCTGTAGGTCTCACTGGACGTGAACGTACGGTATGTGGGTTTACATGTACCTACAGCCACTCCACATCCTGTAGCTCTCCCTGGACGTGAACGTACGGTATATGGGTTTACATGTACCTACAGCCACTCCACATCCTGTAGGTCTCACTGGACGTGAACGTACGGTATGTGTGTTTACATGTACCTACAGCCACTCCACATGATGTAGGTCTCCCTGGACGTGAACGTATGGTATGTGGGTTTACTTGTACCTACAGCCACTCCACATCCTGTAGGTCTCACTGGACGTGAACGTACGGTATGTGGGTTTACATGTACCTACAGCCTATCAACACCCTGTAGATCTCACAAGACGTGAGCGTACGGTATGTGGGTTTACATGTACCTACAGCCACTCCACACCCTGTAGGTCTCACTGGACGTGAACGTACGGTATGTGGGTTTACATGTACCTACAGCCACTCCACATCCTGTAGGTTTCACTGGACGTGAACGTACGGTATGTGGGTTTACATGTACCTACAGCCACTCCACATCATGTAGGTCTCCCTGGAGGTGAACGTACGGTATGTGGGTTTACATGTACCTACAGCCACTCCACATCCTGTAGGTCTCACTGGACGTGAACGTACGGTATGTGTGTTTACATGTACCTACAGTCACTCCACATCCTGTAGGTCTCCCTGGACGTGAACGTACGGTATGTGGGTTTACATGTACCTACAGCCACTCCACATCCTGAAGGTCTCCGTGGACGTGAACGTACGGTATGTGTGTTTACATGTACCTACAGCCACTCCACATCCTGTAGGTCTCACTGGACGTGAACGTACGGTATGTGGGTTTACATGTACCTACAGCCACTCCACATCCTGTAGGTCTCACTGGACGTGAACGTACGGTATGTGGGTTTACATGTACCTACAGCCACTCCACACCCTGTAGCTCTCCCTGGACGTGAACGTACGGTATGTGGGTTTACATGTACCTACAGCCACTCCACATGATGTAGGTCTCACTGGACGTGAACGTACGGTATGTGGGTTTACTTGTACCTACAGCCACTCCACATCCTGTAGGTCTCACTGGACGTGAACGTACGGTATGTGAGTTTACATGTACCTACAGCCACTCCACACCCTGTAGATCTCACAAGACGTGAACGTACGGTATGTGGGTTTACATGTACCTACAGCCACTCCACACCCTGTAGGTCTCACTGGACGTGAACGTACGGTATGTGGGTTTACATGTACCTACAGCCACTCCACATCCTGTAGGTTTCTCTGGACGTGAACGTACGGTATGTGGGTTTACATGTACCTACAGCCACTCCACATCCTGTAGGTCTCACTGGACGTGAACGTACGGTATGTGTGTTTACATGTACCTACAGTCACTCCACATCCAGTAGGTCTCCCTGGACGTGAACGTACGGTATGGGGGTTTACATGTACCTACAGCCACTCCACATCCTGAAGGTTTCCCTGGACGTGAACGTACGGTATGTGTGTTTACATGTACCTACAGCCACTCCACATCCTGTAGGTCTCACTGGACGTGAACGTACGGTATGTGGGTTTACATGTACCTACAGCCACTCCACATCCTGTAGGTCTCACTGGACGTGAACGTACGGTATGTGGGTTTACATGTACCTACAACCACTCCACATCCTGAAGGTCTCCCTGGGCGTGAACGTACGGTATGTGTGTTTACATGTACCTACACCACTCCACATCCTGTAGGTCTCACTGGGCGTGAACGTACGGTATGTGGGTTTACATGTACCTACAGCCACTCCACACCCTGTAGGTCTCACTGGACGTGAGCGTACGGTATGTGTGATTACATGTACCTACAGTCACTCCACATCCTGTAGGTCTCACTGGATGTGAACGTACAGTATGTGGGTTTACATGTACCTACAGCCACTCCACATCCTGTAGGTCTCACTGGACGTGAACGTACGGTATGTGGGTTTACATGTACCTACAGCCACTCCACATCCTGTAGGTCTCCCTGGAGGTGAACGTACGGTATGTGGGTTTACATGTACCTACAGCCACTCCACATCCTGTAGGTCTCACTGGACGTGAACGTACGGTATGTGGGTTTACATGTACCTACAGCCACTCCACATCCTGTAGATCTCACTGGACGTGAACGTACGGTATGTGGGTTTACATGTACCTACAGCCACTCCACATCCTGTAGGTCTCACTGGACGTGAACGTACGCTATGTGGGTTTACATGTACCTACAGCCACTCCACATCCTGTAGGTCTCCCTGGACGTGAACGTACGGTATGTGGGTTTACATGTACCTACAGCCACTCCACACCCTGTAGGTCTCCCTGGACGTGAACGTACGGTATGTGTGATTACATGTACCTACAGCCACTGCACATCCTGTAGGTCTCACTGGACGTGAACGTACGGTATGTGGGTTTACATGTACCCACAGCCACTCCACATCCTGTAGGTCTCCCTGGACGTGAACGTACGGTATGTGGGTTTACATATACCTACAGCCACTCCACATCCTGTAGATCTCCCTGGACGTTAACGTACGGTATGTGTGTTTACATGTACCTACAGCCATTCCACATCCTGTAGGTCTCACTGGACGTGAACGTACGGTATGTGGGTTTACTTGTACCTACAGCCACTCCACATCCTGTAGGTCTCACTGGACGTGAACGTACGGTATGTGGGTTTACATGTACCTACAGCCACTCCACACCCTGTAGATCTCACAAGACGTGAACGTACGGTATGTGGGTTTACATGTACCTACAGCCACTCCACACCCTGTAGGTCTCACTGGACGTGAACGTACGGTATGTGGGTTTACATGTACCTACAGCCACTCCACATCCTGTAGGTTTCACTGGACGTGAACGTACGGTATGTGGGTTTACATGTACCTACAGTCACTCCACATCCTGTAGGTCTCCCTGGACGTGAACGTACGGTATGTGGGTTTACATGTACCTACAGCCACTCCACATCCTGTAGGTCTCACTGGACGTGAACGTACGGTATGTGTGTTTACATGTACCTACAGTCACTCCACATCCTGTAGGTCTCCCTGGACGTGAACGTACGGTATGGGGGTTTACATGTACCTACAGCCACTCCACATCCTGAAGGTCTCCCTGGACGTGAACGTACGGTATGTGTGTTTACATGTACCTACAGCCACTCCACATCCTGTAGGTCTCACTGGACGTGAACGTACGGTATGTGGGTTTACATGTACCTACAGCCACTCCACATCCTGTAGGTCTCACTGGACGTGAACGTACGGTATGTGGGTTTACATGTACCTACAGCCACTCCACATCCTGAAGGTCTCCCTGGGCGTGAACGTACGGTATGTGTGTTTACATGTACCTACACCACTCCACATCCTGTAGGTCTCACTGGACGTGAACGTACGGTATGTGGGTTTACATGTACCTACAGCCACTCCACACCCTGTAGGTCTCACTGGACGTGAGCGTACGGTATGTGTGATTACATGTACCTACAGTCACTCCACATCCTGTAGGTCTCACTGGATGTGAACGTACAGTATGTGGGTTTACATATACCTACAGCCACTCCACATCCTGTAGGTCTCACTGGACGTGAACGTACGGTATGTGGGTTTACATGTACCTACAGCCACTCCACGTCCTGTAGGTCTCCCTGGAGGTGAACGTACGGTATGTGGGTTTACATGTACCTACAGCCACTCCACATCCTGTAGGTCTCACTGGACATGAACGTACGGTATGTGGGTTTACATGTACCTACAGCCACTCCACATCCTGTAGATCTCACTGGACGTGAACGTACGGTATGTGGGTTTACATGTACCTACAGCCAGTCCACATCCTGTAGCTCTCCCTGGACGTGAACGTACGGTATGTGGGTTTACATGTACCTACAGCCACTCCACATCCTGTAGGTCTCACTGGACGTGAACGTACGCTATGTGGGTTTACATGTACCTACAGCCACTCCACATCCTGTAGGTCTCCCTGGACGTGAACGTACGGTATGTGGGTTTACATGTACCTACATCCACTCCACACCCTGTAGGTCTCCCTGGACGTGAACGTACGGTATGTGTGATTACATGTACCTACAGCCACTGCACATCCTGTAGGTCTCACTGGACGTGAACGTACGGTATGTGGGTTTACATATACCTACAGCCACTCCACATCCTGTAGATCTCCCTGGACGTGAACGTACGGTATGTGTGTTTACATGTACCTACAGCCATTCCACATCCTGTAGGTCTCACTGGACGTGAACGTACGGTATGTGGGTTTACATGTACCCACAGTTGTATGCACTCATTACCTTTCACCACTATGGTTGTGAGTTCGATTCACGCATACGGGGAAGTGTACTCGATACAAAATGCACTATATAAGCACGTAATGCATATTCCGTCGTGGTCGTGATCGCATGGTGATTTGCAATCAGTGCCTATCACCACTAGAGATATATAAATCGTTTGTGCTTCTTTGATTCTCAAATACACTATTTGGGAATATTTTGAGTACCGATAGATAAAGCGCGTAAGATGTTGGTCAGCTGTTACCAAACTAGAGAAATAGTAACGATCAGAAACAACTGATGAAATTTCATACGTAACTACGATTTCAATATTTTACTGTACAAGGTCATTATGTACTTTTTTATATGAAAGAATGTATCTTCCATAAACTAGTTCAACCCCGATCCTTTTACGTAAGTGCCTTAACCTTTGCAAGGAGAGTGAGCGGTCATGTATATGTGTATTTATGTGTATCGATTTTTGCTCTGTTTCTACGATTTTTGTATCGGATTTTGGAGCTGTCATGGCGAGGTGTACTCGATACAACATTATGTGATAAAGTTTGTCAGTGACTTGCGACAGGTCAGTGGTTTTCTCCGGCTTCCTCCACCAATAAAACTGACCGCTACGACATAACTGAAATATTGTTGAATGTAGCGTTAAACATCCTAACCCTAACCATAACCCGTTAACGCTTAAACAATTGCATTGTTGGTACATATATCACAAATGAAACGGTTAAAATGTTTGTTTCGCATTAATAAGACTTGTAATTATTCTTCACAAAAATGGCTGGTATATTCCTAAATAAGATATTACCTTAAGCATATTGGAACGTCAAATTGGCATGACGTATTACGTTCTAACAGTTTGATTTTTGATTTGATTTTGATTTGTGATGTTTTAGCGCCACTTTCAACAATATTTCAGCTATATCATGGCGACCAGTTTTAGTGGTGGAGGAAGCCGGAGTACCCCGGAGAGAACCACCGACCATGGGCAAGCAACTGGTAAACTTTATCACTTGCGGCTGCGAATCGAGTGCACCCTTTTTGTAATTTACAAAGACGGGGGCGAACCCACGCGTATTGGTGATAGGCTTGTATGAGTTGTTAGATCCAACGACCTAACTCATTGAGCCACCCGGGCCCCCCTAACAGTTTGAGCAATATCTCGAAATGGCATGTACATAGTGACTTCCGAATGAATAATATGACGTTTGCCCAGTAGGATGAGTAATCTCCCTTGAGAATGACGAAGGAATTGATAGGTTGACATGTTTTGCCGATTGGTTAAAACTTCAAATTAAAATGATATTTTCCTACATTTTAGCATTGGTTTGAGAAATACTAATCCCACGAATGTCACGAAAAGGACCATATTCTCACATTGTCAAAGTGTATGTTCTCACTCTGGTTTCTATATGCTCTATGGGGTTAATGCTTTTTTTTCATAAATTTGATATCTACTTTTTTTTAAATTTTATTGCGTTATCAGATATTTAGAATATTGTATTTTGTATTTACATATATGTACATTTCACGGCTTTGTTTCGGTAAAGAATGTTCAGTTGTCCGGTTGTATGTTTTTAGTCGATCATATTATGACCTATATATTAATCCAAACACCCATTGATATATTCAGAATAAACTAGAAATCATAGTATGAAGGAATCGATATCGATGTACTATAGATCGGGGGTGCCAACACCGGACGGAACAAACCAAATACTATGAAATTGATATTTGCTGTTTCTCTGCACTATCAATGAGCATGAGAAAAAACTGGTCGTCTTGGAATCAGGATAATATGTACGAATGTGGCGACTTTTCTTCACACGGACTGCGGTTACAGAGAGCAAACACTATAAAATCCAACTAAGCGTGTTGTTCTAAGTGCACATGAGGCATCGTCACCTTCTTATTGAAATGTAAGTTGATCTTGCCATAATATAGCTGACGAAATGCTGAGTTGGCGTTAAACAACAACCGCTAATATAACCAATATGTGCTATATGTAACCATTTCTTGAGAACACATTTGTTTTATATATTGGGGACCGTCGAGGCCGTGATCGCATGGTAGTTGGATTAACAACTACCTGTGCAATCAGTCCCTATCACCACTAAAGCTTTGAGCACGAACCCCGTTCATGGCGAGTTGTACTCGATACTGCATTATGTGATAAAGTTTGTCAGTGACTTGCGACAGGTCGGTGGTTTTCTTCGGGAACTCCGGTTTACTCCACCAATAAAACTGACATCAACGATGTAACTGAAATATCGTTGAAAGTGGCGTTAAACACCATAACCCAAACCAATACTAAACCATCGTTAAATATTTGAGATACACATTTCATAGTATAAAACAATTTTATTTCCAATATAAATCTACAAAAATATCAACAAGATCGGATAAAAAAACCAAATACTTTCGGTCCAAATGTTAACAATACAATATACAAATAAACAATATGGCGGCAGTGTTAAATGTCATTTACATCTACAGAACAATGAACAACAAATCACAGATTCAGATCTCCCTAAGCAAACTGCACAAATTTTTTTTTTTATTGGTACATCATACAAATGAGGTCACATATATTCGTCAATTTCAACACACAACGGTCTATGCTATTGTCACCTGGTCGTATTGACCAATGTGTGTTTCAGGCATACATTTCTTATTTCACTTCCATACTCATTCACTAAACATTATGTCTCCTTGCATACAAGATTCACACCATACGAACGTCAATACGATGCATACGACTCCTCTCACGCTTAAACTTTTAAAAATTATTAATGAAGCATACAATTAAAAGACACTCATCACAATGTTTAGCAAAATCCACATACAGTCAAACCTGTCCGTGCGGCCACCTCTATTAAGCAATATCATTGAATACAAGTTCTGATCATAAATATGTGATAAGAAACGTTATTTAAGCAGCCACAAGTCTAATACGGTAATATTTCCTGACTGACTGACCGCTATCGGTAGATTTGACTGTAATTTGAATTCATGAAAATTCTCGACATAAGTTGTCGACATTCTTTGTTTGGACACCAACGTCTTCACGGAAGAACTGTTGTTGAATGTGTGATTGCATGAGAGAAACACCCAATACCTTACTATACAACAAACAATATCTTATTTTACAGATGATTATCTTGTTGCTATTGAACACATCTCTGGAGAATACTGTTAATGTTCTTAAAACGACATGTGCTTGATTTAAATTCCCCTGTAAATGTCATATGGTCTGAACATTTTGGGGACTTTGGCCCAGTTAAATCTGTAGATCAGTCGTGTTCCTTCTTGTCGGCTCATGAAGCCACTTTTATAGTAGTGTCTGAAAAGATATATATAATATAAAAGTTCGTCTAGTAGTTTTTTTTCTGAAATGACATCATTATTCACACCGGTATGGTATTAACTGGTGCTTATTATCTTAAAACTAGCTTAATACCACCATTTATTTTTATTAAAGTGTCTGTGCCAAGGCCAGGAATATGAGAGGTCATGTACATGTATATGTGTGTTAGGGTATGAGAGGTCATGTACCTGTATATGTGTGTTAGAGGTCATGTACCTGTATATGTGTGTTAGAGGTCATGTACATGTATATGTGTGTTAGAGGTCATGTACATGTATATGTGTGTTAGGGTATGAGAGGTCATGTACATGTATATGTGTGTTAGAGGTCATGTACATGTATATGTGTGTTAGAGGTCATGTACATGTATATGTGTGTTAGAGGTCATGTACCTGTATATGTGTGTTAGGGTATGAGAGGTCATGTACATGTATATGTGTGTTAGAGGTCATGTACATGTATATGTGTGTTAGGGTATGAGAGGTCATGTACATGTATATGTGTGTTAGAGGTCATGTACATGTATATGTGTGTTAGAGGTCATGTACATGTATATGTGTGTTAGGGTATGAGAGGTCATGTACATGTATATGTGTGTTAGAGGTCATGTACATGTATATGTGTGTTAGAGGTCATGTACATGTATATGTGTGTTAGGGTATCGATTTTGCCTCTTTCTACGATTTTATTTTGTAACTGTCTCGACCGTTTGGTAAATTGTATTTTTCGTTTTATTTCAGCAATTTGTCAGCTATATCGTGACTGCCAGAAAATAATGGATGAGGACAGTCTGAACCGATATATTGAACTGATCGCTGACACCGCCGGCCTTGGATACATGTTTTAGTGAATTATGAATGAAATATATGGAAATGTCACTCAAAAGAAAAATAGTATGCAAATCAAACATTTCGCCTTTAAGCATGACAATGATTCGAAACCATTTACCTATTATTTCGTCGAAATTTCATTTTATGCTTCAAAGTCCTTTTCAACACTGATTATACAAGAGAACATACGTAAAAAGACCGGTATATTTCAGGAATTTCGGAAGGAAAATAAAAAATCGTAGACCATAGTGTCTATAAATATAACAAAACCATAACATACCTGATTCCCCTGCTCAATTTCTCGAAATTCATGTCATCCTTTCTTTTCTTTTGACCCCATAGTCGACTGATTTCACAAGTATCAACAAATCTAAATGTTCCTTTGGAAATATCTGTCCATTCCACATGTCTTCCTATTTTAAGTTCTTCCAGTAAAAATTTCCATAATAATATATTCCTAGCACCTGAAAAGTATCATATATCGATATTTAATATAAAATATAATTAAGAAATAATTCATGGAAGCCATATGTATATATTGTTTTTACCACGGGTAGACTTTTATGTCACGAAGTTTTACTCCGAGCGTAAGCGAGGTGTAAAAAGCTGACATAAAGGCCTACCCGTGGTATAAACAATATATACATATGGCTTCCATAAATTATTTCGATTCTAATATGTAAAAATTGGTAAAATATCGTTATAAATTGTCGATGACGTCATAAATTTAATCGGTCATAGATTAATATTTTTTTTACCACGGGTTTGGACTCAAAGCGTTTGACGGACGTCATATTAGAATCTCAGTTTTACTTCATTAATCATTTATCAAAATAACAGCCTACCATGTCATATATGGATCACAAAAATATCATGTTGTCATGTCAATAATGAATGCTCAAAATATTGGCGAAGTTATGCATTAACCTTTCGATACATAATGAACAAATATCCTGGAATTTAGAGGCATTAGCTACGATTTTCACCAAAACAATTATATGTTTTGGAAATTGGAAATTGGAAATTTAAAATGATGAAATAAAAGTAAATAATTTCACATTAAACAGCTTATCGTACCACTTTTCGCCTTTTGAGAACGAAAATTACCATTGATTTGTTATTTCCTTGCAAGCAAATAATTTGACCTCGCTTTCTCCGTATGCAACTGACCTTACTAGTGACAGGTAAAACGAATAATTTGTATTTTGTCGCTTATTAACTGCAAACTTACATGGTTCTCTGTCCGTAATTAACGCCGACTAAAAGCAGATTCACAGAAAATAAGAAATAAGTGCATTATTGTACTGATTTAATGACGATTTGGCAAACTCAGTAAGCAATGCCGATAATTGATAAGATGGCGTCCATTTCTTGATCGATCTCAAAACACGAGCAGTTGCACCTTTTCCCCCCGATGCGCGTACATTTCATAACATTTATAAGTTACAGAAACACGTCTTATTAAGGCATCAATCATATCTAATAGTTTTTATGGGTAACAACAATTTACGATTTTGGCTACTTCTACTTCTACTATATAGGAGGTGTGTATATCGGTAATTTATATCTCGTCAATAGCGATTATTCCCCCTAAACTTAAAAAAAAACAAAATAAAACCAAAACAAAACCCGGAGATATCTAATTTAGTACACTCGATGCGATTCTGAAATAACACTCACCGTCACTGGGTATGAAAGTTAGGCAAAGGATTATAGTCTGCATAAGTTTACATTGTTAATCGATCTAAATTAAAGAGTACCAAAAACATAAGGGCGTTGATTAAATTTGTGTTCTAATTACTCAAGACATATTGTTTACCTCGTTTGCCCTTCCTACAAATATGGTTACTCTCTTCATCATCTTCAGAGTCCGTCGTCTGATTAGTATGGAGTCTGTTTACATGATTTGAATGACGTTTTTCGTTAAATAGTTCATCAAATGCTGGTAGATTGTTAGAGGAAAGCTGTCGTTTATGGTATTCCACGATATTGAATTCAATCATTGCAACGTCATTATCATCTAGGACCACTGTTAGAAAATGAATAAAAACGTATTTATAGCTTAGATGATTAAATGAAGTTATAATGGCATCTTTGTGACATCTCATAGAAATTATCAACTATTAAAAGTGTTTCCTTAACAACCATTCTTATTGCTGTAGCATTGAATAAAGTGTCAAGATAAAAGTGCCGACACTCACACCCAACGAAACTATAACAACTAGAACATCTGTGGTTGTGGAAACTAGATATTTTACTCTATCTATGCAATGAATACCCGGAGAGTTGCAATATAAAGCTTGTTAGTTACTCGTAGCAAGTTAGTTTTTCTCTTTAGAACTAGGTACTACGATTTACTCCACCTATGAAACTGATCACAAAGATGTATGTAAAATAACGGCGGTTTTGAAGGTCGAGATAGACATTATTGGTAGGATCACAGCGAGCCCGATCAGTGATCATGATTGATAATGATAGTGAAAGTGTAAATTCAAACATCAGAAAACTGACGTTATTGCTTTTATCGGAAACGATATCATGTTTTTAGCGTCGCCCTGACTGATTATTTTCAGTATCAGTGGCAATCCGTTAATAAGGGAAATATTCCTCAATGAGATCAAGGTACACGTGTATGAATTAACGATCACACTGAACTATTGCTGAAAGTGACGTTTTGAACACCCATAACCCTAATACGTAATCTACTGAAACTTACAACTAGAATCATCGGAGTCAGGACTATCGTCTATGTCTCCTCGTAATTTTGGTTGCTGGTAGTTACCGCCACTGAGCATACAGTTGATAGGTTGCATCGGATCATCACAATAGTGGTCTGAATGGACATATATTAGTTAAAAAGGATATGAATGTAAATGAACACGAGAGATTATCCAACTTAAACATATGCTTTTATTGCTGTTTTACATTTAAGAGCCACAGTAGTGTTTCCTATAATGAGCACAACTCATACTCTACAATGGATGTGAAACAGCCCTTTAAGCTTGCAGTCGTTCCCGCCATCCTTGGCGTTTGATGTTATCTTGGGCATAGAAATCGTTCGCCATGTATGATATACTAGCGAGAGGGAACAACATAGACTGAGGATTGACACATAGTCATTGGTCAAGCATAAAATTAAAAGAGAAAAAACCCAATTCCATTACAAAGAATAGGAAAATGCGAAATCCAAAATGGTACCATAGAGTTTGCTTCTCTTATTCCAGTAGTCTGGTCAATCTTTACCAATTCGGGGTAATTACAATAAAATGTAGATATCTACTTTAGTGCGCGCAACGTGTTTCTTGTCACACTTTCATCAGGATGGCCAAACTGGGCAAAGTACCTAAAGCAGGATAGCCAAACTGGGAAAGGTACCTAAAGCAGGATAGCCAAACTGGGAAAAGTACCTAAAGCAGGATAGTCAAACTGGGCAAAGTACCTAAAGCAGGATAACCAAACTGGGCAAAGTACCTAAAGCAGGATAGCCAAACTGGGCAAAGTACCTAAAGCAGGATAACCAAACTGGGTAAAGTACCTAAAGCAGGATAGCCAAACTGGGCAAAGTACCTTAAGTAGGATAGCCAAACTGGGCAACGTACCTAAAGCAGGATAGCCAAACTGGGCAAAGTATCTAAAGCAGGATAGCCAAACTGGGCAAAGTACCTAAAGCAGGATAGCCAAACTGGGCAAAGTACCTTAAGCAGGATAGCCAATCTGGGCAAAGTACCTAAAGCAGGATAGCCAAACTGGGAAAAGTACCTAAAGCAGGATAGCCAAACTGGGCAAGGTTACCTTTGCTTAAGGGAGATTGACCAGGCGTCCCTTTAACAAGGCGCTTTAGCGTCCCTTTAGCGATCACCATATTGACTGACTGCAAAGATTTTGTTGCTTAGTGGGGTTTCCGTTATCTATCCATATAAGGTCTTAAAAATCACTTTGATAAAGGATAATCTGCATTTCATACCACATCCAATTTGATAACATATGCATATTTTATGTTGCAAAAATATTTGAAACTGAAAAATTATTAAGAAGTTACCTAGGACTTGAGATTCAAATACATTTACTACCTACCTGTATACAACAGTGGTTGGTTATTATTGGAACCGTGGGGATAATAGCCAGAGTATAGACTATCTACTACACCGCTATATTGTTCTTCGTGGATCCCTTGTAACACGCTCAGAATTCTCTGAAAGTACGAAAAAAATTAAATTGAAATATTTTTGAAAAAGTTAACAATGCATTATTACACTGAAATTAAACGCTGAAGTACAAAACAAATTTAAATTGAAATATTTTTGAAAAATGTAGCAATGCATTATTAAACTGAAATCAATACCTACTTTAAGATATATTATGTAGGTAAAGGATATTGCTTTCTTTATTAAAGAAATCAGAATGTGAAACATTATATGTGACATTTTGCATAGAGGTTGCAATTCAAGGATGGCTTGCAATTTGTGGAGGTCTACTGATTGTTTACTAAACCACGAAAAAGTTAGATAAAAATGCCATTTCTGGTTAAATGTAAATAAACAGAAGAAGAGAAATATATTTTACGGTATGCTATCTTGTCTTGTCGTCGACATATTTTGTTGCCAAAAAATGAAATAAAAAACTACTTGTATATTTGTCGGCTTTGTTTTGATTGTAAATTTAGTTTATATATACAAAAAACACGCACGAATGTAATAAATTCATGAGAAAAACTGCACTGTGTTCAACTGACGCACATTTGTATTATTTTAAATTTTTAAAAAGTTACTCGTAAATTTTGTATGAAATCTTAAAAAGGGTGGAGAGTTTGGACGCATCTTTAAAGCAACAATATATTAACACATCTAAAAACATATTGTTTTTTTTGTGTAGATATTTTAAAAGTTGTTTAATCCTGCAGTGAGTGTTTTGTTAGATGACAGTCAAGATAAATATATTAACAAGGAATTGTCTTTAACCATCTTGTATCGTAAAATGTATACTTAAAACATAATTAGAGTCACAAATATTTATAATCCGCAGGTGACCGTAGGCGTTAAAAAAATACCTAGTTTCTAAGCTGCTGAAGACCAATCATCTTGCCAGTAGTAGTTGTGCATAATTACACAACTAACTTGTAGGATGGGACGTAATTGACTGCCCAATGCATCGAGAATCCTTACCCTCGGTGCACGTAAAAGCTAAAATACTGCTCACTTGTCGTTTAACAATAAATATCAATCAAGAATTTATTTTCACTTGTATATAAGTCGTAAAATAGATAAGGTCTGAGGGTTGACAGTACTGCTTTATTTAGCTGAATGCAGTATCTATTTATTTGTTGTTTATGTATTGAATATCGTAGTACAAGGCCACTAGTTTCAACTTGTGGGGTAGGATGTATATATTCTACCCATTTACACAGGCCCAATAAATTACTCGCTTGAAAATATCAATGTGTGATCATCTCACGTGAGAAAGTGACTATTTTGCACAAACAGTTAATGACGAACAAAATAACTCACTGTAACCGGGGGAAATTTCAAAGATTGTATACTTAATTGATTATTATGAACGCTTAACGTCACCTTTAACAATATTTAAGTTGATGGTTAGTTTTATATTGTAAATTAAACTGTATTCAAGTGGCATAAATATAACCATAGACATAAATTAGATCTTCGCACAATCAAGAAACAACAGAGCAAGGTCGATAAACATGAGCTAGAACCAAAAAATACCCCGCTTTATTATGTTGTTATTTTGCATTGCAGTTAAATATTCATGCAATTAAATGTTTATTTATTTTGTAACATCGAAGATTCTTTTTTACTATTATTTTTGTTTTTATTTTACGTAAAAACTACCTACATGAAATTCGATATCTGCCATCGTTGAGGTTGCTGGTCTGACCTGTAACAATGAAATAAATAATAAAACCTATACCACTATAACTACTTCAAAAAGACAATGACACTTGAGATTGTAAATTCTGATATTACTTCATGATAAAACGGAATTACGGAGGATGTGAGTAACAGTCGAATTCCAAATATTTCCACAAATTTGGCTTTGTTGGACTATATTTAAATTTCGCGGATTTTGAATTAATCATATTGTATATTTATAAATGTATTGGTCTTTGTATTGTTTTTTTTATACTTAATTCGACATAATAGGATTGTCGTAATGATAACTGATTTTCATTGCCACTTTCAGATTATTTTTTTTTTCCAGTTATTTTGCGTGGCTTCCAAATTTATTATTATGAGGGGGTAGTCCGCACAGCTATAACTGTCTGTCTGGTCAAATTCCCTCCTCTTTGGCTATTAGTGTCTTGAAGCCTTATCACTTGCGGTTGGTATCTGTGTAAACACTTGTCTATGGGGTTAAGCTTGACATGTGGTCGGAAGTCAACAATTTTAATTACTCCGCCACCCAGGTACATTTCAACATTTAAATTTTTCCACAACTTCAAGTAAATGATGTAAAACTTTGATGGTTTTTGATTGTTTGTTTTTTAATTGTCTTGTCTTTTTTCTTCTTTTTGTTTTTGTTTTGTTTTACTTGTTTTTGTTTACTTCTTTCTTTTATTTTTTGTTAGTTCGTTTGTTTTCGTTTTGTTTTGTTTTGTTTTTGTTAGTTCGTTTGTTTTCGTTTTGTTTTGTTTTGTTTTTGTTAGTTCGTTTGTTTTCGTTTTGCTTTGTTTTGTTTTTGTTAGTTCGTTTGTTTTCGTTTTGTTTTGTTTTGTTTTTGTTAGTTCGTTTGTTTTCGTTTCGTTTTGTTTTGTTTTGTTTTTGTTTGTTTGTTTTGCTTAGTTTTTAGATGCAGTTAAAATAATTCATTGTCATGATTGGCAAGGAAGATTTCCCTTATAATCAGACATGCTAAATTCCCAATAATTAGTCGAGTTCTCACACAATGCTTATAAACCAAATCAGTTGACCTGTATTTTACCTGGGTTATAAATGTAATTTCAACAATGTTATCTTAATACGCCAAATGCTATTTAAAGTATTTTATGGGGAAAATTTAAATTTAGTACCGGTAAAAACCCCAAGGTTGTTTTCAGTTGTGTATAAGATTAAGAAGCGTCGCAATCTTGTACAGCAAAAATATGTCCCACGCGAATTAACTGTAAACTGTTAGCAAATTATTACGTAAAAACTTATTTACATTTTTTCTCTTTACAAAATAGTATGAGTGTGCATATAATCTAGTGAAAAGAGCTATTGACATATACCACTGGCATCAAGATAATTTTCTGAGAGCTTAAGAAAAATAAATAATGAATACACAAATGAAAAAAACATATATATTATGCTGAGAAAGTCAAGAATTCGAGAGAACAAATTTCATATTACATGATGGTCGTTAGTCATTACAAGACACCAGATATAATTCCATGGCAACAAATGTGAACTGATATCAATAATAGTACGGTAGTATCTAGGGTTTTATGGTTCCAGTTGTGGGACCACAAATGTCATATACATTTATTTTGATAATGTGCTCACTCATATAACACACGTTAAATAACTTTTCAAATTCTTCATCATTTCCAAAAGATTATTTACGAGATATTAGTTGTAAAATTATACTTCAAATTAATGTATATTAATATATGATTTTAGCCACATTTTATATACTTTTTAAAATTTGTATTGTCTATATCACATTTGTTATATGAAAACAAATAAAATCAAATGCAATAAAAATAAGAAGCTAAAACATTTTGTTTTTGTTGATCAGCTGTTACTTGCGATTAAATAAAAATAAAATTAAAAAAAACTTGTTACCTGTATAATATTTAAATGCCTCGTGATGTGTCCTCACGACTGCAAAATATAAGAAAGCAAGTAAGGACGGTTGAAGAGTGTGCATAAATATACCTGTTAGACGATTTTATATTTTATGTTAGGGAAAAAACCAGGTGACGTAGTAGATTTGGGAAATACCCTTTTAATAGATACCCGTGACATAATAACCCTATAACATCAAAGATTGAATATTTATTATATTTTACAGTAAAATCACTTTACTGATGTAGGTTATTCCAGAAACTCATATTTCGCACTAATTTTAATATCTATGTGTTGTTACTATTTTTCCACCCCTTTTTTCATTATTATGACTGGGTCGCTACATCCGCTTGTGGACTATTAGTCCTGGAGAGTATCATCCACCCAGTAGCCACTGCTTCGCCATTGACATTGATTTATTCAATAAATTAATATTTTAAATTTACAGTTCACACTAAGTTCAATTTTCATCAGGAACTTGTAACCTTAGTCGATTTTGGATATCGTCTTTAGGTCCAAAGACTTTTTATTTATTTGAATTTTCAATCTTTTGACTTTGAACGTACCTGATGAAGGTTATTCTAGAAACGTGTCGTACACTCTAAATTAGATTTCTACGTTTTAGTTACACTGTTAGGAGACAAGATAATATGTTAAGACTAGTCATAAAAAACATACAATTTGGTTGGTAACAGAAACCCATGACATCCTGCATATAGCTTAAGATCTATGCATGTTCCACAAATTCACCTTGAAATTTTCAAGACATAAGTTGTTTGAGCGGTGGTAAGAGTATTACCAACACTACAAATATGATAGCATCCTGAAGATTTTACAATCTTTTTAAATTTTGTGGAATTACGAAAAAACAAGAATATATCTTTGTTTTTAGATAATACTATTAGTATGATATGAGAGTTGATTGCTGGTGACAGAGGAACTACGTACTGAACAAAGGGTTTCAAGAGGTCAAGTTGAAATTATAATTTCGAAAATTTTACGGTCGCCATCATGACTTGAATAACTACTACAACATATCCGTGTCACAGATGACCGTTGATATCCCCCATTGGTCATAGTCGTAATCCTATCCTTCATTTCTCTTTCATAATTTATCACTGGATTTTTAACAAGAGTAATACGACAGATGCCACATTTGTAACAGGAACTGCCTACTGTTCCGGAGCATCTGAATTCACTCCAGGTTTTTTAGTTGGGTTCGTGTTGCTCAATCTTTAGTTTTGTGCTTGATGTTTTGCTGAAAACTGGTACAAAACATATCAAGGCTCAAGATGTCAATGGAATCACAACTCATTTCCTCGTAAGAAAGGTTTGAAGATATCAAAGGGCTAATCAGAACCCGTAAATCGAAGAAGGACAGACAATGCAATGGCCAAAAGAAAAAAGACAAAAGGACACACAACGATCTACAAAACATTACACAGAAAACTAAGGAGCGAGCAACATAAAAGCGCTGAAAAGCGGGGTAAGTTCATGCTTTCCGGAGGTGTAAGCAGTTCCTGCTCCACATGTTACACCCATCGTGCTACTCTTGTTACAAACTCGTTGATAAGTCATGAATGAGGAAAGGACCCGATTGATATTAACGACAAACGGATCATGTCCGTGGTCATTTGTGACACATATATACTCCATAACGATTAACAAAGTAATGTTTGATTTCCAGTTAGCATTCTACACACACGCATTTTAACCCTTAGGAATCTGCAATTATCACACAAAAGACTACACACCAAGCATACACATAACAAAAGCTGGATTTTTGAAACATTCATAAGCAAATGACTATTAGCAGAGTAAGTATAAGAGATTATTCTAAGGCTAAACCATCTACATTGATACTACTTATTAGAGATTTAATATTAAATAGTCTAACTGAACGATGTATATATAATTTGATTGTATATGTGTTAAACCCATAATGAAATGAAGCTACCAATACTCCACTGTCAGGTGACATTGTTGTATGAATTAAATTGTCCGTTGGTTGCAGTAGTACTAAGGACATATGATCCTACTTCAGATTAAATTACAACTCAGCAATGAGTTGAGGTGAGAGATGACTATTCGTCTTTGTTGATATCGGTGGAATTGTCGACCATCACTTTTTAACCAATTTTCTTTTCATAATTACCTCGAACATATACAATGTATATTCCTTTAGTAAATTGACAATTATGGAGACCTAATTGTAACGTTGTAACTTACACAAACAGTAAATAACATTTACAGGGTGATGTACGTTTAACATGTTCAATTCTTCCTTACTACTTTAATAATTTTTTCATCAGTTTCCTTCTCTCTAATAAACAGGAACCTATTTTTTTGACAACGGGAACTATTTATTCCTATGTATATATATTGTAAGTTTTTGTTCAAATATTACGGAACACGTTTGTAGCTGATAATGGAGGAAAATTAAAGCATTCGGAAGACATGGATTGTAGATTAGTTTTCTTTTGAGTTGATTTTGTGTTTATTTAGAAGAATAACAGTTTGGGCAATGCTGGATGGTTATTCTAGAAACGCATAGTGCGCACTAAGTTTGATAACTACGTTTTTATTTGAATATGTTGTGGCGCAGATTGGTAAGTTGGGTGGGATATAGCGTTAAAGAGATACTACAATAAGGATTGAGGCAATTCTGACGGAAAACTAATGAAAATCCATGTAAATTGTTAATGACTTATTTTTATATATATACAAATGTATAAGTGTATATACCAAGCCATGAAAGTGAACAATCATGTATTTGTGTTAGGGGCATCGATTTTGCCCAATTTCGTGATTTTTGGAATGGATTTTGGAACTGTTCGAATAGTGTGATTATATTATATTTCAAAATCATCATCTAACCAATTTGATAAGGAACCATCGTGGTCGTGATTGTATGGTAGTTGGATTTACAACTATCTATGCATTCAGTGCCTATCACCACTGAAGTTGTGAGTTCCAATCCCACTGAGGCGAGGTGTATTCAATGCAACATTTTGTGATAAAGTTTGTCAGTGACTTGCGACAGTTCTGTGGTTTTCTCCAGGTACTCTGGTTTCCCCCACCAATAAAACTGACCGCCACGATATAACTGAAATATTGTTGAAAGTGACGTAAAACATCATACCCTTAACCCAATTTATTAATGCGAACTGTGATAAGTTAAAAAGAATATTGATATTATTCATCCTTTTGTTCAATGTGTGAACGCATTCTACCTACTTAACATTTTAATTTAATGAAGATGTCACCCGGACTGCTTTGTTCGTTGACAAGGAAAACCCTCCATATTATTTTTCTAATCAAATATTATCTACATAGAGACACACATCCAGAGAGAATGTAATATAGTCTTTATCAAAAGCCATATCTATATTAAGATACCAACTGACAATAAGAAGCTAATTTTGTATATCAACATTATTTGAAAAGTCCCGTGAGTACAGTAATACTATTGACATATCTACTTATAAGATGAACTGGCTTTTAGTATGGTTCATATTGTTCAATCTTCAGTTGACTGTGTAGTGTTGTATAGATCATTGTTTGTCCTTTTGTCCTCTTTCTATTGGCCATTGTATTGTCTGTTCTTCCTCTGTTTACCGCTTCTGATAACTTCTTTTTGTATCTTGAAACATTTCTGTGACAAGAAGTCTTTACGAAATGACTAGGATATATTATTAGTAACACATGGTACGATCTGGTGTATTTATTACGCGTGGGGCATTGTTTGTGTACCAAAATAAGCATTTGATTTATAAAGAAAAAGGGAAGTTAAGACTTACAAAATCCCCAATGTCTTGTTTTATATCTTCCACATTATTTGTTAATATTTTTACGAATGACAAATTATTCTTGCCAATGCAATATAATTATATATAGTTATCCTAAAAAAACTACAATTTTTAACTTTTAATACATTGATTGATCAGTTTTATTTGGTTGTGAATGAAAACTATTTGACATATTACACTAGATATTTAACAATATTTATTATATAATTATAAAATCTTTATTTGCTTCGAAAGCACATGGGTGTTTGTTTGGATCCGTGTTTGCTCAAATTTATAGTCTTCTGTTCTGTGTTTTTTGCTTTCTTATCTGTTTTTGTTTTTGTTTTGGTTTGCTTTGGTTTTTATTTGGGGGGGGGGGGGTCTTTTTTTGTTTGTTTGTTGTTTGTTATGTTTTGCGTGTTTTTTTTATGTCTTTGTTTTGTTCTTTTTTTCTATCTGTGTCTTGTGTCAAATGTTGCCCTCTGGATTGTCCATTCATCGGTTTTCCCTAACGTTAGTTTTATCGTTTTAAGGGAGATTAAACCCTCTCAGTAAATTGAAATCTATGCAATGAAGTTTATCTTCAAATATGTAATGCAGTCTAACGTTGATGTTATTTGTTTTCAGATGAACTCCTGAACGTCTGATACTAACATAGTGGGACCTTCTGTGGAATGGAGGACCAAATAAGTATTTCACATTTGTCCGATTGAGCTTGCAAAATGGACACCACAGATACAGCTAAGTCTGCTTCACATATTGACCAACACCTCGAAATTGACAGTGAGGGGTGGTTAAGAACGAAACTTTACGATAAAAGAAATGATTTCATTTTTCCCATTGTGAACTTTCCATGTACATGTATATGTAGCAACATTCCAGCAGCAGCTGCATATGGGGTATATATTTCTCAGTTGATCCGTATACCAGAGCTTGTGGTTCCTATCATCACTTCGAAAGTTTTACGGTCGCCACCGTGGCTTGGTTAGTCATTACGGAGTATCTGTGTCACAAATGACTGTTGATATGTTCCGTTTGTCGTAATCACAATCCGTACCTTTCCTCAATCATGACTTATCACTAGGTTTGTAACCAGAGTAAAACGACACGACGGGCACCATATGTAGAGCAGAAACTGCTTAACCTTACGGAGCACCTGAGTTCACCCAGGTTCGTGTTGCTCGATCTTTAATTTTCTGTGTAATGTTTTGTAGATCGTTGTTTGTCCTTTGTCCATTGTATTGTCTGTCCTTCGACTTACCGCTTCTACTTACTCCTTTGATATCTTCAAAATTTTCTTAACAGTGATTGCAATATGTGTTGTTTAATATACAAAACAAAATCCTACCAATCACTATATCCGATTCAAAAATGTCCCCCCAAAACAATTGACAATTTTTAGAGATGTAAATAAAGCATGTGCTGGAGTGAAGCTATTTATACAAAACATATTCAATATTGTACTGTGTGACATTGATATCTTTGATACATCTAAAATATATCAACTCAATTCGTATGCCATTTTCTATCATTTGGTTTTAAACTATTGTTTTATTTCGAAGAACATTGATGCGAATTTGCTTGGTAAAACATGTAGAAATGCCATATTTTCGTGATATTATTTCTGTACAATGGGCACTATACATGTATGTATGTGGTCAATTTATTTGTTTTGTTTTTGAAGAGGTATTCTCAAAAGCAGCTATGGTCACCTATGCATGAAGGAAGAAAACCTTAGTTTTAATTATGTTAATTTCATCAGGATTGGAAAATAAAATGGTTCTTATCAAATGCGTTGGGTAATAATGATAGCAACCAAAATTATTTACACATTGTAATATTTAATGATATCGACACATAATTAAGTGTAAAACGGTTTTCATAGAAAAAGATAATATTTTACAATAATTGCTTATTACTGAGAATAACGGAAGTTTAAACTGAACTCATAATGAATAGGTCAAGTGTACCTTTGTAGGCTTAATTTACATATGTATGATTTTATGGGGACCATATTACGAATAGAAATGTAGATAATTAATTATCCTAAATGTGCAAGACGCGTTTCTGGAAAAACTTTCATCAGGTGCACTCAATTTAAAAGTCTTTGGGACAAGAAAACCAAACGGCTTAAGCGAGATAGTCAAAGTCTACTATAGTGGCATAGTTTTGATGATTATCTAGGAACTGAAAATTTCAATTAAAAGGTTTCTCGTAAACATGTAAATGTCGGAACTCTGACTACTGGATGGATGGTTTCCGGGGGGGGGGGACTTGCTATCCACTAGCAGAGGTATCAGTCTAATGGTAGAAAAATACGTAGATATCAAATTTGGTGTGCACGCCGCGTTTCTGGAATAACCTTCATTAGGTACGCTCAATATCGAAATATTGAAAAGCTAAGTAATTTAAAAGTATTTGGGAGCAATAAAGGCAAAGAGCCTAAACATGATAGCCAATATCGGCTAAGGGCACATATATCTGAGCAGGAGAGCCTTAGTTTGATTAATAATTACATTATTTAGGAACTGTAAATGTCAGTAATAAATGTATCTAATAAACCATGTTAGTGCCGAAACACTGACTACTGAAAACATACAACCAAATTATCTGAACGTATTGCATTATATGAAATAATATATGATATATGCTATCAATTATTGCTAGAAAACATTTGTGTTCGTTTTGGCAATAAAGTGTTTCTTCATATTGCTGGAGTTACAGTGGCAACGAATTGGGCTCTCCCCATTACCGATTTTTTTTTTGCTTGTTTGTTTGTTTGTTTGTTGTACTATCGCGAATCTCAATTTAAGGCTGCATTTTAAAACAACCTTACCACCATTCTAAATTTCAAAACGTAGTTTTACGTACATACTGTTTAATATATTCAACAATACTTGCGGTTGCCTATTGACATATCTTTATAATCCTAATTTTATTATTTTTGTAAAACAAAATTATTCTAAGCGATTCCATTTCTATTTATTTAAACATATACCTTTCTCTAAGGAAAAGTTAACGTTTGCGCTATGACAACATTGACGATATATTTTTGTTTAAACTTTTTTGGATGGCAACGTCCCTTTGGTTCCCTCTTATGTCTTTTGCATTTCTCAGTTTGTCCGTTTTTCCCGTATCTTTATTTATGTTCCGGACCGTAATTTCATTGTAATGGAACAACTTTTTCAAGTATGCTTTTTCCATAAATTACTGAAATTTTTCAATAGCTTTTATTTCCACTATAAAGATCTTGTATATAATATAATTTTATCAGAGATCTGATCAAAGTAATATTTCCTATCTACGTTTAAATAGCGACGTTATTATCACAACTATAAAAAGTTCAAATCTGATAAATCTAAAATATAAAATCATTGATATTATATAACATTATAGTTGACTCTTTGATGCGCGTTGTCCTTGCTAACAATATAGACATTCTACTGTTAACATAGCTGGTCAGGCAAGTTCAGTTATATTTCTATTCAATATATAATTCAAAGAAAGCTTGAAGATACAAAGGAGTACTAAGAAGCCGTAAAACAAAGAACAGACTGATAATGGTCAAACAAAAATAGCCAAAAGGACAAACAGTGATCCTCAAATACTATACTGAAAACTACCGAGTGAGTACACGAACCTCACTGAAAACCGAAGGTGAACTGGGGTGTTCCTGCTCTACCTGGCATCCGTTAAATTTATCACTTATTTTTTCTGGTATCTTACCATAATTTTCTTTAGATGCTTATAATTAATTGAAATTAAATCTGTTAGAAGTATGAGTTATGATTTTTTTTCTCCTCAGAAATGTGGTCTTTTACCAACACATTATACATTCTTACTCAGTAGGAGCATTTATCAACCGTGTTGTTGTTCTGTTCATGAGGTGTTCGTCGTGTTTTGTGTGGAGGTGAATCTGTGTCTGTTTTTATTATTGGTTAATTATATGCACTGAGAAAACACAATTTTAAAGACAGTTACCATTTTCATGAGAAGGTTTTCCCATGTGGTCTTATGTGAAACTTTATTTCCGTCAAGTCTTTTAGTTGTCTCAAAACAGAGATTTTATTTTCAACAAATTCTCATGTGAATCGATATCAAACTTTGTTCTGCAATAGCGACCATCTTGGATTTCCGATTCACATAAAATAAAACAAAAAATAAGATCCCATGTTATAATTAAGTTTATTTTTTATACATTTGTCCATGATTAAATAATATCCTTCTACTGTGGTCATTCTTCGTACACGTGTGTATTCTGCAAAGGATCATTCATGAAACAATCCAATCAAGTTTCATCTCAAACAGTATAACCAAATGAAGAAACCAAACTTGGTAGAGAGTCAATGAGGGGATTAAGCTTTAAATTGCAGGCACTCAAATAGCGTCCATGCAAGTATTTGGTTGAACTTAAGTATGGAACGAAAATCACTAAGAAAAAATAAGGATGAAAACTACACAAGAAACATGTTTCAATTGTACTAGGGGTTTCGAATAAAAAAAACTATAAAAAGCTAAAGATGGAGCTGACATTAGCAACTACCACGATGCTAAGTAATGACAATATTCCCACCTGATCTTCCTGGCACAACGAACTAATAAACTGAAAATGCTGGTAATTAAAGTAGAAAAACTTAATCGCAGACGAACACACTTCGAACTCAAATTAATACAGTCATTTTTCTGGAGCTGACCTTTATGATGATGATGATGAGGATGATGATGATGATGATGATGATGATTATTATTATTATTATTATTATTATTATTATTTTTATTATTATTAAAATGATATAATTGACAAAACACCACAGTTTAGCTGTAATAGAAATCACGAAAAAACTATTGAATAATTTAATTTACTTTGCCTTTTTTGGTCTTAGAGATTTTGTTGCTCATACGGGAAATAATTCAGTCATATTGGGGTTTTATTTTTAACCAGTTGTCTAAAATGCATACGTTGCATTTGAAAATTCCCTAGCTAAAACATTTTGACACCGTTATGCATCTGATTTACTTAAAGAGAGAAAGTCAAAATTTTAATAAATTTATCAAATTGTAGGTGTCAATATTGTTGCAACAATTAAATACATATTTTGTGAAGGTGTGTCTGTCATAAAAAAAATTGTCTTTGTACTTTCTGCACAATTATGAAACCAATATAAGAAAATTGCATGGAATTTCATTTTCGCAACAAGGTTCTAAAAATATGATCGTATCTAGATAAAAGGTACTTTTCCCTCTTTAGTTTCAAGTACGTTGCCTAAACACATATACACCAACATCATATGAAAAACGACAGTATTTATATGTGTAATTTGCAATAGTCTCTTTAATTTGTAATGTGTGATATTTAATGAACTATGATTGATAAAAACTTTGATATCTAATTTAGTGCGCAATGCGCGTTACTGGAATGATATCCATCATGTATATTCATAGTCAAATGATTAGAGAGACACAACATTATACATTCTTACTCAGTAGGAACATTTATCAACCGTGCTGTTGTACTTTCATGGTGTGTTCGTCGTGTTTTGTGTGGAGGCGAATCTGTGTCTGTTTTTATTATTGGTTAATTATATGCACTGCGGTTTCTTTTCATAATTGATTTTCAGAGAAAACACAATTTTTAAGACAGTTAACATTTTCAAGATTTTTACTTGATTTCATGATAAGTAATTTTTCTTAAGCGTATTGCCCAACAATACCCAAATAATATCAGCTTAGCGGGTATGAGAAGGTTTTCCAATATGGTCTTATGTGAAACTTTATTTCCGTCAAGTCTTTTAGTTGTCTCAAAACAGAGTTTTTATTTTCAACAAATTCTCATGTGAATCGATATCAAACTTTGTTCTGCAATAGCGACCATCTTGGATTTCCGATTCACATAAAATAAAACAAAAAATAAAATCCCATGTTATAATTAAGTTTATCTTTTATACATTTGCCCATGATTAAATAATATCCTTCTACTGTGGTCATTCTTCGTACACGTGTGTATTCTGCAAAGGATCATTCATGAAACAATCCAATCGAGTTTCATCTCAAAGAGTATAACCAAATGAAGAAAACAAACTTGGTAGAGTGTCAATGAGGGGATAAAACTTGAAATTGCAGGCACTCAAATAGCGTCCATGTGAGTTTTTGGTTGAACGAAAATCACTAAGAAAACATAATGAAGAAAACTACACAAGAAACATGTTTCAGTTGTACTAGGGGTTTCGAATAAAAATCAATATGAAAAGCTAAAGATGTAGCTGGCATTAGCAACTACCACGGACGCTAAGTAATGACAATATTCCCACCTGATCTTCCTGGCACAACGAACTAAGAAACTGAAAATGCTGGTTATTAAAGGAGAAAAACTTAATCGCAGACGAACACACTTCAGACTCAAATTAATACAGTAATTTTTCTGCAGCTGACCTTTATGATGATAATAATAATAATGATTATTGATTATTATTATTATTATTATTATTATTATTATTATTATTAAAATGATATAATTGACAAAACACCACATTTTAGCTGTAATAGAAATCACGAAAAAAAACTATTAACTAATTTAATTTACTTTGCCTTTTTTGGTCTTAGAGATTTTGTTGCTCATACGGGAAATAATTCAGTCATATTTGGGTTTTATTTTTAACCAGTTGTCTAAAATGCATACGTTGCATTTGAAAATTCCCTAGCTAAAACATTTTGACACCGCTATGCATCTGATTTACTTAAAGAGAGAAAGTCAAAATTTTAATAAATTTATCAAATTGTAGTTGTCAATATTGTTGCAACAATTAAATACATATTTTGTGAAGGTGTGTCTGTCATAAAAAAAATTGTCTTTGTACTTTCTGCACAATTATGAAACCAATATAAGAAAATTGCATGGTATTTCATTTTCGCAACAAGGTTCTAAAAATATGATCGCATCTAGATAAAAAGTACTTTTCCCTCTTTAGTTTCAAGTACGTTGCCTAAACACATATACACCAACATTGTATGAAAAACGACAGTAATTATATGTGTAATTTGCAATAGTCTCTTTAATTTGTAATGTGTGATATTTAATGAACTATGATATCTAACTTAGTGCACAATACGCGTTACTGGAATGATATCCATCATGTATATTCATAGTCAAATGATTAGAGAGACACAAAATGTTAAAGTCTTTGGTAGTAAATAAACCACAGGGCCTAATCAGAATACTATCCTTTATGGGAGAATTCAGCTTAGAGCAATACTATTACAGACAAATATTATGTGCAGAAATACCCTTGAACCACCAAATTAATAGGTAACTACGATGTCTATTATTTTGAATGCTGATATGATGTGATTATTTGTTAGTCCAAAACTATTTTGTTTTGTTTTGATACTTACAACCATTCACGTTTGGATTACGATTTGCCAAGGTATTTGGATGTTCACCAATTACAAAACATACCTTCCCTCATTTCCATCTTAGTGTTAGTGGGAGGGTTATTCTGTGTAACGCCACTTTCAACAATATTTCAGTTCTATCGTGGCGGTCAGTTTTATTGGTGGAGGGAATCCTGGTACCTAGAGAAAAATCCCGACTTTATCACATGATGTTGTATCGAGTACACCTCGCCATGAGCGGGATTCGAACTCTCAACGCTAGTGGTGATAGGCACTAATTGCATAGGTAGTTGTAAATCCAACTACCATACGATCATAACTACGATGGCCTCTACCTCTATTAATTCATGATGAAACTAGAAACAAAACGTTTAAGCATAAAAAAATATCAATCTTTACAATACCAAAGTACATGACGACCCCCATATCCATTTTAATATTTTGTATATACAATATAGCTCAAAACAATATTAACAAATCAGAAAGAGAATGTCGAAACGTTGATGAAGAATACAGCTTTTGTATATTTATGTAGTGAATTCAAATTCAACATTGTTTTGCTGTTGGCAATCTTCCAGGCCACGATAGAACATGTGACAGAGAATAAGGTGGATAATTTCCAATATCATGCATACAATGATATTACATGTTTTATCTGATTAAGATACATGTCTTCAAACTGATTTCAAAAGCAATTTATTTCTAATATCTATATTAAGGCAAAAATGGAGGAAATTGAAATTTAGAAGAAACCTTCCTTAATTATTTTCAGAGAAAGAAGGAAATAAAGAGTGAAAATTAAAAAAATATGCTTACAATACTTGTTTCATGTGATAGATATAATAAAGAACTGTGCCATGATATGCACGTCCGCAGTACTAATATCTGAAAGTGTCAATTTCAACAAACAATGTGGTATTACTCTGGAAAGGCCAGCGTGGAAATAGTAAAAACATATACAGAGCGTATTTTAATTAATTTTTCCACGGCATGACAATTTTATGAGATTTGGTCAAAGCGAGAGAAAAGAAAAGTTTTAAGATACCACGTGGATAATCAGAAGCCGTAAATCGAAGTTGGATTGACAATACAATGGTCAAACAAAAAATGGACAAAAGAATAAGCAAATACCAAGAAAACAGTACACAGAAAACTATCAATTGAGGAACACGAACCCAACTAAAAACCAGGTGTGAATTCAGGTGACCCAGAAGGGTAATCAGTTTCTGTTCCATTAGTGGCACCCGTCGTGTCACTGTTAAATGAAACGAACATATTCTGACACAGAAATTGTTTTGAACATCAGTATATGGAATTAAATATATTTAACAAATAAAACATGAAATCTCTACAAAACAAATGGAATTGAGGACAAACCGAACACCATTTATATGCGGAAATCGTTGTAGTGGACATCACAGCAAGGAACTAAAAACACAGACATACAATTGCATAAAATAAATAACATGAACCCCGCTAAAACCGACAGTGCTTTGTTAGTTGTGTATTAAGTGTTTTGTCCGCCATTGCTTGTCTTTTTATTCTTTGTCTTTTGTTCATTTTATTGTCTGTCCTTCGAATTACAGTTTCTTATTTTCCCTTTGATATCGTTAAACTTTTCTTATTTGTGGATTCCAATACCGTTATATCTAAATTAAGAAATGTATATTAATGGTTACACATAAATTTAAATAATAAGAAAGGAATAGACAAATATAAATTCTCAGGCCATATAAATCGCAACGTAAGCCTATTAATATGCTGAAACATGCGTGCACCCGAAATTACAGAAAGATACATATTACAACATGTCTATCTTGTTGTATTGCAATTTTTGCCGGATGGATTTATAATTTTATCTTACGAAATGTGACTTTATATATGTAGAATAAAAATATGAAACTCTATTACTGATTGACATCAAATCTGATCTAATTATTTTCAGAATAAAATGTTTTATAACAAAACCATGCAAGACATATTTTAAAATTATGTTTCTTATTCACTGCGCCCGACTCACGTTTGGAATAACCATCAAAATGTGCGCTCAGAATAATACTCGAGAGCATCATCAAGATAGCCAAAATTGGCCAAAGTTCTCAGTGACCGAGAGAGATGAAGTTTTCACAATAATTACATTTTTGGAACTGTTAATTTCAATCATATCTATATAAACATTATCAGTTCATCATAATCACAGATTCTTGTTTAGTAATATCATCGATGACTAACAATAAAGAATATGTAGACATCTAATTTCATGTACACGACGCCTTTCTGGAATAGACTTCAGCAAGCTGCTTACTTACACACATTGTAGTATATAAGGGTAATAACAAAATTACCGAACACCGAGCAATCTTACAAAGGGAAAGTCATAACTCATAAGTATATAAACAGACAAAATCAGTCAACAACCGGAAAACTGTGAAACCGTAATGACCCTGACTTGGTACAGGCATTTCTAAAGAAATGGTGGGTTATATATTATATATTATATATTGTTTCTATCCCATTCATATATTTTGACCGATAAACAATACTTTCATGAATCACATTTTTTCCCTTTAAGATAAGGGAAGTTACTTTTTTTGTAATTGAAATATCGAATTTCACAAGTGAGAGTGTTATATTTCGTCTGTATCCAAATATAATGGTGCAGCGGAGTCAACTGAAACATTTTCTGTAATAATACAGCCCGGCCATATTACGTATCGGTTAATAGATTCTATGACGTAATATGCCACACATGATATATTACGATATTGTTACACCCTAAATGAACTTCCCCCATCTCTGTGGTGCACTAAATTAGATATCTAGATATTTTATTGGGTCAGGATCAAACGTACAAGAGAAAAAGGTGGATGTTAAGATAATAAGGGTTAAGATAATATGGAAGTAAATAAAATGTGTCGATTTTAAGTGGGGATGTTTGAAAGTATAATCCCAAATATAATACGAAGTTGTTGATATTTTTACAGTTTAAAATATTACCTTTGAACAAATAGCACTTTCAAAAGGAACACCATATATAGTCATGTTTTGAAATACAACTGTCAATCAGAAACGTGTCGTGTGCACTAAATTTGATATCTACGTTATCATACTAGTGACCAAATGTCCACTGCATGGCCCATGTGTATGTTCCGTTTCTTAGTGGAGTTAAAGAAAAAGTGCACCATTTTTTTCTAAAAAAACATTTTTATAGCTTAGGTCTTGAATTATTCTCCCATTCTGAGGAAAAAATATAACATGCAATATCCAATCAGTAACATTCCTTCAGTAATCACTATTAGCCTTTAATATGGGTGCACGAGTAAAACATAAAAAGACATGTGTTGCGCTTGTAAATAGTATATCATAATGGTTGGCACACATAGAAAATAATCCGAATTGCAATAAATCAATTCATTTTGTTTCTGCTCCGTGTGGAGCAAAACTATCAAGAATAGTAGTGTTGGGACAATTCAGTAGAAGTTGACAATACACATTTGTCGTCTGCTGACATTAAACTCAACAAGAAAAATAGAGTTACTACAGACTTTGATTGTCTACATTACCTTGCGGCCACAACCTTTCGATGGTAATAATAAAGTTAATGCGGCATTACGATCCATTAGTGAGTGGGTGATTGTTGTTTAACGCTACTGATTTTTTTTTGGTTATGTCATGGTAAGAACAATAAACATTGGAGAATACCGAAGGGGTAATTAAGAATGTGTGAACCAGAGACACTAGCAACATGAGGCACACAAGACACAGGACGGAGAAAAACAAAACAGAAACACAACATAGAAAACTAAAACACGGACCAAAATACATTCAATGAAATAATGATGATGTCCGCTTTGTACTGGATCAACACGCTTAATTGGATCTTTATCGTTCTAGCTCACTAAAACAACAGCCAGTGGGTAGACATTTCGTTCCACTCGGACACATTATTCTGCTTCCGAGCAACCGAGTCTTTAATCTCACTCCTGAAAGCTGCATGCTTAGAATAGAAGCAGCAAATGCCAATTTTATAGTCTTTAGTTTGATCCGACCAGGGCCGAACCCATGATCTACCGCTCTAGGAGCGAGCACGGCTACCCATTACATCCCCGATGCGGTTCTACGAGCCTTGATAACTCGATTTTCATCTCCGAAACATATCACCAAATAATAAATAAAAAAAGGACTCTATGTACAGGTTCACTCAACAGGAAAAGAGCAAACGCAGTGTGAGCGCGAAGACAACATAAACATGGACAATGACTGGAATAATCATATCAAGGAGTGAACAAATATTTAATGATAGGAGGTAATGAATTATTTGGTCTATTGGTATTAGGAACAAATTCATGTTATTACTGGATAGAATATTTGTTGAGGAGTTTAAAGGTGATGAAGTGGGAGATGCGACACATTATTTTTCCTGTTAATACCACAGTAACGAAACATTTAACACATCTGTGAAAAAGGTGCATCAGATATTACTGTTGTCTGGTTGATTATCAATGTGATGTTATTGTTATTTATTCAGTCTATTTATATTTTCATATTTATCTATCTTGTAAGAACAAAAAAATTTAAAAAAAAAACATTTAGGAGAGTTGTACATTGTGTATCCATTTCTTCATAAGAACACGTATAAAAAGACTACAATGCATCACTGTACACGTGACCAGAAAAAAAACCTAATAATACGTTCCTGTATAGTGATTTTCTGGACCACACGGGATCACCCTCGCGTTTTTTTATGGTGTTTGTGTTGCTATGCTTTTTAGTTTTTTTTAGACTTTTGACCAATGTTGTCTGACTCCCTGTAATTTCCATTCTTGATTGCCATTTCTGTTTACTTTCTCTAACGTTTTTTATGTACATTACATCGCTCTTAATGTATCATATCAGAATATTTTGCGTTAAATGTGTCTAAGTGTTACCGACATTGACCATAACAACGTTGATATCTAATTTAGTGCACACGAGGCGTTTCCAGATTAACCTTCATCAGGAACGCTCATTGTCAAAAGATTGAAATGTTGAATAATTTGGTACAATGATAGCTTATAATATTTTACGCTTATGGTCTTCGGAATATTTATCATTATATTGCGACAGAGTCTCACAAAAACTGATTGTCCTTTTGGCCTTTTTCTTTTGGTCATTGTATTGTCTGTCCTTTTATTTGCGGCTTCTAATTATTAACCCTTTAGCACCTTCAAACTTTACCAAATTGCGAACACTTTTATTGGATGATTATGTAATAAACACCATCAATAACTTAATATTTTCTGCATATATAATAGTGATCGACTAGGTTGAGTGGTGCTGGAACCCGGAACTCCCAGGGGATACTCAAAAATTTAGCAAAGTGCAATACGTACTTATCGAATATAAAATAAGAAAGTAAACAAACGTTTACTTTGTTCGACGATTCGTGTGGGGTACAAGGAACTCTGATATCATGTGACACATCTTCACGATATGATCAAAGATACGTATTAATTAGATACATATCCTTCTACAAATGTATTTTTAGCTAAAATCAAAAAAAAAGAGGAAGAAGAAACAAACAAACATACAAAACAAAACAAAAACAAAAACAAAAAAACGTAAACAAGGATAACCTATTAATTTTCCTTTCAACATAATGTTCGGAAGCAAAACAATATAGCATGGATATTTGAATTGGAATCAATTAAAAATAAATTAATACCTCGACTACTGCTAAATCGTGACATTGTATGGTATTAGTAGATAATCCCAGTAAAAACATTGAAGTAATTAGTAATTCATTACGTCTGTGTCTGCTTCATACCTTGCCATACATACAGAAATTGATCGTGAAGGTCGGTTAAGAACGAAATATTACGACTACAAGAGATAAGATCAATTTTCCCTTTGTGAAATGTCCACACATATGTAGCAACATTTCAGCAGCACCTGCATATGGAGTATGTGTCTCTCAATCGATACGATATTCAATTAATATTCAATATTCATGATTTCTGCTGACAAGGAAGTTATTGAACCAAGGGTTCCTAGTGGTGCAACTAATGGAGCAGGAACTGCTTACCATTCGGAAACACATGTGTTTACCCCGGTTTTCAATGGTGTTCGTGTTGCTCAATCTTTAGTTTTCAGTTATGTGTCTTGAAGATCATCGTTTATCCATAAACTATATGTTACAGATGCATTTCATTTTTAGGTATTAATAAATAATTGGTGTTTCGTACCATGTGTTATATATAGGAATTGCTATGAACAGTTTGAAGATACCAATGAGGTAATCAGAATCCGTAAATCGAATCACATACAACACAATGACCAAAAGAAAAAGGACAAAATGACAAACAACGATCTACAAAACATTATATCATAGTATTTCGGACATTTTACTTAAATTTATTTTAATAAATACAAAGTATCATATGTAGTATGCAAAACTAGCTCAGTTAAAATGGGCAGAAATCGGCCACGTTCCTTCTGGGAGTAAGACACCGCGATCAGAAAGTATAGCTTGTGCACAGGACAAAATGTTTACCCTTGATGTAATATATTGCTTACGTCCATGTAACAGCATTTTGAGATCTTAAAATAGTTTGCGTGTCAGGAGCTGTTCCTCCTGCGTAAAATATATATACTATTTGCGAGTATTTTGTGTCAAGGTAGATGTAATGAATTAATAAAAATAACACGTACCTACAGAGCAACCGTCTACCTGACATAGGTAAAAAGTATAATAAGGAACAAAATATAAACTTTGCGCTATTGTTATTTCAGAAAAAATTGACTTGTTATAATATCGTTACATCTCTGATCAACATAAAAGGGAAAGACCCTTGCTGAAATTGATATAAATACAACAATTTCTTATCATGTACTAAGCCATGACAGAATATTTGTGATAGGGATATTGATTTTGCGTCTTTCTAAGATTTTGATATTTGATTTTTGAATTGTTCTTTATTTTATGTTTCTATGAATATAAATTATTTTGGTGAAATTGACATAAATCTAAATAATGTCACTTTCAATGCCATTAAATTTGACGATGTTTTACAAAGTGCAAATTTGGGTATCATTTTTCTGTTTCTTCTCACCCTGACCATCAGAAGGTGTCTGGAAACACTTGAGGTAGGTATTGTGGAGTAAACCCATGTCAGAAGTGTTAGACTTATGGTTAGAGGTCAGAGACCTTAACCACACGGCTATCCATGTCCTTTGAAAACCTGCTGCAAAATGACACGTTTGCCAATCCGAGTACCCGGCACATTTATTTGTCTTTATTGTATTTTTATTTAATAATTCCATTTGTACTTCCAGCACTCGCCATGATATAGCTGAAAAATTCCTCATTTGGCGTAAAACAATAATCACTCACTCCTCTAAATACTGACCACTTTCAACAAGTTGAAAATTACGTCAGTGATTGCAAATAACAATTGATAATAAAAAAAGCTGAAACTATTTACATGTATAATGCTTAAGTATTTGATAAAGTGGGGACAGCAGCATTTAATGTTTCAAACGAGAGACTCGTAACTATGCGCTGTGGTAATTGGTTCCTGTCTGATGCCATCATAGTATATGGGGAAAACGATTCTGGTCTGTGACGAGTTCTAACAGGAGGGATAATGACAGAGGATGATGTGCATGTGAGGTGATTTTACAATGGCGGATTATACTGGTCTTTTCTTAGTAATTGCTGCTTTGTCCTTTTCTATTTGATACATCATGACAAGTCGACTGTTGTAGCATGTCACCAACATTATATGTGGTTCACAGTCTGTTGGACACGAATCTGGCGGCATTGTGTTGGACCATTTATCTTTTATTGTAGGGGTTAGAATAGTGCTATGGTATTTAACGTCACTTTCAATAAAATTTCAGCTATATCGTGGCGGTCAGTTTTATTGGTGAAGGAAACCGGAGTATCCGGAGAAAAGACACCGATTAGTCACAAGACATACTTTATTACATAATGTTGCATCGAGCACGCCTCGCCATGAGCGGGATTCGCACTCACAGCTTTAGTGGTGATAGGCACTGATTGCATAGGTAGTTATAATCCAACTACCATACGATCACGATCACGACACCCCCTTTATCTAAGGGGTGCGAGTAAGAACAAACATATTCAGTTGGTGGTCTACATGTACTTAGATAATTATAATAGCTTTGTTGGTTTACTGATGTCGACTTAATGTTAAGGTTTCGATGTAGGGCAACACGCCTTTACTGGCTTTCGTGCAGACATTGTTTATATTTGTTTTTGAATGGAGTTTCCCGTCTATATATGTAAGTAAATAATGTAAATAATATACTTACAAGTAAGTAAACAATGTCTTAAATTCACCCACTATGAAAATTCTTTTGAAAAAATATACAATATGTAAATATTTTGTTAAAAATGTCTTTGTGACATTCAGCCAATTACTGCGACGACATTCATTCCGTTGCTAGCGCAACATCTTCCATAATTTTATCTACTTGCAGATCGCATCTTAGCAATATAACATTTCAATGTTATGCTTAATTTGATCTTTCTTCAGCCTACAACACAATTACAAATATATAAAAAATAACAAAAGATGGAAAACTAATGATAGCTGAACATGAGATACGGACAGTTTATTTTTAAGATAATATTGAGAGTGTTTATTTCTTGTTAAAATATTCACATTGCTTTCGTTATTGTTATGATCAGCTAGTATTTAGGACGACGAATGTCGAATACTTTAGGTCAGCTTGAAGATAAATACCAAGTAAAATTCGACGAATAAAGTTATAAAAATGTAGGAAGAGTTTGAATATAACAAAGGGATAACCAGCATCCGAAATTCAAAGACGGACAGATAACAAAATGACAAAAATAAAAAAAGGACAAAAAGACAAACAACGGTCTACAAAACACTACGCAGAAAAATATAGATCGCAGATCGAGCAACGCAATATCTAAAACGGCGTGCACAACGCATCTCATGATAAAAAGAAATATAAGTACGAACCATTTAAAACAAACTAAATTTGATTGATTAATGATCGGTTGCTTAACGTCAAGCGACAATTTGTTCATGCAATTCAGCACGAGTTCAAGAGTAATATGTCGAAACGATGGATGAATTGGACAACCGGGGTTATGCCTTTATTATGACTGCCATTGTAAAAAAAATGTGTGGTGAGTTGGGTAGTAACGACAAAAGTAACATTTTGTAGCAGTTGCAATGCGCCTATGGTTATTTTCTTAATCCACATAATTGGGTCTTCATAAATCAAAGAACGCTACACTATGCAAACACTATGGTCCACGGGCAGGCTTTCTGTATCAAAATCCCATAGCTCCCAAGGGCTTACACTATCTGTCTGTGTAGAGTACATTAAAACTTTAATCTTGAATACCTTTCAATTATAAAATACTATCCTGATATGAAATTTGCATAATTATATATGACATACATTATATATATTCGTTTTTAATACATCAGATTGCATTTCGTCATTATCAGTAATTTGAACTACTCTAGATAGTATGCATTTTCTGATAATATGATATAGTTCGAAACGAAGAAATAAAATAGTAATCGATTTATTTACAAAATGTTGATTTCATAATTGACAAAAAAAAGTATTTAAATGCTAAATTTTAGAATGTTATATATTTAGGATAATTAACCCAAAAAGGGTGCAGTCAATCTCGGGTTTATCCACCACGCCATTAGCATTTATACTTAATAGACGAATTATCGTAAATGTAATATTATACAATTAATTACTCTTTATGAGGTCAACAGGGGGAATTGAGGACAGGTCAACGAGTGGGTCAGGTCAAGGGACCTCACTTCCCCATGTTGACCTCATAAAGATTAATTAATTGTTTTATTATACCGATAATAAATATAAAAGAGCAGTTGTAGTTTAGTTTTCTTTTTTCATGACATCAACATTATAATAACAACACAAAGGTCAACAAAGTAGAACATTAACAGTAATTTCAACTGGTTCTGTAAATTAGTTTATCCGTTTAGCTGCTTCTATGCAGTTTTTAGTGTTGGCGCTGTCCCTGTTTTCTAAAATTGACTGTAAATCGTCTGCCGATAGCCTTGCGAATCTATCGTCTGCCATGATAAATGTTTTTGTGTACACAGCAGACGTAAATACACATAGTTAAAAGTTGTGTTAAATTTCGAAAAAGTTACCACTGGAAATTAAATAATCACGCACCTCAAATAACATTTTGGGTTCAAAAATTTCGGAAAGGCAAAAGGCAAACGGAAAAAATAAAATTGGAAGTTATTATAACGAACTGACGCAGATCATTAATTTCATTGACCGAGTCATTATAACGCACGCGAGGTCAGTTTCTTGGCGAGTTGGAGTCATTATATTGCACGTGAGGTCATTTCTGTTCAAATAGGCGTTTTCGGAGTCATTTGCCGATTTTAATGTTTAGTCAATAACCAATCAAATTCCTAGATTCTGATTAGAGGTATAATAATATATTATATTATTAATTATTTATTTTCATAAAATTTCAAAAATTTCCTTTCTGTTTTGTATATGCTATCTGGAATTGATTGATACCGAAAATATCAGCCTGCCGAGCCAGAATATGAAGCTTGGTGGCGAGTGAGCGAAGCGAACGAGTCACAAACTTCATATTCTGTCTAGCAGGTTGATATTTTTCAGTATCAATCATATTCACATTCAGATGACATGTTTATCATCCTTAAATCAAACATAAAGACGGATACATCTATATTTGTATTTTCGCGGGAAAAATCACATGATTCAAAATATTCAAAATACGCTTCCCCAAAACATAGTTCATAAGTAGTTTGCAAATATATCATTCAATTTTTCAGGTTTATATAAATGTTAAGATTGTTGAATTTTTCCTTTAATGGTGATATTCATTGGGTTTTTTTTATTACAAACATCAAAGTCGGCAATTCACCGGTTTTGTTTACCACTGCCGTTCCGTTTTAAAGGTCACGACCTCGCTTATGACGTAAAAATTATGACGTCTCAGCAGAGGTTATCAAGAATTGTGACAAGTACATTTTTGTAGAACGATGTTTGTTGATATTGCTGACACGACAGTTCCTAATTTGATATATGTTTAAAAAATAAAATGTTAACTAGCTAATGGTGTTGCTGAATTTTATTTACTTTTGTCATCTTCACAGGAATTATCGTTTAAATGTCGGGAGAATTTGGTGATAACTCCTGCTCACTGTTGATAAGTCCAGCTCAGCTCACGCGAACTTTGATGCGAGTTTTGCTTATGGAGTCAGCAGCTTGATATAGCGGGAGGGAAGGATGATAAAACCACGTATCGACCTCATACAAAAGCTATAAATTAGCATTCACTAAAACCGTGATTTGCCCAAATTCCAACACCTATGTATATGCAGATATATGCAGACAATCCTATAATAATTACAGGGTTTGTGGTATTTAACGCCATTTTCAATAATATTTCAGATATATCGTGTGGTCAGTTTTATTTGTGGAGGAAACCGAAGTACCCAGAGAAAACCACCGACCTGCCTATAAGAATTAGAGAAAATAAAAGCATTGTCTTCAAAATTTTAGTAATTTGTTAAAAAAAACATGTTCACGAACAGATCACTTATTAAGTACATATGAGATAGTGGCATGAACTGAGTGTTGTGAGTTCGAACCCCGTTCGTGGCGAGGTGTATTCGGTACAATATTATGTAATAAAGTTTGTCGGTTTTCTACGGGCACTCCTCCAATAAAACCCATAACCCATATACATGTATTCATTTCCTTATGAACTCTTTATTATCAAACAAATTTATTTGAACTACTTTTCTAACCTAATAATAGAACAAAGTTGCAATCATTATACAATGGATTACTTCAATAAGTATGCCATATTTTACGTTCTATAGGTTATTTAAATAAAAGTACGGAAGACTTCCTCTCACACGGAAGGAATTTCCACCAAATACACAAAACAGGTAATCCAAAAAGTTGTTAATAAAAATTTAAATATTATAATAGTCAACCTAAAAATTAAACGGGGTTAAATTCATGCCACGACATATGATTTATTTTGAATATTTGTTTATTGTGAGAAAGTATCATTAAAATCTAATTCAAACTGACGCCTGTTTTTATGGTTAAATTCCACAGAAAATCCTCTAGGTAACCTTATTATTTTTAATAAATGTTCGAGAACACCGAAGGGGCAATTAAAAAAAGTGACAATCCAGAGAAACTGTCAACATTGGGTACACAAGACGAAGACAAACAAAACAAAAACACAACACAATATGTATTGGACACCACTATATACAAACAAACACAAACAACGTAAACAAGACATGATCCCTCCTACAAACAACTAACAATAAAGATGAACCGAACATCGTTTTTATGTGGAAATCGTAAATGCGTCTTACGAAAAGTTCGAAGATACCAAAGGTGTAATCAGGCACCTTTTATCGATATTCCACAAAACACTACACAGATAACTAAAGATTGAGCAGCACGGATCCCACAAAACTCCGAGGGGGAGGGGGGCGAACTCAGATGCTGCGGAAGGATACACAGTTCCTGCTCTAAAGAATTAGTTTTATTGTTTCATTATATTCACATTTGTTTCCACCACAATATCAGGTACATTGATGGGATATTCGAAGAAAGATATAAAAGGGGGTCGTCGTGGTCGTGATCGTATGTAATCAGTTCGAGACGTACTCGATACAACATTATGTGATAAAGTTTGTCAGTGACTTGCGGCAGGTCGGTGGGTTTCTTCGGTTTCCTCCACCAATAAAACTGACCGCCATGATATATTTTAAATACTTTTGAAAGTCGTGTTAATCACCACAATCCATAACCCCTAGCCCAGAAAGATATAAATTTAGAAACGAATAGCAATTTAACGAAAGTGTGTCTGTTCTTATCACATACCTGTATATCCCAGATAATAAGCAATGTTGATACTTTTACTGATTAATATTGTCCGTATCTGTCACACAAAGAGCCTGTTCAACAACAAAAAACTTCCAAAATAAAAAAAATCCCCCAAACAGTTTTATGGTCGTCATGATAAATTAGTCGACGCTTTCTTGGTTTCTCTGTTCTCAAATATTGACAAGATATTTCCCGAGGTAGCATTTAGAACATGCCATCTTCTGATTATATTCGTATTGCATGCACCTATCTTGTAAATCAAGGTGGGGATTTACCTTGAATTTTTAGTAGAACTCGGCGCTCTTTGTGAATCAAAATAGGTAGGGTGCATTGGAGAGAACATTTCCCTTCAAAACACGTCGTCTGATTTATGGTTTTGCTTTGAAGATCGTCTGATCTTAATGCCCTTTTAGTTTCTTTGAATAAATGTATCTTTGGTATTGTTTTGTTTTCCCCGATTTTGCGTTTTGCACACCACCCTGCATTTGGTATTTTAGCATGGCCGTAATATGAATGAAAGAAATATGAAAGAAATAGATCATTTGTCAAAACTTGGTAAACTATTGAAATTAATTTCGACAACTAATCATTTGTAACAGAGATGTGACGTTCACATAAAACAGAAATATTAGAGTATTAGATTGAGTATAATAATAGTAATAATAAACTTCACAACGGCATCTTAAAGACAAAAAAACACAACGAAAAAGCGGATGGAATTCTAGATCAAAGCTGGAAAAGCAGAACAAACTATTAAGCTAAAACAATTTATAATATATCGCCTTCTATCTGACTCAAAGGGAACCTGCTACTCTACGTGGAACCTTTCGTTATTACATTGTCACGACCTACAATATTCGTCCATTTTTTTAAACTACTCCATATAATTGAGAATAGACAATAATTGGATGAAAAACAAATGTAGATGAATGACTGCTAATATGGTCATGAATGGTAAACATGGTATTGTCCATATTGCAATTTTCCGCTGAATGATTATTGTCCGATTCTTTATGGCATCTCGTGTTAAATGGTTCGGGAATTGTAGCATCGGCTATTAAAGTTGGCATCCAATCGTCTCTCGTACACTTTTGACTTGGTACTCGCCCGTGTTTGAATACATCCAGTTTCTTTCCACACGAGAGAAACCATATCAGTTTTGTTGGTTGGTTAGTTTTATGGCGTTTAATGTCACTTTCAGCAATATTTCAGTTATATCGTGGCGGTCAATTTTATTGGTGGAGGAAACCGGAGGACCTGCAGAAAACCACCGACCTGCTGCAAATCACTGACAAACTTTTTCACATAATGTTGTACACCTCGCCCTTGGCGGGAGTCGAACCCACAACATCAGTGGTGATAGGCACCGATTGCATAGGTAGTTGTAAATCCAACTATCATACGATCACGGCCACGACTGCCCTTATCAGTTTGTATATTAATATTGAAATTTTCTTTTGTTAATCTTATCTCAGCAAAGTCAATCTTTGTTGACACTCTCTTGTTTCTATCTCGATGATAGGAAGTTTTCGGCAGTTTTCAGCGTCTGCGTCTTAGTGGATCAATTAAATGATCTACATATGGTGTAGTTATAAATTTTCAAGTTGCTTCAAATATATTTGTTTATTAACTTTGTATATTTCAGAGAAATGCAATATAAATTAATATCAAACATTTTGTTTTACTAATTTTTTATTGATTTGGTTTTGTCAACTGTAATTGATCAAATATTCCTGTATTATTTATGGCCAGTCTTGCATACAGTAGTCGGGGTGTCATTGCCGCGATATTATGACAGTTGCAATTACATCTACTTGTGCAGTCAGTGCAAATTACCTCTAAAGTTGTGAATTCGATTCCTGACGTAGTGGGGTGTACTCGATACAACTTTATGTGACATAGGTTGTCAGTGAGCTGTGGATTGTCGATGGTTTATACCAGGTACCACCGTTTCCTCTTCCAATAAAGCAAATGGCCGTTACATTACTGTAATATTGCTTAATCTGACGTTAAACACATAATTCATGTACCAAATAGTAGTGTAAAGCACAAATTTTGGGATTCCTTGTATTTGACAAATACCTGATCAACAAAAACCACTTGCCTGTTCAACCTGATGCAAGTGGTTTTTGTTTGTCCTCCTTTTCTTTTAACGTGCATTGATTCGCGCTTAAAAATGATCTTATAATCGTCTTTGTTCCCATTTGCTTTGTATGTGGTTCATGTTATATCTGTTATTGGAATTTAGTGTTTTTGCAGATCATTGTTCGTCCCTTTATCCTTTTTTGGGGGGGTCCTTTTTCGATTTACGGCATCTTATTACCCATTCAGTATCTTCAAACTTTGTCTAAATGAATATTTTTACAAGAATTGGAAATAAAAATCTGTAATTTTTCTTCAAATTCAACCAAAATTTCTCTTGAAGACTGCAGATTCAAATTATTATTAGTTTTGTGCATCTTTCAGTTCAGTTAATATTGTCCCCTTACAACTTGCCAACAAAAACATACCAGAACTCTCTAAAAGTTACATGGATGGTCGATCCCTAAATAAGCGACCCGGTTGTTTTCTGACCTTGCTGTGGTGCTTTAATATATTATTAATAATTATTTTCAGAAAACAAAAAAATGCACTTAAAAAGTATTATTGATTATGTAGTTGATACAAATCTATCCATATTCATTTTTACCAATAAATCACTTGGATCAATTATACATAGAATTATCCCAGGCAATCCTTCTAATGACTGGAATTTCCCAAAGTTTATCTTTGGAAATTTATTCATTTTTAAAAAATGTTCCCCGATTTTCTTTTCTAACACGCAATTTGTTTTCTGCACGTTAATCCATAATTTTGCTCCTTAAAACTACTTTATATTTAAATATATGCATTAACGGTCCAATGGAAGTATATTTTCCCACAAAACGAATGGATAAACTATATTGGAAAACATCGGGTTATTTTTGGATAGCGTCGTTTAAAAATAACACATTGAATCGTTTTAGTATTATTGTTGTTGTGGTATGTTTGGATCGATGCGCAGTGTTATGATGTATTCCTCCCACTAAGAATGAAGACATCGTTAAAATAATATGTGTATGTTTTGTTAACGTAACAATATTTTATATAAATGGATTTAATGAAACAGATATGAGTTAGGTGTTATGGTATTTAACGCCACTTTCAACAATATTTCTGTTATATCGTGGCAGTCATTTTTATTGGTGGAGGAACCGGAGTGGCCGGAGAAAACCACCGACCTGTCACATGTCACTGACAAACTTTATCACTTATGTTGTATCAAGTACACATCGCCTGAGCGGGATTCGAACTCACAACGTTAATGGTGATATACACTGATTGCGAATTTGACAAATGTTGTATAAGGAAAATTAGGTAAACTCGTTCACAAACAAACAATGTTCTCACGACTCAGATCAAAGACTTGGTGCTACGCATGAGGAAAAAGAAACCCGTTATAACCAATACGGGCTACTTCCTTTATTTCAATAGCACTGTATCTAATAATTATATTATTTATGTTATATGAGGTCATTCATTTCATCAAGTTGTACAAGTACCTTTAAATCCCTTTATTTCGAAATTAAAAGTCGCATGCAGACATTTGAGTGAGCGAGCGAGTGAGTGAACGATTATTGTTTAACGCCAAAGGAGCAATTTGTCAGCTACAAAAATGTATATCATGGCGAGAACAAGTTACCATGTAGATACCTAATAGATATTTTCTTACATAAAAAGTTGCACTTACAAAAATGTTCATAGTGTTATTGCCGCTGTGCATTTCGCGTGAAAACGATGTTCGTTTCTTCCCATTTGTTTTGTCTGGGGTTTATATTTTATTTATGTTATTTATCTTTATTTATATTTTATTTATGTTATTTATCTTTATTTATATTTTATTTGTGTTATTTATCTTTATTTATATTTTATTTATGTTATTTATCTTTATTTATATTTTATTTATGTTATTTATCTTTATTTATATTTTATCTGTGTTATTTATCTTTATTTACCTATACTGGTGTTCAACGCGATTTCCACATTAGGTGATGCTAGTGTCGTTTAACAGTGACACGACGGGTTTCAATTGTGGAGCATGAATTGCTAATCCTTCCGGGGCACCTAAGTTGAGCCCCGGTCTTCAGTGGGGTTCATATGGCTCAAACTTTAGTTTTCTGTGTATTGTTTTGTAAATCATTGTTTGTGATTGTGTTCCTTTTCTTTTGTCAATTGTATTGGCTGTCCTTCTACTTTGGTATCTTATGGTCATTGTATTGGTTGTTCTTCCTCGATTTACAGCTACTAATTGCCTCTTTGGTATCTTATGGTCATTGTATTGTCTGTTCTTCGATTTACAGCTACTGATTGCCTCTTTGGTATCTTATGGTCATTGTATTGGCTGTTCTTCTTCGATTTACAGCTACTGATTGCCTCTTTGGTATCTTATGGTCATTGTATTGGCTGTTCTTCTTCGATTTACAGCTACTGATTGCCCCTTTGGTATCGTATGGTCATTGTATTGGCTGTTTTTCTTCGATTTACAGCTACTGATTGCCTCTTTGGTATCTTATGGTCATTGTATTGGCTGTTCTTCTTCGATTTACAGCTACTGATTGCCTCTTTGGTATCTTATGGTCATTATATTGGTTGTCCTTAGATATACGGCTTCTGATTGCCTCTTTGGTATCTTATGGTCATTGTATTGTCTGTTCCTTCTTAGATTTACAGCTACTGATTGCCTCTTTGGTATCTTATGGTCATTGTATTGGTTGTCCTTCTTCGATTTACAGCTACTGATTGCCCCTTTGGTATCTTCAAATCTTTCTTCAAACGTTGAACTTTTCCAAATTAACGTGCATTATGCATGGTGCAATTGCTACGTAATGGTGCAATGAAGAAACGTGGGGGGGGGGGGGGTGCGGGTTTGCGTGTATATCATAATGGTGAGTAAATGAGGTATGGGGAATGATGCATGTGGAATGGACAATAGTGCATGTGTAGATTAAATCAGGAAATAATTCATTATAGAATTTATGATTTTTTTTTCGAAAATACTATGATCATCGTCTTAATTAAATTTTGTTTCGAAATTTAACTTACACTAAATTGTATACTAAATTATCAACATTTACTGTAAGCCAATAGTAAATGGTATTGACCAACGGGTATTAATAAAGGAGGCTTAGATGTACTAACGGGGATAATGCATAAGCCATTCGTGCTCCACTTGTAGAATCCCACGTGTGCTCTTGTAAATAAGTATTTTAAATGTGAGAGAATACCGAAGGGGCACTCAACAATGGACAATCCAGAGTAACTGACAACATATACGAAGAAAAGAAAAACACAACACAATAGGTGTTGGACACCACTATACGCAAACAAACACAAATAACGTAATGATTATGAATTGTGAAAAGGAAATTGTTTGTCTCCCTTTTCTAGTTCATAACGCTCAATATATGTTTAATCTTTCAACACTATATTTTGTTTTCTAAAATAATAAAATATTGAAGTTAAATAACCGCTTCTCTAAGTAAATTTTTGTCTTGGATAAACCATTTTGTGTTTGCTATGTCTAATAATAGGGTTGCTAAATATATAAGAATATTCTACCTTAAAAGGTCACTTTCAATTTCTCCCTACCACTATAGTGTTCCATGGTAACGCGGAAGTAATATAATGATATTCTTGTCATACTGATACAATTACCGTATTAAGATGCATTTACGACACTTGAAATCTTAAAAGTAATAAACATTTAACTTCAGCCACACTAAAAACGAATCAAAAATTAAAAAAATAATAATGACTCGAAGTATAACATGACATTTCTAATGTATTAAAATAAGATAATTTGTGTCTTTAAATTTACAGGGGTGTGTGAGCCAGGGGATGGGGTTATATGTTTGTCAGTTTTGAAAGCTTGCTCCCTCACTTTCCCGTCCTCTCCTGAAGTTTGCACCCACTTTACAGTCCACACACATTGTCTCCACCCCCACTTTCCTGACCACCTACTAGTACATAACTTGCACCCTCCCCTACCCCACTTTCAGCTCCCCTCAAAAGTATGCACCCTCCACCCCCCTCCCCCGACTTTCTCATCCACTCCTACACCTCAGGGGTATTATTTTAGTGCTTAATTTCTATACATAAAAATGGCAATCTATGTTTTTATGTGGAATTCCACAAAAAAACGGAATACAGTAAAATAAAATAAGTATTTATAACATAAAGCATAAATGTGACAATTGAATGTATTTTATTTTTGGGGACGGGAAACCCACAATAATCACAATGGAGAAAAACAGTAGATAGAATTACATGTAGCTACGATTTAATTTATATTGAAAACAATAAGAAATGAAGACATTCATATTTCTTACAATTTACAACAATAGTTTTTTTTTTTCTAGCAATCTGACACATTTTTTTTCTGTAATTATGAATACAAGTTCATAGGTCGGCCTACTTCTTTGTTTTCAAATATTTTGTTGAAAACAATATCAATCAGACAAACATTGAAGAACACAAAAGTACGGGAATTATAACGTGAGAAACTTGTCGCGTTTATGGAATAACCATCACCAGGTACTCTCAAAATAAACAAAAATTATGTGTAAGGTATGGAAGCAATAAAACCAAATAAAAATATAATATTAACAATAGAACTGTGTTAATAGATGCCATCGACAAAAAATGTTTATTGTTAATCCACTTTGCATTTCATGCCCAGGTATGACTTATAATATCAAACAGAGAGTGAAAGGGAAATAACTCGAAATATGGTTTTCATGGGGTCGCAAGTTTGGAGCATTGAGAACATTTCCAATTGATAATTTATATGTTGAGGTAAACGAGCCCTCATTGAAAAATAGACGAATCAAACAAACTCATTTATCCTTTGATTCCTGCTTACGATTGTCTTTTCAAAGCAATATATGAAAATAGTTATGAAAAACAACTTAACAAAATTCAATCCTTTGAAATACGAACATAAAGACACATGTTGGAAAGTTGTAATATTAATTTAGATAAAGTAGTACCAATTGAAATTCCGCAAAACCTTATATTGCTAATTCCTTAACCAAAGCCTTCGATACTTCAACAATAATTACAACAGCAAATTCGAATACACAACAATTACAGACGCACTAAGGTTGATGACAGATTTGCACTTTCGGCTGTCTTTAAACTGCAACTTTACTGCAGAAAACACTACACTCTCAAATTTGTTTCTTCGCCTGATAAATTTAATTACATGGTAAGCTCAGATTCTCTTTCCTGTCTTTTGCATGGCAATTGAACGTGGTAAAATAAAATGGGCCTTCAATATTATTTGTATTTATAAAATCATTGGTGCTGTGAGAAAGGAGATTATTTATCTCTGGATTCATACCCACTTGATATCTATGTGAAGATATTCGACCAGAAAACTACATCGGTGGTGCAATGGTTGGCGTGCTCGCCTCGAATACGGTACATTGTGTGCTCGAGTCCCGATAGCGTCAATACCAAAGACTATAAAATGTCTTGCTTCTTCGCTAAGCACACGGCATTAAGGAGAAACAACAAAGACTGGTTGCCTTGGAATCAGGATAATCTGTTCGAGTGGGGCGACAAGTCTATCACCGGACTGTTGTTTCAGTGAGCTAGCAAAATAAAATCATGCATATTGAAACCTATTTTGATTTGTGGCAATATATTTGTGGAAACTTATACATGGCACGGAATTCGATTTGTAGTTGAACAATTCTTTGTTCCTATGAAAAACACCGCCGACATGAGGACATATATTTTTGACACATTGTCTTATAGATCAATTCTAGAATGCTGCATAATGTTATTTTTAATGAAGAACAATGACTGACTTGTCAAACTTACAATATAAAGGAAATTATTTTTTATTATGGTATTCGCTGTAGATTGTATTTACTTAAGGGGGAAACGGTAATGGTGTTTAACACCACTTTCAACAATATTTCAGCTGTATCGTGGCGGTCAGTTTTATTGGTGGAGGAAAGTGAAAGTACCCGGGGAAAACCAGCCACCTGCCGTAAGTCAACGACAAACTTTATCACATAACGTTGTATCGAGTACACTGCGTCTGAGCAGGATTCCAACTCACAAAGTGGGTAGTGGTGATATGCATTGATTGCACAGGTAGTTGTAAATCCAACTACCATACGACCACGATCACAATCCCTAAAGAAATAGGTACGTACGCTCTAGATTGTACTTACTTATTAACACTTATAGTGAATTATATGATCAGGCGAGGCAATAATAGTACAGAACAATGCATATCACACCCAAAATAACCTATTCAAGGATTAACCAAGGTCAAAAACAAGCAGGAAACTTGAAACTTGAAACTCAAAAGATTATCATCAAAAATATAATTAAATGGGTTACCGGAAAATTTTCGTGTACATTTTGTCTGTGTATTTTCGCAAGACAGGTGATCTCTGTCTGTGTTTCAGCTGAGATGAAAACTGGTTTAGTCACACCATGTTAGTACGTAATACCAGATAGAATATTCGTCATATAAACGGGTTTACGTGATTCAAAACACGAACATTATTTTTTTTCTCTTACCCTATTCATTATATTCTTATTTTCCTGTGATCAACTAAGCTTTCTCTCATAGTCCCATCTTAGTACAACCTAGATGAAATATTGCTAGCTTGTCGTTAAACAACAACAAATTAATCAATTAAATTAGTTGATATATATTATATAGTGTATCGAATCAAGAAATATGGCCTACACATATGGCTTTTTTTTTAATGAATTGTATTACATTAAGTAGAATATGCGCCCGAGTAATATATAAGTTATAATATTTGCTCTATGTGTACCCATATTTCCACGGGGAAGTATTGATATCTAAGGAGCAACACTTTATTGTTGTTCTTCGTCTAACGGTTACAAGCAGTAAATTGTTAAAATCACCACATATACCAGAAAGCATTGAATATAGTGCCTCTTTTCCCGTTCTTTTAAACATACATTGACCAGGTTTAGTACAATATTGGTATGAAAATCCGACAATAATATTATTTTCTGGGAATTATTTTAATGCCATTCTAAAAATATGTTGTTATTTTTAGATTAAAATCTAAACCTTGTATTATATTAAAGGGGCATTATCTGCCAACATCGTAAATTTTTGTTACCCATAAAACCTATCAGATATGATTGATGCCTTAATAAAACGTGTTTCTGTAACTTATAAATGTTATGAAATGTACGCGCATCGGGGAAAAAAAGGTGCAACTACTCCTATTTTGAGATCGATCAAGAAATGGACGCCATCTTATTAATTATCGGCATTGTTTACGGAGTTTGCCGAATCGTCATTAAATCAGTACAACAATGCACTTATTTCTTATTTGCTGTGAATCTGCTTTTAGTCGGCGTTAAATACGGACAAAGAACCATGCAAGTATGCAGTTAATAAGCGACAAAATACAAATTATTCGTTTTTACCTGTCACTAGTAAGGTCAGTTGCATACGGAGAAAGCGAGGTCAAATTATTTGCTTGCAAGGAAATAATAAATCGATGGAAATTTTCGCTCTCAAAAGGCGGAAAGTGGTACGATAAGCTGTTTAATGTGAAATATTTACCTTTATTTCATCATTTTAAAGCTATTTACCAATTTCCAAAACATATAATTCTTTTGGTCAAAATCGTAGCTAATGCCTCTTTAATTGATGTATCATGTATCAAACGGCAAGGACGATAACCAAATTATTGACATCGTCATTTATTAGTGAATGTATGATTGTCTACCAATTATTTTATGATTTTTAAATTTTAAATATGATATTTCATTGAAATATGTCTTCTTTCAAAGGAAAACAATTCTTTCAAAAAATTGATTATTGAAAATTTGCAATCGGTAGAATTTTGTTTTTTTAATGAAAATTCCTAAGGTTTAACGGTTTATGCTGACGTTAACGTTATTCTAAGTGGTTCATCTGTTTATTGAAATGGTGGCGTATCATACTGGCAAAATTGGATAAAAAGTAGTTTACAGTTAGATTTAAGATATCTAGTTCTTAAGGACAGACACATAGCTTTCATAATGATCACGTTTAAATACGTTCCTCCTTTCTCCGGCATATGTGACTAGCTGATTTTGGTTATCCTGCTTCGGTCCTTTTTTTTTTACTCCAAAAGACTATTTTTCTTTCCAGTCTTTTGATATTGAGCACCCGAGGAAGATTATTTCAGAAACGCATCTTGCACACTAAAATTAATATCTACGTTTTTATCAGCTGGACGAATATTGGGCTGCCTTAAGCTATTGTTGTTTTTATCGTCATTTTTAGTTATATTGCAGCTATATGGTGATAACCAGACATCAGGGATGAGAATGAAAGCTCTGATTGTGATATCGAACGCATGATTAACTGCTTGGTTGCTTTAACGTGTGGTGCCAAATGTTTCATTGATATTTAGGACGTGAAGACGTTTAGAAATATATAACAAATTATACAGAAATGAGGCAATAATGAAATAGAATGGACAGCGGAGGTTTCTGACTGCCACTGGGAATAAGATTGGGACGTGCTGGACAAATCTATGTGTTAAATACTTGGATCAGTTACCAGTACCATGAACTGACTGGTGTAATCTCTGACTTATGACCTTAACACTTGTTGTGGTGGGAATCGGGAGTTGAACCCATGTCATATGAGCTAAACTTATGATCAGATTTCCATCTTAACCGCTCGGTAACCAAAGCCACAATAAGACATTTGAAGACCAGATATGATACAGAAAAACAAAATTTAATTGTAATGTCTTATCCGACAATAGGTGTCATCGCAAATAAAAAAAACCTGTTTAATCAATAACATGAAAAACCAAAAAACATCATACCATCAGAACAGTTCCAAAATCTAATCGATAAATCGTAGAAACAGAGACAAAATTTAATCGATAAATCGTAGAAACAGAGACAAAATCTAATCGATAAATCGTAGAAACAGAGACAAAATCTAATCGATAAATCGTAGAAACAGAGACAAAATCTAATCGATAAATCGTAGAAACAGAGACAAAATCTAATCGATAAATCGTAGAAACACAGACAAAATCAATACTGTAACACTTACTTATACATGATCGATCACTTTCTTGGCTTGGTACAGGCATGTGAATAAAAAGTGGCGGGGTTAATCTAGTTTTGTTGGCACAAATCTCCACTCTTAGTGAAACTATGTGGTCATGCAGCTGTTTTTGCACATGAGTAAAACACTCATATAAATGGGCGAGCGCCGTTGTAGTAAGAACACCGAGTACTAATCGTGAACTTTATATATAAATATATTTAATGTCCGTGAGTGACACAGAAGTCATCATATGTATAATTTTACAAGTACTATTAAAATGGGGGAGGCGTACTAGATACAACATTATGTGATAAAGTTTGTTAGTGAATTGCGGCAGGTTGGTGGTTTTCTCTGGGTACTCCGGTTGCCTCCACCAATAAGACTGAAGGCTTCGATATAACTGAAATAGTGTTGAGAGTGGCGTTAAACACCTAACCCTTATAAAAAGAGAGCAAATGACCTTAACCATCATTTAAATATTAGATATAGTACACAAATAATAAGACTTCCAATACAAAATACATATGGTATTGTATATAAGTTCAGTTTAATTGTATATAAGTTCAATTTAATTGTATATAAGTTCAGTTTAATTGTATATAAGTTCAGTTTAATTGTATACTAGTTCAATTTGATTGTCTATATGTTTGTAATCAGGACGTCAACGAAATAGTGATAATGCATATATCAGCGTCATTATCAACATCATTATATAATAGAAAGCAACTTTGGGGGATGAAAGAGTTAAAGATTAAATGTTCACAGGTGATTACTTATCTCCTGGATTTTCCCATTTTATTTTCAAACGTATTTATAGTTTTGATTAATTTAAAATACTTCGTAGCTTAGGAAATCCTACATAACTGACATTTTTGGGGTCTTTTAAATTTTACTATTGTCTATTTTTTTCTGTACTATTACATTTTCGACTTGTGTAGGATCCATTTCGCTTGAAAATGTATGGTTTGATTGTTATCAACAAATATATGTAGATTGGTAACATAAAAAAAAGCTGATGAAGTATTTCTATTATATTGTAATCTGTATATTAAATGATTAAATGTGTTTAAACTAAAGAGCTGAAGATATACTTTTAACCTTTCAAGAATTACACTTGTATCTGAGAACTATATTATCGTATTCATAAACTAAAATATGTAATTGTCTACATTGTACAACTATATGCAGAAGCTTCTCAAGAAAAACAATAAAAGCAAGCCCGATCCTTTAATTCCATGTTCCATGTCTTTTAATTGTAAAATTGTGAATCTGATTAACGCCATTTTCAACAATATTTCTGTTATATCGTGGCGGTACGTTTTATTAGTGGAGGAAACCGGAATACCTGGAGAAAACCACCGACCTGCCGCAAGTCACTGACAAACTTTATCACATAATAATATTGTATCGTGTACATCTCGCCTGAGCGTGATTCGAACTGATAACGCTAGTGGTGATAGGCACTGATTGCATATGTAGTTCTAAATTTAAACTAAAGACCTGAAGAAATATAGTTAACCTTTGAAGAATTACTCTTGTATCTAAGAACTATGATACGGTATTCATCAACTAGAATATGTAATTGTCTACTGTGTACGACTCTATACAGAAGCTTCTCAAGAAAAACAAAAAAGCAAGCCCGTTCCTTTAATTCCATGTTCCGCTATATCCTTTAATTGTAATAAAAATCAAAGTTTAGTGACTAACTTGATCACATCTATACAATTGAACTTTAAATAAAGGATACCACAGACACAGCAAGGTCCGATTCATACATAGACATGCACATACCAATTGCTTCCTGAAAGCACGAGTTCACGCCCGATTTTTAGTGAGGTTCATGTTGCTTAAGGCGTAGTGTTTTGTGTTTTATTGTTGGTCCTTTATCTCTTTGGTCCTTTATCTCTTGGGTCCTTTATCTCTTGGGTCCTTTATCTTTTTGGTCATTGCATTGTTTGTCATTTAATCGGAAGCTTCGAATTACCACTTTGAGCTTTGCTTAATTGCAACGAAAATCTCCTCGTATATTTGTCCTCTCCATCTGTTATACTTTGCTTGCCTATCAAGCGAATTGTTAGTAGAATATATTATTGCATAAACATATTGATATGTACTACGTATACCTACCCTCTTATTGAACTTAAAATTAATTCGTATAAGATTCAATATAAAAATGGGCTTATGGATACAAATACTTTTACATTGATAAAACAGATTATTTTCTGGTTTTGGTATGTTGCTATTTAAACGTGCTTATGAAAACATTAGGGCGATATTTGCTCGACAATCTAAATTAAAGAAGCATGAAATGAGAAATCTCTTCAATACATAGCCACTTGATGTGATTTTGAAAGAAGAGAGTGACATGGCATACAAACGGATTATTGGACGCAATCTGTTCTTGCTGTAATTATTGCCAGTTCGTCCAGGATTATTACAAGGTTATGGGCTATGTGTCTTTCGCCACTTTCAAGATATGTCAGTATTATCAAAGATGTACGTTTTCTCAACTTTTTCTTCTACCAAATACGAACCGCCTTCAATAAGTAGGATACTATATCGGGGGTTGCACATGACAATTGATAAAGATTAAAAGTAATTACAGCTTTCATACACTAGTGTTGCAAGTGTCTCTGGATTATTCTTTTTTTTCTTTTTTCTTTTTTCTTCTTTTTTTCTTTTCTTTTTTTTTTGGTTGCCCCTCCGGTTTTCTCTAACGTTTATTTGATAGAGGAAACATCGGTCTTGAATGTTTCAACCGAACGACTCATAACCATGGATTGTGGCAGTAGTCTTCATTCAGATACGTGCGAGGGAAATCCGATTCTTGTCTTTGTTGAGTCTGAAAAGAAGGGCCTGTTTTATTTGTAGATGCAACCAATTTATCCGTAGAAAACTACCAACCTTTCGCAAGTCACTTCTAAATGTCATTACATACTGTTGTGTCGAATTCACCTCCCCATTAACGGAATTGGAATTAACAACTTTAGTGATGATAGGTACTGATTGTAAATGTACTATGCAGCGGTGACCGATAATAGGTCATTTTAATTAGTGGCTCGACTACAACCGTAAATGGAAACCGTAACAAGTAAATATATTATCAGAAAAAAGTAATACGTGTCCAAACATAATATTGGAAATTATATTATATTTCACTGAATTACATATATGGTATATTGGTATCTATTAACTGATACACAATTTCGTTATTTTTGGAAGAACACGGCGGTTGTAAAGTACACCCTAGGGTTAATTATCTCGTCATCTGAATCTAAAATAATCCTGACTATTTATTATGAGCGACACATGTAAGTCTCGGCTTGAAAAGTAAATTCTACAAATAAGACGGAGAATAGACGTGTAAGGACGGAAAACCAATATATGCAGATAACACGTGTGATATTTCCGTTTCAGGGTCTGTGAATACATATGAAAAAAATGTTTTATCACCTTGGTGCATAAAAGCTAAAAATAGACAATTTCCCCACATGAAATATTTCGAAGATTTTCCTATTTTTATATAAAATTCAAGGTTATTTAAAAATGAATCGATAAATGAAATTTGTAATACCATTTATATTGGGGAACGGCCATTTCACTTTCATAAAAAATAATTGACTTGAAAGATGAAAAAATAATAATCTGACCCCGCAGTTTTCAAAAAGAAATGTATTGGAACAAATTACCAATTTTTCATGTCTAAAGGAAAATAAATTCTGGCTTAAAAGTTAACTGATTGGTCTCTTAGAAAGCTTTTTACTTCTTTTCTCTTATTTACCATTTTAATATACGTTTGATTTCAAGAAGTTCTAGTTACTTAAAATGAAGATTACAGTGTGACCAGACATTACTGCCTAAACACTAGTGCATATGAAATATGATAGACGAGATCCTCATTATGGGGTAGTGATTAAACAGCCAGGTTATTATGTCGAATATTTTACCTTCATTTTATCCCTTTATTCCTTTGTTCTTGTTTTCTGTAGAGGAGTAAATAAAGCTACTAACAAATAGATCGATGTTACATATGTACCTGCGTATTGTGTGATTTTTGTATCTTTCTTTGTTTTTGTACAATATACTGGTATAGCTATAAAGACCCGAAAACCGCTGAGCCAGTTTGATGACGTAAATTGTGAATATTATAATAAACCAATTGTTCTATCTTAGTAAAATGATTCCAATGTTTTTTTAAATCACAAGCACTCTAGTGGAGGAGGAACTGCTAATCCTTCCTCAACATCTGCGTACACTCCTGGTTTTTGTGAAGTACGGATTGCTCATTCTTAAAGGGGTCTTTTTTGCATAGCGCTTAGATCATTGTGTGTCGTTATATCATATTCATGTTGGTCATTGTTTTGTCTGACCTTCTTCGATCAACGGCTTCTTGGTTACCCCTTTGATATCTTCACTTTTTTCTTAGTACTAATTATCAACCATTATGGCCACGTGATTAAAAAAAAACACCCGACTAGAATGAATCCCGTGGTACCTAATCAAACGCAATTTTGCCGTATAGATACATATATTACATAAACTATACACTGAATGGCATTTTATTTATATTTCTCTTTGAATTTCTGGGATTATATATGTAACAAACCTACAAATGTACATTTTCATCTATTGAGGTAGCATTCTCTCCATTGCTATTCAAATAAGAAGAGTTTGAAGATACCAATGGGGCAATCAGAATCCGTATATCGAAGAAGAACAGACAACACAATAGCCAAAAGAAAAAGTACAAACAATGATCGACAAGACATACATATAAAACTAAAGATCGAGTAACACGAACCCCACTAAAAACCGGGGGTGAACTCAGGTGCTCCGGAAGGGTAAGCAGTTCCTGCTCCACTAGTGGCACTCGTCGTGTTAATCTAGTTACAAACCCGGTAATAAGTCGTGAATGAAGAAAGGACCGGGAAATGTTTACGAGAAGTGGAACATATCCGTGGCCATTTGTGATACAGATATTCCATAGCGGTCAACCAAGTCATGGTGGCGACCGTAACGTTTTCGAAGTGATGACTTCAACTTTACCAAAAGGAACCCTTGGTTCAGTAGCTTCCTTGTTAGCAGCAACCCTCTATCAAGGAAATCCTGATAGAAACAACAACAGTTTATCAAATAAGTACAGCCTCGTTATGATTGATATCATTCATTCAGGCACACTGGACTGCTTTCTCATGGCCATGGGTACTACAGAGACTGAGATTGCTCAAGTAGTCTTTATGTATACCAACAAATAGTGTATAGTGTATGTAATACTAGTGTTCAGTGAATAGTGTATGTAATATTAGTATTCAGTGTATAGTGTATGTACTACTAGTATTCAGTGTATAGTGTATGTAGTACTAGTATTCAGTGTATAGTTTATGTAATACTAGTATTCAGTGTATAGTGTATGTAATACTAGTATTCAGTGTATAGTGTATGTAATACTAGTATTCAGTGTATAGTGTATGTAATACTAGTATTCAGTGTATAGTGTATGTAATACTAGTATTCAGCGTATAGTGTATGTAATACTAGTATTCAATGTAGTAAACGTATTTTTCCTTATTAGAGGGATCATGTTTTATTGATATTATTTCTGTTTGTTTGCGTATAGTGGTGTCAGACATGTCTTGACTATGCAAGTAACATGGCGGGTGTCTTATAAGAGGTAGGAGCTGCTTACACTTCGTGAGCACCTGGGTTCATTCCGGTGTTTGCTGAGTCCGTGTTACCCATTTGTTTTAGCTTTTTGTGTTGTGTTTTTTCTTTATTTCTTTTTTTTTTTGTCTTTTTTTGTCTTCGTCCTTGTGTCTTGTGTGCTCAATGTTGCCAGTGTCTCGGCAGGTCGGTGGTTTTCTCCGGGTACTCCGGCTTCCTCCATCAATAAAAGTGACCACCAAGATATAGCTAAAATATTGCTGAAAGTGGCGTTAAACACCATAAACCAACTTATCACCACTAAAGTTGTGAGTTTGTACTAAGCACCATAACCCATAACCATTTTATTGCATCAAATATTTTACATATCGCATGTATCGTGTATACTTAGGACATAATAGAGGAGAATTATTCACCGTTACTTTTCTATTTCTATTTATATTCATGTAAAAGGGTAATAACAAAATTACCGAACTCCGAACATGTAAAACAGTTTTATCCAAGGGATTGTGAGAGGAAATATGAAAATGTTATTTCCGTTATTGACCTCGCGTAACCACTATATGACCCTACATTAACTGACCACATATTTACATCTTATATATACCAATGTAATTGACAATAAGTCATATCGGATATTAGAACTTCAATTTAATACTTCCTCATGAATTAGTCGTCCATGAATGGATGTACTTGACTCCACTTTTGTTGATATTGGCTGATTTGTTGACCATCACTGCTTCACCATTCATGATAAGATTATTAGAATCTCGCGTCTTTTAACGCTAACTGTTATACACACCTAATTTGATACTGAGGATGATATGAGGGCTCCATGCAATAGGGGTAGAGGGGTTTTGAGTTTTGAGATATCTGGTCGCTCATCCGCTTCAATGTGGGAGTTCGTGTGAGTTGTAGCATATTTTGTAAAGTTACTTCTTTTTATTTGTATGTTTCCCCTATGTAGATTTGAAATGTTTGTTCTGTTCCATCTCATGTTGATATATAGTATGTGTCTGATTACAACAAACGATGCTCTTTTATTGTATAAAGAACATAGTCTTGAAAGATCATTCGATTTCAAGCTTCTGAACTTCTCAGATCAAAGTTATACAGCAAAAATTATGAAACCTGAAAAGCAATACCGAATACATAACATTGTCCCATTATGTTTCAGGACATCTTGAAATTAGCATGTCACTAAGGTTGCAATATGTTGGATCAGCTAGGAACATAAACGGTATGTGTAAGCTTTCATAATGTTGTCGCAACTTTTAATGTTGTGCTTTGCTATGCCTTCATGTTTTTACTGATATTGTTATTTGTATCCAGATCACTCCTTTACTCTAAGATCTCTCTTATGAACTGGGCGTGACACTTATGAAATACAAGTTAGGTACTACGTCTGTGTCAATATAATAATGGCCACATGATGCGAGTTTTATCAAAAAAATGCTTCCGAATTATATACAAAGTAGCCTTTTTTTATTTCATTTCTTATTTCCGATTGAAATCACCAATGTTTATGGGTGTGTATAATCTGCCATGAATTTTGTAATTCAATTTTTCCATGCAAGTCATCTAAGTGTGTAGAAATTGAACACAGCTATTATATATATATGATGTATGGTCACACGTTTGCTAAACATGCATATCTGATATTTAAGACTCTTCTGTCGTTGATTCTGTTCCACGTTGTTTAGTTGAACTTGTGTTAATGATTGAGCACGGACCTGATATTAAGTCTCAAATAGAAAATGGTCTAGCAAAGTCAGATTTTGCCAGAGCACAACTTTTGTATTTCAACAATCACAAAAAGGGACCAAAAACACAAGTGAACACTCGAGACATTCAAGTGACCGTGAACCACCTTTTGCTATTTATGTAGGTCTTCTCTTGTATGCAAAGACAAGAAAGTGGCAACTGATAGACGCCCTGTTTCAGCATGGCATTTGCATCTCATATGACCGAGTGTTGGAAATATCTACTCAGCTTGGGGAATCTGTTCTTAGTCAATTTATGGAAGATGGCGTTGTTTGTCCAGCCATTTTGCAAAAAGGTTTAATCACAACGTCTCCAGTTGACAACATAGATCATAATCCCTCTGCAACAACAGCAACAATTTCATGTCATGGCACCGGTATATCTGTTTTTCAGCATCCAGTTTCGTCAACATTCTCTGATTCTCGAACGTTTGAACTCAAAGGTCAAAAGACAAAGTCAAAAGCTATCAGCTGTCTCCCCGAAACATACACAAATGTAAAACCAGCATTCTTGAAATCAAAACCAAATCCACCGATCCTACAAACACCAATAAGCATGTTTGATCTCGACTATCTCGTTCGAAACCTTCGTCTTGAGTATGAGTGGCTTCAATTTGTAAGTTTAACCAATGAAGTGTTAGATGTTGAGACAGTGTCATGGTCAGCATATCATTCGTCGAAAGGGAGAGGACCACACGTTAACATCAGCATTTCATCATTGACGTCGTTACTAAGGAAGAAAATGTTGTCAGCAACAAAGCTATGGATACCGACTTCATAGCACCTTGCATCCATGAGGAAGCTGACACTCGTATGTTTCTGCATGCAAAGCATGCAGCAATAGATTGTAGCAAGTAGATTAACATAGTAAGTTCTGATACAGATGTTGTTGTTATAGGTGTGGCTGTGTTTGATGATTTGAATGTGGATCACTTATGGATGACTTTGGAAAAGGCAAAGATTTGCGATGGATACCAATTCATGATATTGTTAGATCGATAGGTTCTAGATCGAAAGCATTACCCTTCTTTCATGCATTCACAGGTTGTAATACCGTGTCTGCATTTGTTGGAAAAGGTAAAAAGACAGCATGGCAGGCCTGGAATGTATTTGAGAATGCAACAGAAGTATTCCATTGCTTAAGTTCTCCATGTGACAATTTGACACAAAGTGAAATCGATGTACTCGAAGAATTTGCTGTCATCATGTACGATCGGTCCAGCAGTACCAGTAAAGTAAATGATGTGAGCCTTGACCTTTTTGCCCGTAAACAGCGTCCCTATAATGGCATTCCTCCCTCAAGAGCTGCTCTTTGTTGAGCATATCAAAAGATCTGTCTTGCAAGCAGGACATACTTGGGGGCAGTCGCTATGTAAGTCGCCAACTTTACCATCACCTTCCAGGTGGGGTTGGAAAAAAGATAGCGGAGTTTGGGTCCCACACTGGACATCATTGGCGCCAATAGCAGCATCATGTCAAGAACTACTTAAATGTGGGTGTAGAATAAGTTGTTCTGGCAGCTGCAAATGTTTCAGGTCAGGATGACCTTGTACTGCTCTATGCAGCTGTAACTGCTCTGAATTTAGGTCTTTCGCGTCCTATAAAACCACTACAGCATGTAGTTTGGCCCATGTGCAGTAAACATATATATGAAATGATACTTTAATCGTATGCTGGACCCCTTTCTGATTGATTATTTCAAAGGAAATTGAAATGTTGCAAACAAAATTTGAAAATACCAGATAAACGTTATGAAAATTGACGTCATTTTGAAAATCGTGGCGGCCATTTTGAAAATGGCCGAAACCTGAATGGCCAACGATATTTCCTATTCAGGTACTAGACAAGGAACCTTCATGCCAAATTTGGTGCTTGTCTCACCAAGTGAAATATTTTACCAACTATCCGCTCCACTAAAACAGGATACCCAAAATCGATTAAGATCACATATGTATGAGGGAGGAGAAACTTAGTTTTGATAGTGGCATGTAATCTTTCATACATGTAGCCTTAATTATTTTTCTGTGTTTAATCATCTTTCCGATTAACCCTCACAAAGGTATCTCTCTACACTTTGTCAAAATGCACCCAAAGTTTCACCTGAGCTATGGCATTTTAGTACGCAAGTCCAAAAACGTTATGTTAACAAATATCAAGAAAATTCACTAAAAATCAGTTTTTGTTTTCAAACAGGGGATACAATCGTTAACTACGTGTCTACCCGTGGGCTTTGAGATTGTACCACCCTTCAGCACCACTGAACAACTTTCGGCTTTGCCTTAGGCTATACAGAAGGGCTTCAGGGTGGTACAATCTCAATGCCCACGGTTCGACATGTAGATAACTGATATTGCATCGCCTCTTTCACACCAGAAGGATAGGTTTGGCTAATGGCGGACATTTCCGTAAGATTGTAAAGAAAATAGACCACGGAGATGAGTAAATCGTATTTCCTGATAACAAATAATGGACAATGCTTAAGTCCAACATTTTAGCAAACCTTATCTTCGATGATAATTTTAAATTGAAATCAAACTAACCACAAGAAAGTAGTTCCTCCTTTAAAAAGACGAAATTATTCAAAATGGAGGTCAATTATGGGGTCAATTATGGAACTGATCGTTCTACGGCTCTTTGTTTCGTTCCTGTGTTTTGTGAGATTTTGTGATAGCTTGTTCTTTATTATTTTTTTTTTAACAAATGAATCTATCCTAGTTTTAAAATCTGATTCAACCCACCATTTCTTTAGAAATGCCTGTACCAAGTCATTACGGTTTTCACAGTTTTCCGGTTGTTGGCTGATTTTGTCTGTTTATATACTTATGAGTTTTGACTTTCCCTTTGTAAGATTGCTCGGAGTTTGGTAATTTTGTTATTACCCTAATTGTTGTTGTCAATTGTCTGTCAATGACAGACACAAGATTGCTTAACATTCTAATATTCTCATCTGTGCGAGATACAGTTTAACTATACATGTATATTGCAATCATATTACAAATTGGATAAGCATATATAACAGTAACACGATTGTTGTCACATGTGGAGCAGGAACTACTGACCCTTCCGGAGCACCTGAGTTCACCCCCGGTTTTTAGTGATGTCCGTGTTGCTCGATCTGTCATTTTCTGTGTAGTGATTTGTAGATCGTTGTTTGTCCTTTTTACTTTTCTTTTCGCCATTGTGTTGTCTGTCCTTCTTAGATTTACAGCTTCCGAATACACCTTTGGTATTCTCAAACTCTTCTATGTCGAATAAAATATATGTTGTTAGGGGAAACGAGCAATCATAAAGTTCCTAGAAAATTATATGTCATACCAAAGGGGTAATAAATGGTTGAATGATTTTTCAAAAATGCCTCTTGATATTCTAGCAAAACGGTAGATTGCGATCGGACTGTGGTATAACTTAAGTGGAATGGTCCATTGACATGGCGGATGCTGTTAAACATAAACATATCAGCAAATCAAGTTTCTGGCTCTTGACTATTTGACTCTAATAGTACTAAGACTTATTGAATTATTTTCTGTTCAATTTTACTTTATATAAATAAGCATGTAAATATTTAATTAAGTGTGAACGACGCGTATTATGTTCTCCTAATTATATGATGACGGTATTTGCAAAGTTTTGTCGTCATTTTCTTTGTTTTCTTGTTGCTAAACCGAATATGGGAAATACATCACCTGACAAAAAAACGACCAAGATGCCAGGATGTTGAGTTTATCGATAGAAGTAATGGATCCCTCGTTTCATACTCATCTTAAGAAATGAATTATGCTTATTATTACTGTGAAATGTAGAATATAATATACAAGAAAAGTTTGAAGATACCAGATGGACGGTTAATCAGAAGCTGTGGAACATAGAAGGACAGACAATATAATGGCCGAAAGAAAAAAGTAAAAATAAACTACATACTGAACTGCAACAAAAACAACAAAAAAGGAAATAAGTTAGGATCTCCGGAAGGATCAGCTGTTCCTGCTCTACTAGTGACATCAGTCGTGTTACTCTTTGCTAAGAATCTCGTGATAAATGATGAAAGAAGAAGGGAGGACGGAACTGTGACTATGATGAGTGGAACATATCCATGGTCATCTGGGAATGACAGCCATTGTGAATGAACGATAATCATTTCAACTAGGAATCATGTTTAATTGTTATTTTCATTTCAGCTATATCGCGACTACCAGAATTATTGGGTATCTATCCAGTTACAAGAATAAGAACATGCATATCTAATTGAGTGCTCACGTAGCGTTTATGGAATAACCGCCGTCAAGTGCTAAAGGTCAAAAGATTGGAAAGATAAATAATATTAAAGTCTTTTAAGCAGATTGCTAAAGGGACCAAAATAGGATAGCTAGAAAAGGCAAAGGTTACCCATACCCGATAACATTTTAAAATACTGCAATGTTATCAAAACTTTTAATATTTCATCGCTCGTTTTTTTAAATTTAAACAAAAGCTACCACGTAATAGACCTGCATATTTTTGAAAAGCTATACGTATTCATTTATGGGAAAGAGAGATAACTTCCTTTGTGAAAAAAAAACAACAATAACATAATAGATTCACACGGTATCAACATATCATGTCAGCAAAGGATCATATTTTGGGATTTTCCTTTATTTACTAAGAATTAAATTGAAAAATAGGCGAATTAGTAAATAAAATAAGAATTTTCATAAATCGAAAATTTAATGGCGCATTTTAAAATATGAATAAATATAAGAAAAAGAGATTAAGAAACGCATTATACTTATTTTAAAAAAAAAATCCAAACAAAATACTGTATCTATCTATTTATAGATATAATTAACAAAAACGTAGATATCAAAGTTAGTGTGCTCGAAGCGTTTCTAGAATAAGCTTCATCAGGTGACGCTCAAAATCGACTGATTGGAAAGCCAACTAGTTTAAAAGTGTTTGGGAGCAATACAACCAAAAGGCCTAAACAGGACACCCAAAATCGACTAAGGTCACATATGTGCGAGGGAGGAGAAACTTAGTTTTGATAGTGGCATGTAATCTTTCATACATGTAGCCTTACATGATTGTTTTATTATTTATATTTGAATTGGGTTTTGATTATGGGGCATATTATTTGTCTGTGTTTAATAATCTTTCTGATTAACCCTCACAAAGGTATCTCTCCATACTTTGTCAAAATGCACCCACAGTTTCACCTGAGCTATGGCATTTTAGTACCCAAGTTTTAAATTTTAAATTGAAATCAAACTAACCACAAGAAAGTATTTCCTCCTTTAAAAAGACAGAAAGTTTTCAAAATGGCGGTCAATTATGGGGTCAATTATGGAACTGATCGTTCTACGGCTCTTTGTTTCAATCCTGTGTTTTGTGAGATGTGACAGCTTAATCTTTTTTTTTATTTTACATATGAATCTATCATATTGTTGCTGTCAATCGTCTGTCAATGACATACACAAGATTGCTTAACATTCTAATATTCTCATCTGTTCGAAATACAGTTTAACTATGCATGTATATTGCAATCATATTAAAAATTGGATAAACATATATAACAGTAACACTACTGTTGTCACATGTGGAGCAGGAATTACTGACCCTTAAGGAGCACCTGAGTTCATCCCCGGATTTTAGTGATGTTCGGATTGCTCGATCTGTCATTTTCTGTGTAGTGATTTGTAGATCGTTGTTCGTCCTTTTTACTTTTCTTTTTCGCCATTGTGTTGTCTGTCTTTCTTAGATTTACATTTTCTTTTCTTTTCGCTATTGTGTTGTCTGTCCTTCTTAGATTTATACTTCCGAATACACCTTTGGTATCCTCAAAATCTTCTATGTCGAATAAAATATATGTTGTCAGGGGAAACGAGCAATCATAAAGTTCATAGAAAATGATATGTCGATGTATATTGCACGTCTATTGCTGTTAAAAATGTTTGTTTGTATGTACCAAAGGGGTAATAAATGGTAAAATGGTTTTTCAAAAATGCCTCTTGATAGTCTAGCAAAATGGTAGATTGCGATCAAACTGTGGTATACCTTAAGTGGAATGGTCCATTGACATGGCGGATGCTGTTAATTTTTAATTTAATAAAATCTAAACAAATCAGCAAATCAGGTTTCCGGCTCTTGACTATTTGAGTCTAATAGTACTAAGACTTATTGAATTATTTTCTGTTCAATTTTTCTTTATATAAATAAGCATGTAAATATTTAATTAAGTGTGAACGACGCGTATTATGTTCTCCTAATTATATGATGACGGTATTTGCAAAGTTTTGTCGTCGTTTTCTTTGTTTTCTTGTTGCTAACCCGACTATGGGAAATACATCACCTGACAACAAAACGACAAAGATGCCAGGATGTTGACTTTATTGATAGAAGTAATGGATCGCTCTTTACGGAAGGTTAGATGTCGTTTCATACTCATCTTAAGAAATGAATTATGCTTATTATTTCTGCGAAATGTAGAACATATATAAGAAAAGTTTGAAGATACCAGATGGACGGTTAATCAGAAGATACCAGATGGACGGTTAATCAGAAGATACCAGATGGACGGTTAATCAGAAGATACCAGATGGACGGTTAATCAGAAGATACCAGATGGACGGTTAATCAGAAGATACCAGATGGACGGTTAATCAGAAGATACCACATGGACGGTTAATCAGAAGATACCAGATGGACGGTTAATCAGAAGATACCAGATGGACGATTAATCAGAAGATACCAGATGGACGGTTAATCAGAAGATACCAGATGGACAGTTAATCAGAAGATACCAGATGGACGGTTAATCAGAAGATACCAGATGGACGGTTAATCAGAAGATACCAGATGGACGGTTAATCAGAAGATACCAGATGGACGATTAATCAGAAGATACCAGATGGACGGTTAATCAGAAAATACCAGATGGACGGTTAATCAGAAGCTGTGAATCATAGGACAGACAATATAATGGCCGAAAGAAAAAAGTAAAAATAAACTACATACTGAACTGCACAACAACTACAACAACAAAAAAACAACAAGGAAAATAAGTTAGGATCTCTGGAAGGATCAGCTGTTCCTGCTCTACTAGTGACATCAATCGTGTTACTCTTTGCTACAAATCTCGTGATAAATGATGAAAGAAGAAGGGAGGACGGAACTGTGACTATGATGAGTGGAACATATCCATGGTCATCTGGGAATGACAGCCATTGTGAATGAACGATAATCATTTCAACTAGAAATCAAGTTTAATTGTTATTTTCATTTCAGCTGTATCGCGACTACCAGAATTATTGGGTAGAGAGGCCTTTACAGATATATCTAGGTGACCGGTGACACCCCAGGCCATGGGAAGAGGTCTGTAAACCTTAACACTTGGGGTGAGTAACAGGAGTCGAACTCACGTCAGCGGAGCCCAGGCTTGTTGTCAAAAGTCAACGAAGTTAGCCACTCGGCCATCCAGGTCCCCTAAGGACGAGACATTAACCTGTCTTGATGTTGTGAAAATGTCATGCTCCGTGCACGGCTAAATACAACTTGTAACATCCCAAAAATGAACAGCAATTTGTAAGAAATGGTCGATGCCGGTCCATTGGATAATTTCAATTTCAGAGCGTGTCCATTATCTCACCAAATGTATGGTTTTATTGTTGTTGTAAACTCGTTATTGCCATGGATACAATAGCAATAGAGTTACTGTAGACAACAATAAATCAACTACTAGTATATCCGAAACACTGACTACTGGGCGGATGAAACTCTCGGGGAATGATGTTCCATCAGCTGAGGTATCGATCCAGTTACAAGAATAAGAACATATATATCTAATTGAGTGCTCACGAAGCGTTTCTGGAATAACCTCCGTCAAGTGCTAAAGGTCAAAAGATTGGAAAGTTAAATAATATGAAAGTCTTTTAAGCAAAGTATATTAAAGGGACCAAAATTGGACAGCCAAAAACGGCAAAGGTTACCCATACCCGATACATTTTTAAAATACCGCAATGTTATCAAACGTTTAATATTTCATCGCTCGTTTTTTTAAATTTAAACAAAAACTACCACATAATAGACCTGTATATTTTTGAAATGATATACGTATTTATTTATGTGATAAAGAGATAACTTCCTTTGTTAAAAAAAATATAACAAAATAGATTCACACAGTATCAACACTTTAGATGATGCACATATCATGTCAGCAAAGTTTGAATGGGTTTAATAGATATAAACATCCCACAGGATACATAACATATATTCCACAGAAGTATGCAAAGGTAATATTATAAACAAAATTGTAGTACAAAAACAAAATATTCATTTTTAACAATACCCAAACATCCTGATCTATGTATGTTTTTACGCATTGTTTGTCAATATAAAAGTTCCCCGTCCTACATATGGCTTTGCACATTCACACATTTGATGCTTAAAATTATACTCCATTTGACCTATTCATTGTTCTCGATCAAAAGTGGAATTTTTGTCTTTAGGGATTTAATAAACGTCATTAAAAATAAAAGTTCAAAATTTAGTTCGTTTTTGTTTCTTTATTATTCATGCTATTTTTTATTTTTTAGTTATTGTTATTTTTATTTCTGTGTAAAATAGAGAGTTATAAAATGCACATAGAGCAGAGTTCACAAGAAAACTAATCCTAACTAATCCACAACTCTTAAACTAATAAGACAATAACAACTACCAAATCTACGACATGTCAAAGGACAACACAGTTTATTCTCTAAGTCATGGGTAATCGTGTCTGATTCCTCACGTAGTATATGCATGTCATATCGTAAGCAACACCAGTGGCGTAGCTGCCTTAGAGATGTCCTGTCGGTAATTGGTTCATGAATATATGACAATGAATAAATGAAAACTCTTTTGTAATCCGCCACCCCACGGCAATACTGAGATACAAAATGTATATATATAAAAGAGACAAAGTGTGTCGGTTGCGTGTAGAACGCCACTGAAAGTGGTGTCAGCAAGTCTGCTTAGGCTTAGAAATGTATTCATGAAGAAATGTCTGAGTCATGTGTAAAACTTCCACACTCTCTCGTATATGTAAAGATAAAAGTTCCGACTTGAATTACAGACAGGATCAGAACTATGAACATCGGTCACTAATATGCTGACATAGGTTCTAGTACGTCTGTGTCAATGATATACCCTGGCTAGAGGTTTCATTTGCGGATGATGTGAGATAAAAAAAGGAATATTGTGCCACTGATTCAAACAGTAGACTAACCTACCCTACCTTTTAGCTACATCAGTTTGAACGTTGACAAGGTCATGTATAATCTTGAACAGTCTAGATAAACGTTAGAGAATACCGAAGTGGCAATCAAAAATGGACAATCCAGAGAAACTGGCAACATGCACATGTAAGGTACACAAGACGAATAAAAACAAAGAAAAACACAATCCAACGTGTGTTGGACACGACTATGTGCAAGCAAACACAAATAACATAAATAAGACATGAACCCTCCTACTAATAACTGAAGGTAAAGACGAATCGAACATCGTAAAAAGCTCTACAGAGCTTATGTTATATGTTTGTAAATAAACTTTTATACTTTTATAGTTTCACCATTGGACGAAACAACAATGACTGTAATGACGCGTGACAGTCGTTGTTTTAATTGTGATTAACAATAAATGACCGAGAATGACTGTCAAGAAAAGCTTGAATACACAAAGAAACCGTTAATCGAAGAAGGATAACAATTACAATGGCCAAAATAAAAAGGATGAAAGAACAAACACTGATCTACAAAGCACTTTACAGAAAACTAATGATTGAGCATCACGAATCCTGCTAAAAACCGAGAGTCAACTATATATAAACAAACGTAAAAATTTAACGTAGATATATTTAGTGCGCACGACTCGGTTCTGCAATAACTTTCATCAGTTACTCTCAAAGCCAAAATATTTGAAAGCCTAAATAGTTTAAAATCTTTGAAATCAAGAACAACCAAAAGGCCTAACAGAATAATCAAAAACGGCTATGCTTGAGGGAGGGGTACTTTAGTTTTAATAATAGCTACATGATTTACGATAATTTCAATAATAAATATGTCTAATAAATCATGCCAGTGTCGAAGCACTGATTACTGGGCCGATGATACCCTCGGGGAGTAATAGTCCACCAACAGAGGTATTGACTCAGTGATAGTAATAAAAACGTAGATATTCAATTTAGTGCGCACGACGGGTGTCTGGAATAACCATCATCAGGTACGCTGAAAGCCAAAATAATTGTTACATCTTTGGGAGCAAGAAAACCAGACCGCCGGAATAGAATATCCAAAATCAGCTAAGGTCACATATGCCGGAGGGAGGAGTACCTTAGTTTTAATAATAATTACATGATTTAGGAACCTTTACAGCCAAGCAAGAGATCTTCTGGACATCAGAATATTACCATCAGTGAGTACTTACAGTGAACCAGGCACATATGGATAAAACAGTTTCCATCGTAAGCAAGAGAATGGGCCTCATTAGAGACAAATTGGGACGAAAAACTTTTCCGAGTTCTAAATGACAAGATTCAACTGTACAGAACGTGTTTGTAATTGACTAAGACTAGACTGATTATAAAAATATGATATATATATTAAATTGTAATCTCATTAAATCACTGTATAATCAGATATATTTCACAGGGAATTTTTGAAAAGAGCTTGAAATCTCATTGTATATTTAATAAGCATTTGAATAAAATGTCATTGCGTTCTTAAGAAAAGACTAGTAACAGGGAATTTCTTCACTGCTTTCAACAATGCTTCAGATTTATTGAGAGAGTCAGTTACATTGGTAGGAGAAATTTGATCATCCTGGGAAAATTACAGACCCACAGGAAGTGAATAAAAATGTATTACGTGAACATCATTGTGGTACATTTGAAATGAGACCTGTCTAGGTTCAACAAATTAAATATTTTTGTATCAGATGTATCAGATTTTTCTGTAGATATAATTGTCATTTGTTTTTAAAGACTACATTTTATGCATGACGTCACGTTTGTTGCCGTTCATTCTATTGCTTTGTTAACGTTGCTCACATTGACGTGTTTTATCCCACATTCCAATAATATGACGTCATGACAAAATAGTTCGGCAGAGAGGATCTCATGCAACGTCGCGCCTTTCTTTTATCACCACAGTGTGGTGATACAACATCTTGTATCTGACACCTTGTATCAGACAGGCTACTTTCTTTAAATTCAAAGAAAAACGTACAAAATGTTAGATAATAGATAGTATACAAGGGTATCGTATGACATGATAGTAAAACAACAGTAATCTTTGAACCAAAGTATAATTTCAAATACCGTTTTTAGCTCACCTTGCCAAAGGCAATGTGAGCTTTTGCCATCACTTGGCATCCGTCGTCCGTCGTCCGTTAATTTTTCACACTTTAATCTTCTCCTCTGAAATCCCTCAGCCAAATGAACTGAAACCTGGTAGGAAGCATCTATGGAAGGTCATCTATAATGCTTGCTCATTTCATCCCGATCCATTAACAAACATGGTCGCCACAGGCAATTCTTTTTTCTGATTGGCCGATTTTTGAAGATTTTCTCCTCTGAAACCGCTTGGCCAAATGAACCGAAACTTGGTAGGAAGCATATATGGGAGGTCCTCTGTAAAGAATGCTCAATTCGTCCCGATCCATAAACAAATATGGCTGCCACAGGCAATTCTTGTTTCTGATTGATCGATTTCTAAAAATCTTCTCCTTTGAAACCACTTTGCCAAATGAACCGAAACTTGGTAGGAAGCATCTATGGAAGGTCCTCTATAAAGATTGCTCATTTTGTCTTGATCCATTAACAAACATGGCCGCCACAGGCAATTCTTGTTTCTGATTGGTCGATTTCTAAAAATCTTCTACTCTGAAACAGCTTGGGCAAATGGGCAAATGAACAGGAAGGTGGTAGGAAGCATCTACGGAAGGTCCTCTATGGGAATTGCTCATTCCGTTTGGATCCGTTAACAAACATGGCCGTCATAGGCTATTCTTGTTTCTTAAAGGTCGATTTCTAAAACAGCTTGTCCTCTGAAAGCGCTTGGCCAAATGATATGAAACTTGGTAGGAAGCATCTATGGAAGGTCTTCTATAGAGATTGCTCATTTCGTTTTGATCCATTAACAAACATGGCAATTCTTGTTTTAGATTGGTCGATTTCTAACAATCTTCTTCTCTGAAACTGCTTTGCCAAAATGAACCGACATTTGGTGGCAAGCACCTATGGAAGGTTCTGTATTAAGTTTCCTCAAAGCAGAATGAAAGGTGAGCGACACAGGCTCAGATCACTGAGCCTCTAGTTTATTTCGTCATCTATACGCAACTGACACTCATTCATTCATTTCATATATCATATATAGTGGCAGAGGAGAGATAACTCTCTCTTGTAATGTAAATAAAGAGTACAAATTAAAAGTCCTCCATACTGTACAAAGTAAATATAAAAAAAGATTGGTTGATTCATGGTGCTCATGTACATATATATGTTGTTGACAGTGCTTAGTGTTGGAGGAAGCTTAATATCCAAGGGGAATCCCCTATCATTCATACGTCTCAGGTATAACTTTCAACACTCATTAGTACAAGTAGATCACAGCTGGCGCGAGAAATTATATCCCCAAGATGAAATGATAAAGGTAATAATAGACGGTCGATAATCGTAACCACTAGATAATCGTTTTGAAACCAGATTAGATCTTTACACGATGATATATTTCTATTCGTTATTTGCAAGTTTTGTTAGCAATTATTGGCCATGGAACAAACAATACATTTAAAATATAATACTACACAGAAATTCCGAGTTCACTTCAATACCAGACACAAATAGAATTTTTAGATATTCGAAAGCAATGTTCGTTCTAAATATTGAATGTATAAATTGTATTGAGTCTAGATTGTCCTTTAAAAATCGATGATGCCCCCCCCCCCCCAACGAACCCAGATTTAAATACATGTACACGGTCTATGTTATTCCATGAGGGAGTACATGTGTTTGCACGGATACGCAAGTGACGTGACAAAGTATATCGTATTTGGAGAAAGCCTTGTTCTTTTCACTTAAAAGTCAACTGGCACTTGTTCGTAATGAATACCGAGTCGTTGTACTATTATCCTTATAAATTTACATATTCCCTTATATTTGTGGCAAGATACATTCGCGCATGGTACGATTAAGCGTTATTTACCTTCTGCCTATGTGCTTACCTTCAGCTTGTAACGTCTACCAGTCATGCGTAATAAAGAAATTATACACACTTGACATTAAGCAATAATTAATCAATCAATCGATCAACGTTTGACATGAATGATGCTGTACAAGATATATTCCTGCTAAAATAAACGCTTTATAGCATAAGCTTTCATATTTAACATGGAAGTAATTAAAAACAATATTTTACGACAGACGTGATGACTTCACTTTTTCACAATAGTCAACTTCCCTTTCATCAGTAACAATATTCCAGCATCACCAGCGTATGGAGTTTACATTTCACAATACGTTATTATAGGGCTGTCTTTTCTGGATAAAGTTCAGATGCTGACTCAAATGATTCTGAAACAAGGCTACATTACTCCGATCTTGTGTAACGCGACGGCTGCCACATGTGGAGCAGGAACTGCTCACCCTTCCGGAGCACCTGAGTTAACCCCCAGTTTTTAGTGATGTTCGTGTTGCTCGATCTTTAGTTTTCTGTGTAGTGTTTCGTAGATCGTTGTTTGTCCTTTTGTCCATTTTCTTGTGACCATTGTGTTGTCTGTCCTACGAGTTACAGCTTCTGGGTACCCCTTTTGTATCTTTAATCTTTTCTTTAAGTAATCGCCACAAAAAATCTGCACTCCTCATTATGATTGATTGATTGATTGATTGATTTTTTAGTGTTTAACGCCACTTTAAGCAATATTTCAGCTATATCATGGCGACCAGTTTTAGTGGTGGAAGAAGCCGGAGTACCCGGAGAGAACCACCGACCATGGGCAAGAAACTGGTAAACTTTATAACTTGCGGCTGTGAGTCGAGTGCACCCTTTTTGTAATTTACAAAGCCGGGCGCGAACCCACGCCGTATTGGTGATAGGCTTGTATGAGTTGTTAGGTAATCCAACTACCTAACTCATTGAGCCACCCGGGCCCTTCGTCATTATGAACTTGTTGACAGTTACGATATATCCATATCGCAAATGCCAATGGATCTTTTCTTTTCTACGTAGTTTTTTCTTTCCTCTATCACTGCCAAGACTTTCACCGGACTTGACTATAGTATATGAGAAACGCGGCGGGTGTCTTATAAGTAGCAATAATTGCTCCCCTTAGCGAGCACCGGGGTTCACCCCCGGCTTTTGATGGTTCATTTTTTCTGTGTTGTGTCGTGTTTGTTTATTTTGTTTGTTTTACGTTCTGTGTCTTGTCTGCCAAATCTTGCCAGTGTCTCTAGATTTTCCATTCTTCATTGCCCTTCGGTTTTCTCTAATATTTATTAGTGACATGGTTAATTAGATATATTTAGGCTTGAAGTCTACAGATCCTATCTAATGTAATTTATTAACACTCATATCAATCTCATTCAGCCATAGGCAATACAGAAAACGACATACATATGCAGTATGCAAGTCTCAGCTGAGCTACAGAGCTTATAATTCTTATCATAATTTCTTGATTCTTGATAGAGGGTTGCAACTGAGGAAGTAACTGAACCAAAGGTTTCCAGTGCTCAAGTTGACGTCATTACTCCGAAAGTTTTTGATTCACCACCATGGCTTGGTTAGCAGTTATGAACTATATGCGGCATTTATGACCAAACATATATTCCGTTTGTCGTAATCACTATCCCGTCAGAGTAACACGACGGATACTATTAGTGGAACATAATCTGCTTACCTTTCCTGAACTCTTTAAATCACTTCCATTTTAGTTGTGGTTCGTGTTGCTCAATCTTTTCTTTGTACTGTTTTGTCAATCAGTGTTTGTCTTTTTATCCTTTCGTCCGCTTCGTTTGGTGATTTTATTGTCTGTCCTTCAAATTTACAACTTCTGATTACCCCTTTGGCATCTTCCGATATTTCTTATAGACTATATAGAAAACATAAAATAATGAGAAACAGGAGAAGTAAATTGTAAAAACAGAATTACAGGAAAATAAAACATTGCGACCACCCACTACATGTAATTTGTTACATTTATCATAGTCTTCAATAAACAGAATTTCAAGATGACGAGAACAGCAAAATAAAAGATGTTACTTAATTATTTTTCATCTAAGCCTCAGGTGGAGTTTCTGACATGCACCTTTTTGATAAATTAACGTTGGAAGAAACCACAGGGGCAATCACAAATAGACAACCAGAGACACGGGCAACATTGCACACAAAACACAGGACGAATGAGTGAGAGATTTTTATTTAACGCCAACTCAATTTTTCAGCTATATCATAGTGAGAACAAGTAAATTGTCAATGAAATGATGATGTCCGCTTTGTACTTGAAAAGCACGTTTAGTTGGATTTTTACAATGCTAGCTCACTGAAACAACAGTCCGCAGATAGACATATAGCGCCACATTATCCTCATTCCGAGCCAACCAGTCTTTGCTCTTTCTCGTTAATGCTGTGTGCTTAGCGGAGAAGCAACAAATATCAATTTTATAATCTTTGGTTTGATCCGACCTGGGCTCAAGCTAACCATTACAACACCGACGCGGATGATACAGGACGAAGACAAACAAAACTAAGAATATAAAAAGAAGTTTGGAACGTTTGTTTTTCAACTTAGTGAATTATTTCTATCTTCTAACTAAAATTGTGAGTTCGAATCCCGTTCATGGCGAGATGTACTCGATACAAAAATATGTGATGCAGTTGTTCAGTGACTTGCGACATGTTTTCTCCAGTTTCCTCCACCAATAAAACGGACCGTCACGATATAAGTGAAATATTGTTGAAAGTGGCCTTAAGCATCAAAAGCGTCACGTGGTCTATCTTCTACAACATGTATGGAAGACTTATCTTGACATTAAACATTAACCTAATATTCTGTTATTTTAATTTTTGCGGTCCGTAGTTGACCGCAAAATACCTCAGAAATTAGATAGCCGCAGAAACTACTGGTTATACGATATTTCTCATGGAAATATAGTTATTTATATTGCTTGTAATAATAAAAAATTAAAAAAAATAGGTTCGTTTGGTCATAAATTCACTTAAACTGGTGACAGGGGACCCATCATAGATATAGTATATGTACAAGTATATTAAAAAGCATTGATATTTTCTTGCTAGAAATTTTTGTATTTGTTTATCACAATACTGTTGTAGCAATTGTAATACAATTTTAAATAGGTATATTTAAGCGCAGTTGCCTCCCTTCCCACATCATGCTAATCATTTGTGTAACGACTATGTATGAACCGTTGTGTTCTTGTCGAACTAACTGCATGAAGACATACAAATACTTATCTTTCATTGGCTAACCAATATGTATAAGCTCATCCTGTTATACACGTAATGCTCATCTATGTCTTAAACATATATTCTTCCTTACTACAAATTGAGTATTTTAACGTTAGAGAATACCGAAGGGGTAATCAAAATGGTACAACCCAGAGAAACTAGCAACATAGTGTACAAAGGACGAACAACAAACAAGTAGCATAGTTCGTCTTTGTGTCTTCGTGCAGTGTGAAATTGTTAAAGCATTTCTCCGTGCTCAAAGTGCATACACATATTTATACAGTCGTGGTCAATATTGTGCGTGATAGAGTGCTTAAATTTAAAATCCTTCCACTTTTCAATTTTTTTGTTTTTTCTAAAACATATATGCATTCCATCCAATCAGTCGCCCTCCTTCGGGCTGTAGTGTAATGTCTGGTTTTCTTGCTGATGAGTGTCATGTTTTTATCTGTGTTTGTAACCTCATAATGTGATGTCAGACACAATGATGATGGTGTGTTTAGGGTTGCTTCATCGGTGTTTTCTTTTGCTGTTGTTATAGCAACACCATAAACATGTCTATATGTAAGGTTTATTGACAGAATTAAGGACTATCGCTCAAATGAAGACTATGGTCGTTTGTATACTCATTTTAAGGTATGCTTTATGTTCATTGTTGAAAACCCTACTGTGACATGTTGGATGGTCTCTTATGTTCATTAACATCCATATCCTTTCTTACTACAAGATGTTCCTTTACATTAGTTTGTGTCAGAGTGTAATGTTGAATGGTCTCTCTTGTTCATGAACATCCATATTATTTCTTACAAATATGACATCTAAGAAAGATCCACTTGGCAACTGCATGATGACGTATTCCTCTACATTATTAGAAATTACATATTATTTCTTTGCGTGTAATAAATACATTGTAAACAAATATATATTATATATTAGCATTCTTGTGGTAAAAAATGTTTTGAACATTTAAACTATTTGTTTAATCTGCATTGTCATACCTATTAACTACCACCTTTCAATTACAAACAAATTGTAATCTTCAATTAAATTAAATTAAATTAAATTGAATTAGATTAAAAAGTTTTATTGGAAATAATTTTTAATTATATTTTTGAAATCAAATTGCATTGCAGGATATTGAAAGGAATTTAATATTACATTTCTAGAACTCAAAAAATAATAATTCTGTTTTCCCCCGGCGAGTCGTATAACAATGGATCCCTCGCGTTGTTCTTTCTAGAATGGAATGCATTTATCTCCCCCTGTAGTTATAAGAAATAAAGATTATCTCTGTTTTGGGATTATTTTATGAGTCAAACAGCTACTTAACAAGGTCATTGTCATGTTACAATTCAAATAATTATAAATTTGACATAAGGCTGTAATTATATTATCTCCTTACGAATTTCAATGTGTTTTTGTGTTGTATGTTTTGAAAGCCCTATGAATTATATTTTTAATAACGTTGAAAGCCACTCATGAACTCGTGGACTCATGGAAGCAACATGTCTTTGATCAAGGTGTAATTATGTACTTAACAAAGTAATTAAGATTTCAAACATTTAAAATTGTAATTATGATGTGTCAAACTTTGTCATTATAGTAATGTTCTTAAACATGTCAAAACTATTTTTGTTTGATTGTAATTCAAGTATGGTGCTGATTGGGCCAGGTTTCCTATTACCACACAAGGTTCTCCACTGTGCCAAGAATCGTAATCAGACCAGAGCTATTTCCTCCCAATTATTCTCAAGGTTGTCATCGTGTTATTTTAAGTCTTTATTGCGAGGTTTGCTTGAAACAAGTAAGTTATTGTATTATGGAACCTCTTGAAATGATGGCAATACATTGGCTATTATAATTGAGATACAATTACGATTTTTGATTATGAACAGAAAGCTTAAACAGTGATGGACAACAATTCCATCATCATCAACAAAATAAAGTACGATTTTCTTGCACCTGTTGAAGGTCATTGGCGGAAATTGGCCCTTTGCAGATCGTTACATCTTCTGTCTGGATCATTTACTGTTGAGTACCCGTTTATTGCTTGTTTTTGCTTTATTCTTAATTTTTTTGTTTTTTGTTCAGTTTCACTATTACTATTTAAACTTTATCCGACATTACAATGGTCAAACGAAAAAAAAAGACAAAAGGACAAACAACGATCTACAAAACACTACACAGAAAACTAAAGATTGAACAAAAATGTACCACAAACGATAAGGTCCAGAAAACACCAAAAGAAGTCCCACACAACACATGCTGGTGCTTAGTAGATCACACAGTGTGTGCAATTCTCGGGGAAACAAGACGGATGAACAGTCATAGTAAAAAGAAGAGGACGATTGTCAGAAAAAATATGTTCATCCTCGGCTTTGCCATTCTTGATTGTTCCTTCGGTTTTCTCTAACGCTTGCGTAATAAAACAAAACAAGTAAAATAATCCTTGAAAGATCAAATTAAACCAGATGTAGCCATGTTAAGCTAATATATGACAAAAAAATATCAAGAAATAATCCGTACTATTTAGAATTATAATATATCTCTAGAGGGTATCAAATTCCCGACTTTTAAAATATTTGACTCTCCGATCTTTTGAATACGATCGTATCTGATGAAGATTATTCCAGAAACGTGAGTGCACTAAATTTGATATATGATTATAATATATGCACATGGAGTACATAGAGGAATTACAAAATGTATTTGTTCATACTCCAAAGACATTGCAGTCTAATGCCAATATATACAACATGATAGTATTCCACAGAAGATAAAATAAAAGTCATCTTGTCTGCTTTAAGACACACAGTGAGAGAGATAATAACACACAAAAAAACTGATAGAAAGATTATATCAAATTTTGCTTTTTTGTATCAAATAATATATGTAATCTGTAGAATAATTAGTAAGAAAGGAAATGGATATAAATGTACATAAAATACTATCCCAACTTTACACTTAGACACAAATAAAGTAGGGGAACAACGCTGTTATTGCTGTTCTACATAAATATTCATTTATGTTTGTAGAGATGTGAAATTTTGCAAGAAACATTTGCAGATACCAAAGGGGTTTTCAGCATCAGTATATAGAAGGACAGAAAATACAATAGATAAAGAGAAAGAAATAAGAATACGAACAATGATCGAAAACAATACTACACAAAAACAAGCAAAGATTGAGAAACATGAAACCCAATTATGGCTTTCTAGATCCAAAAAGTACACGCCCTAGCTATTATCTGACTGATTATAGAGCCGATCAGAATTACGATAATCGTTATAATTTAAGTTTTTATTACATCTAAGTGTTCATACCATTTAACTTGACAAAAGTAGATTTATTACTATTTATGGCACGCGATAATAAAAGAAAAAATGCAATATACAATGTTTCTAGCACGAAAATTGGGGTTTTCATGCTAAATACGTGGTATTTCGTGTGGACCCATTTATGACTACATAAATGTATATGTCCCTTTTTGCTAATAAAATGAAAAACAGAAAATATTATAGCGTCAAAACAGTTCCAAAATCAAATAGAAAAATCAAACAAACAGACGCCAAAATCGATACCTGTAACACACATCTGCATGAACGCACACTTTCCTGTCTAGGCACAGACACTTCAATAGCAAACGTACCAGAGTTAAACTAATTTTATAAGATATAAAGTCTTACATAACAATAAATTTGCATAAATTGTGGAAACGCACACACAAAAAACAAATTGAACAGAATTATTGCAGCAAAACAGACGTCAATTGATTTGAAATCGTATGCTTTAAAGGGTTTTCCGAGTGCGGTGTACTCGAGTGGGTTTATTACATTTAACAACGTGTTCAATTCAGTTAGAACAACAATACATGAAAAGTTTAGTTTTCTAATTCAATGAATAATATTCAAATTTTAAATTATCGTTTTAAATTAAACCGACATATTAATTACTTTACTTGAATTAAATTATGATAGAATTTGACACATCAAAGCGTCTTAGACCACACAATAATCTGCTGCGGCTTTTTATAAGTTTGTAATTTACATAAGTTTCTTGAATAACCTTATTTATAAGCAAAACTGTATTGTTCGTCGATTTGTCTCTCTTTGATTGATGTTGTCTGTCTGTTTGAAACAAGAATTGGGTGTATTTTATACATATTATATAATTCATAATGTATTATAATTACATTACTTCCGTTTTTCATTGAAATGTTACAATATGATTGGTTATGAAGTGGTTACATGCTTATAAAATAGATGTTTTACATCCCAATAAAACTCAAACCCGAACTTGCACGTGCCTCCACGACGACGTCAGATGTAAGCAATCAATGGCGTAGTAATTTCCCACAGCAAATAATCTAACACAAATAAAATTCACAACGAAAAATTCAGCTATGTTAAATTTTGGTGTGATTTAAATGTAATTATAAGAATTGAATGCATTTTTTTGTAGTTTTATAGGCGTGTAAAAGCGTGGACCGAGGCACATTTTTTGTGCTTCATACATTTTTAGCGCGCTTCAAACAAAATGTGTTTCGGTCCACGCTTTTACACGCCAATAAAACTACAAAAAATGCATTCAATTCTTAATAGTTCTTATCCGGTAAATGATACACCATCTGTTTTAAATGATCTCTTATCAGCACTAGGTACAAACATACACATAATCTTGAACCTTGTCTATAGTAAATACACACAGATAATGCAGTAGAGTGTAATTATATCTCATATAACAAGTTAATTAAGCAAAATGGCTGATGCAAATTTTGAAAGAAAATCTGTAAAGGAATTACAAAATTATTTAAAAGATAGAGGTGTTACATGTTCTGATTTACGAAAGGCTGAATTAGTAGAAATATGTGAAGCTGCTGGCAGATTAGGAATAGATGTAGATCCTGATGGACTTTTATAAGACAGGGAGGATATATTAAGAGAAAAACTTCTGATACCAGAGGGGTTGATGTTACCCAACCCAGGAACTGTTAAAGGATCACAAGATCTGAGAATATTGCCACCTTTTGCCATCTTTGACATATATAATTATTTGTTGACAATTGATCAGTATAGTCATTCCTTGTTGAGAAATTACCAGAAATTGGAAGCTTTTGGATTATTTGAAGATGGATATGTACTCAACATTGAATGCTGCTCACTGCTCATTATAGCGCTGTTAAGTCAAATGTGAGACCAAGAACTAATGACATAGATCCAGTCTATAAGCTTAAATACTATAAGGCATGGATAGTCTTTAGTAAATCAGACAAAGGCACAGTTGTTTCTGCTTACTGTTCTTGCAAAGGGGGGTAAGTATACATAACATCTATATTTTTATCAATCATATCTTACGGGTGTATTAATGAAATAGTTACTGTTTCTGACATGATGGTCAATTAACTGTATTTTCAAGTGACTAAGTGTGTTATCACTGCTTAATGCTTAATAGTTTTATATTACATGTACTACTATTTATACTTTCACAAAATCATTATGTACCTTTGTTCGTGAACTTTCAGTGTACATAGGACAATAATGTACAAACAAAATCACACGACATACAGGAAAAGCACATATATACATGTATTATAGTAAATATTCTGTAATATGTCAAATGTAAAGATTAATACTTTAAATTTTCAGCATTAACGGTGGATGTCGACACGTAGTAGCCACTTTATTTGAAGTGAGTGATTTTTTACACGATAGAAATAAGGATAGTGTAATCTCTGGGCCATGTCTTTGGGTGAAAAGGGCATCCAAAGCATCTGATCCTGTCTTGGTAACAGATTTCGATACAAGTCTTACTGAGATTCCAGATGATTCTATTAAGAAACCAAAGCAAGACTTTTATACACTGAATCCTGAGGACACAACTCTTCCAGATCCAGAGAGATATGTTGAATTAGTCCGAGATGTGCAAACGAATGCATGCATGTTGGATGCTTGGGAAATAAGACAAAACACTACAGAAGAAATTAAAATAAATGTTGAATTACCAATGGAAAAAACTGTGAACATTTACCACCACCAATAGAATACAGTCGCAAAAATGAAACAAAACCTAGAGATTTATTCATTAAATCACACAGATTTCGACATCGCAAATGCAAGGTGGATGTTCTTGGACTAATTATCAGTTCAAGTTATCCAATATTAGGGACTAGCCATGACGGCATTGTGGATTGTTCCATTTGTGGACCATTTTTAATTGAAATCAAATGTATGTTTTCACATTAACATTTTCACCCGTCATCAGCTCTATTAGCTCTAAAAATTTGTGAAAAAAATGGGGGTGAACTAGAAATAAGAAAACAACATAAATACAATTATCAAATTCAGGGACAGATGGGAATAACTGGAATAAAAAAAAGTGTGTTCTTATTGGTTTTACAAACAAAGGCATTTTTCCTGTTAATGTTAACTTTGATGAAGATATGTGGGACAAAATGAAGGCAACTTTAGCAAAGCTTTATGAACAGCACTATTTGCCTGTACTTTTGAGAAGGAATAATCTCAGATAAAATTGTCATTAATTTAATATTCAATACATATTCTTATATTATATATTGAAAAGAAATTGTGTGTGATGTCAAATATTCTTAATTATCAAGAGCAAAATGCATTGTAAACAGTGTGTGTTGATAAGAGATCAGTAGAAACAGAACAGATGTTTGTACCTAGTAAGATTTTTGGTAACACGATATCCCTGTAAGTAACTACTACCGGTAGTAGAACTATTAATCAAGAAAGCAAAGTGTTCAAATTATAATGATGACGGATTGTTAACAAAATCAGTTTACCAATGTAATGTTAATTTTTACTCGTCCTTCAAATTGTATAGAAACGTAGATATCCAAACAAGATTTGAAAGCCAAATAATTTCAAAATGTAGTGTGTTGTACATCATTGTTTGTCCTTTAGTCCGTTTTCTTTTCACCACTGTATTGTATGTTCTCCTTCTAATTACGGCTTCTTGTTACGACGTCGGTATATCCAAACCTTATTTTTCTTGCCCATCTAAAATAGCTAGTTTTGGAATTTAATGTTCATCAATAATGAAATTATTAAAACTTAAGTTGATATCCCCAATGCACAGGGAGGGGCATGTGTGGCTCAATGAGTTAGGTAGTTGGATCTAAAAACTCATATAAGCCTATCACCAATACGGCGTGGGTTCGTGCCCGGCTTTGTAAATTACAAAAAAGGGTGCAGCCGGACGTGATAAAGTTTACCAGTTGCTTGCCCATGGTCGGTGGTTCTCTTCGGGTACTCCGGCTTCCTCCACTACTAAAACTTGTCGCCATGATATAGCTGAAATATTGCTGAAAGTGGCGTTAAACACCAAAATTCAAATTCCAATTCCAATGCACTGGTAACATTAACCTATTTTGTCTATCCTGTTTAGTCCTTTAGTTTTCTTGCTTCAAAAGACTTTTAAATTACCTGCCTTTCCAGTCATTTAGTTATGATAGTACCTGATGAAGGTTATTCCAGAAACACGTCTCGACATTAAATTAGATATCTACGTTTTTATCATGTCTTAGCTGAACATATTTTGTTTAGTCTGTTCGTTATTGTAGACACAACTGTGAAATAAATGGAGATCATATGAAAAGCTATTTCAACACAATCAACACTGGAATACTTCTTATATTTATATACATCCATATTGTAATTCAAAGCTATATGATTAGTAGTAACCAGGCTTAGCAATACAAGAAAACTGGGAAGATACAGAGAGAGTTATCAGAGACATACATCGGCAAATAAAGCTCGAGTTGAACTCATGTGCTTCCGAATGGTAAACAGTTCCTGCTCCACCAGGACACCAATCGTCTTGCTATTAAACGACACGATTGTCATCGTATTGTATATATATTTACATTTACCCGTGCAGTCAGTACCTATCACCACTATTCGTTTCCCACCCTTAGCGACGTGTAATAGAAACAACTTAATGACTTGTGGCAGGTCAATGGGTTTCATCGTGGTGGCTCTTGTTTCCACTAACAATGAAAATAGTCCTAACGATATAACTAAACTATTTTAGAAAGCACCCATAAAGCCATAAATTTTGAAACATTAGATTTGATAAAGCCTTGTTATTTTAGCTACATCATTGCCATTGTAAAATAACACATGATAATCGTACCGAATACCACCCAAAATGGCGGAGTGCGGTGCACACGTTGGTGCATTATATGTACAATATCTCACTTGGATTGTCTTTCAATTCAATACAGTATTATTTCAATACGATCAAAAAGTAAATCTTTCACAAATGCTACTATAGCGAATATGAGTCGTCTAGAAACGAAATAAGAGACTTTAGAATTGCTCATATTACTCGTTAAAATCCCCAACCCGTAAAATTAATTTGAATGAACTTTAAATAAATTCAGTAGCACCGTTGTATTACAATAATTGAGAACCTAACATTAATTTTCTAACGACGATTTTATTTAAATGAAGGGGTATTTTAATCGACCTGTGTAGAAGTTTATGCCGGTCATCTCATTTTTAATATCAAAATGGCACGTAAAACTAGTATCGATAAATAATTTCAATGGTTGGTCATCGCCATCTTGTGATTTTATATGTCTACATTAATACAAGTACAGTTAAATTGTTAAAGTTTATGTCGTAAATTTATAATGAAACACGTGCGAAGACAAATTTCGCTTTTTGAGATAAAACCCAAAGGATCAGATTATTTTTAGGTGACGACACTCCGTAATATGATTTTTTAAGTTCTTTAAAGTTTTTTTGCTAATAACCATAGTGGAACTACGAGCATAGAAACAGAACCTAGCATAAGCGATCTTAATGAAATTCACAACTCGTCGTTATGACAGGGCGTTAATGAATACATAGACCCCATATACCGCTTTATCACTGCAACATTTGTGTGCTTGTCTCAAGCCAGGAATTCGTATGGATTAAATATACTGTCACGTCCGTACAGACGATGGAAGATGGTTTTGGCAATTATATCTTGGTTCAAAGTTGACTATTGTTTCCTTATTGTATATTTTTTTCATTTTATCCTTTAGTACTTATCACTACTTTTCATCATTGCTACAAAAGCTTTTTGAAGATACCAAAGGGGTAATTAGAAGCTGTAAATCGACAGACAGACAACAAAACAACGGCCAAAAGAAAACGGACAAAAGGACAAACAATGATCTAAAAACACTACACAGAAAGGTAAAGATGGAGCAACACAAACTCCACTTAAAACCGGGGTGAACTCGGGTGCTACATATAAGTATTAAGAGTTTGACAAATGGGAATTTCGCCTCATTCTTCCGATTGCTAACTGATAGAAATACATCATTTGAAATACTAAGTTATGAACAAAGTATTCTGTATTACATTATTCTTGTCTGTGCTACCAGACATTATTTCATTCGTCGACCAATTTCTATGACTATGCATTCAATAACGAAATGCACCGTTGTTTTTTATGGTATCATGACCAAGTTTTTCGATCATGTGCATGGCAGTGTTGTTATAACAAATATGTGTTTTTAAGAAACAGTTGGCAAACCTATTTTAAATTGTTTGAAGGTCTAATTTACGACACTTTCAGCAATTTTACTGTTTATTTTTTTTTCTATAAAATCCACAATTCCGGAAGAAAAACATAAAACGAGTTTGAAGATACCAAAGGGGTAATCAGAATCCATGAATCGAAGGACAGACAACACAAAGCTAACTTAAGTACCTAACTTGTTTTGAACTTGACCTAGACTTTGATGGATATTCTTTCAAGTTCACCTACATCCACACCATGAGTGGTTAAAACGTACCTGTATATGAAATCTTAATTAGTATGTCATTAAAAAATGTATTTGATCTAAATATTTAATTACTTTTAAATAATCTTAACGTCAAAAAATATGTAATGTACGTAATTAAGTGTTATATACTGACATACAAATAGGTAAATATCTACATTACACTCGTCAAAGAAATGCTCCAGGTGTGCTTTAGCTGTTATAATTGTATATACAATTAATTTATTATTATGCAATTTTGTATTTTTTTTTCTTTAGTTTATTTTTTCTCGATACAAACCATGTGTTGGCTTTTGTACTTGACTACCCATATTCTAACAGTAAATGCTATTACGCAAAAGTTGAAGATACAAATGTGGTAATCAGAAGCCGTGAATCGAAGGACAGAAAATACAATGGTCAAAAGAAAAAGGAAAAACCCTTATCTACAGAACAATACACAGAAAAATAAAAATCGAGCAACACGAACCCGATTGGGGGCTGAGCTCATGTCCTCTGAAAGAGTAAGCAGTTCCTGCTACACATGTAGCACCCGTAGTTCGTAATTAATACAGGAAAATATCAAAGATTGTTTAAGCGAGAGTAGCATGACGTGTATCACTATTGGAGAATTATCTGTTCTCCTTTTTGATGCACCTTAGGTAAAACCATTAATTTTAGTAGAATACGTGTTGCAAAATCTTTAGTTTCCTGTGTTGTGATTTGTCAGTCGTTGTTCTATTGTTCTTTTGATGTGGTTATTGAACCATGCATGTCCTTCTTTTAGGACAGGCTTCTGCTTACGCCATTAGTATCTTCAAACCTTTTTTCTATTGTTCGCTTGAGTAAAAGGTATTGACGTAAGAAGCCATTTTGGATCCAAAGCAACTGATTTTTTTCTATTTAAATAAAACATAAATATAACAATATGTCATAGAGGAAAGTTGTCACTTCAACGAATGTGAATTTGGGTTCATATATGGTGTATTGAACACATATCTTGACAATATTTATTGAATAACAAATGATTGCAATAAACAATCTATTTATATAACATACACGTAATTTATAGCAGTTTATAATAAATCATTTATTAACAAGAATAAATTGTCGCTTGTTTATGTGTGCATTTATTGCTTTTCCTCTCTAAAACAGTATAATTTATACCTTTTTTACATATTTGATCCTATTATTTACCTACAATAAAGGCAGGGCATTGGTATGTAAGAAAACAAATAAGAAAACTATTTATTAGTGTACGCTAACATTGTAATAACACAACATATTGTTGGTGTGTGTTCATTTATTGCCATAATATTGTATTATCGCTACTTCGATTTATGGCTTCTGTTTCTTCAAATTTTTCAAAGGCAAATAAAGCTGAATACTAATACTGGTACCAAAGATTCAAAAACGTTTGAATATTATAATTATATTAATATGAGAATAAAAAGTACAAAGTTTGAGATCATAAAATTAGTTTAATCTCACACCCTTTTATTGAAGTGTCTGTACAAAGCCAGGAAAGTGAGTGGTCGTGTATTTGTGTGTTAGGGGTATTGCTTTAGTTTTTTTCCACGATTTTGATATTGAATTTAGGGTGGTATTTTTTGTTTTTCATTTTATTACAAGAGGAAGACACGAGACACGCCAAAAAAATTTGAAGATAACAAAGGCGTAATCAAAAGCTGTCAATCGAAAAAGGACATGCAATAGAATGGCCAAAAGAAAACTGTAAAACACTACACAGAATGCTAAGGATAGAGCAACACGAACCCAAAGACAACCGGGGGTGAACTCATGTCCTCCGGAAAGTTAAGGAGTTCCTGCTCCACTTGTGACACTCGTCGTGTTAATCTTGTTAAAAACCGATGGCAAGTCATGAAAGAGGAAATGAGAATGGGATTGTGACTACCTCAAATTGAACTTGTCCATGGTAATCTGTGGCACAGATATTTCATAACGGTCAATCAAGTCATGATGACGATCCAAATATCTGTTCGTCATCTCAATTTTGTTAACAACATTACCATTTTAGGTGTCTTGATATGGCTTCTTTTGTTTTACAAACTGGAATTTAAATGAAGTTGAATGGTAAAGAAACGTACACGAGTTCAACACAAAGACTCGTATACATGTAACTTAAACTTGTGTTGCAACGAACAAGACAGTCCCAATTTGTCTGCAGACCAGCAATGTTTTTGCTATGTGTGTCAATCTCTATACATGACAGTCTCATTGACATCATGTCCGTAGATATGTATGCCAACAACCGATGCATGTCCTTCCAAGGCGTTCTATTTCTAAGATTAAAATGTTTTCACCGGGATGGGGGTAGGACTTTCGACTAGCAATTCACAACAAAGGTGTGTTGATTGACAATAAATCAACCAAAACTGTGTACCATGAAAAACTGCAAAATGAGGGAACCGCATAACACTAAGAAGAGGCGGCTAGTAAATGTACAATAATAAGGACATTGTCTGGATATTTTTACATACCAAAGTCCTGCATTTATTGAACGTAAATTATAGGATCAAATATGTAAAAAGGGTATAAATTATACTGTTTGAAGGAGAGAAACAATAAATGCACACATGAAGAAGCTACGATCTATTCTTGTTAATAAATGATTTATTATAAAATTTATAAATTGCGTTGTATGTTATATAAGTAGATTTTTATTGGAGTCATTTATTATTCAATAAAACATTGTCAATGGTATGTGCACAACTACACCATATATAATTTGAAGTTCACGTTCTCTTGAGTGACAACTCTCTCCGATAATTTATGTTGATCTTATTTGTTTAAATAGAAATATTCAGGTGCTTTTGAACCAAAATGACTTTTTAAATTATGTCATTTTTACACAAACGTACAATCGTAATACAGTTTCCAAAGTATGAGAAATATTTGATATGCATATTTAAAATGTGTCCTTCTTACCATACAAACCTCATCGGTGGTGTAATGGATAGCATCCTCGCCTCCAGTGCGGTAAATTGTTGTTCGAGCCCCTGTCGTATCAAGCCAAAGACTATAAATTTGGTATTCGTTGACTCTTCACTAAGTAAGCAGTATTAAGGAGTAATAGCAAAGATTGGTTGACTCAGAATCATGTTCATGTGTCCGAGTGGAGTGACCTGATGTCACTATTAAAATCCAGCTTATCATCTCATCGAATGTAGCTTGTTCTTTCCACAGGATAGCTGAAATATTGCTCATTTGGCATTACATAGCAATAATTCACTCACTTCATACCATACAATCCAAATCAAAACCAATAGCTTTCAATATAAGGATTGCTGCTTGCGGGAAAACAGCTAACATAGTGGTTGTTGACAATTAGGGTTCCACTTGGTTAAGTTGAAGTCATCACTTCGAATGTTTTACGGTATGACTTGGTTGAACGCTATGGAATATCTGTGTCACAAATGACCACGGATATGTTCCACTTGTCGTAAGTACTTCCCGGTCCTTTCCTCAGTCATGACTTATCACCGGGTTTGTAACTAGATTAACACGACAGGTACCACTAGTGGAGCAGGAACTGCTTATACCTGGGTTCACCCCCGGTTCTTAGAGGGGTTCGTGTTACTCGATCTTAAGTTTTATATGTATGTTTTGTGGATCGTTGTTTGTCCTTTTGTACTTTTTCTTTTGGCCATTGAGTTGTCTGTTCTTCCATATACGGATTCTGATTACCCCTTTGGTATCTTCAAACTCACTTCAGATGCTTACAACTGCCATCATGAATTGGTTGATCGTTTTGCATTGTCTGTATCACAAATTCCTCGTGCTTATACTGTCGTGATAATTTTCAGTACATTTTACCTCGCTTATGGTTGACCTCAGAAACACGATGGGTATCATATGTTGATCACAGAACTTGAGGTAACTCTTGGTTTTTAATGCAATGAATCTTCGGTTTGTTAACGTTTATTTGTGTTTGTCCTTGTCTCTTTTTTTTAATGTTTGGACACGTGAATGTCTGTATTAAATTATTATTGTTTTATCATGTCTTGGTGTGTTCTGCTTTATTGTGAAGTCATTTTATGTGATTTTTACCTCTAAGTAAATTTCAGATCTCCTCTTAGAAAACATTGTGTCAATAAAGTCGATAAAATTGTAGTAACAATCGCATACAATTCATCAAAGGCGTTCAACTTATTCATATTAAAAAAAATGAGGTTTTTCCTTAGACAAAAAAAAACAATATGCAAAAACACTCTTATGATATTGGTCTTAGAAAAAAGAAAAGTTTGAAGACGCCAAAAATGATAATCAGAAACCGTACTTTAACCAAAGACAGAATAAACAAAGGTCCAACGAGAAAGAAGAAAAAATAAACAATGGCTGACATAACACAGAAGACTAAGGATTGCACAATACGAACCCCAGTTAAAAACGGAGATGCACTTAGGTGCTCTGAAAATGTTTCATTATATTTTGTCTTTAGCTATTTTGTAGGGCATATTAAAATCCAATTTCTTTGAGTGTTACATTCTCTTTTGTGCACTTGGGCGGCCATTTGCAAAAGTTCAACATAATCAAACGTAATCCAATCCATTGATCTTTCAGATCTGGCGCAAATTAAAATGCAACTTGATATATGTCCCATTAAATCTGTGCATCACAATGCAGTGAGAATGCAATCAAGAAGTCAAATGATTTCCTCGCCTACCTTGTTTGATAAATTACTTGGGATTAAAATTCACATTAACATCTTTAATTAACCTGTTTGTTGTGGTCAATTAGTTTCCACGCGTCATGTTGTTTCAATGGTATCCATTGTGTTTTTGCATGATTAAACTAATTTATTTATCTTTAAGTTTCAAAGTATTTCAAAAACATACAATTGTTCAACTTGTCCAGTTTTAAGCCGGTATTGATAGTGGGAATATTTGAAGAAATAAAGGGGGTCGTCGTAGTCGTGATGGTATGGTAGTTGGATTTACAACTACCTATGCAGTTAGTGCCTATCACCACTAAAAGTTGTAAATTCGAATCCCGCTCATGGTCAGGTGTACTCGATACAACATTATGTGACTTGCAGCAGGTTGGTGGTTTTCTCCAGGTACTCCGGTTTCCTCCACCAATAAAACTATTCGCCACTATATAAGACAAGACAAGAATCTGTATTCTCAAATAAACCATAAATTACAATGGTATCCCACGATATATCTGAAATATTTCTAAAGCTGGCGTAAAACACAAATCAATCAATCAATCAATACAATGGTATATAGAAGTTACAACATAAAAATACAACACAACACGTACATGACAAATAAATAACAGATACACAAATACATATATACATACAGTATTTACATTACAACAGGAGGAGTTATAACTGACATATTGTTGAGGTGGCGATAAGCACCATAACGCTAACCTCTGTTTTACTTATGACACTAATAATATCGGTACTATAATTGTTAGTTAACTGGTTACATGTAATTCTTTTGGCTTGCTAGAAGATGGGCATTCGCGTGGATCCTCATTGTCTTTTATGCTAATGGATCGTAGCCTTCCGTTGTGAGTTCCGTGTTGTGGTGTCCGTTACGATTTCAGCATAAAAACTATGTTCGGTTCGTCTTTACCTCCAGTTGTTTGTAGGAGGGCTCATGTCTTATTTACGTTATCCGTGTTTGCTTGCGTTTAGTGGTGTCCAACACATATCGTGTTGCGTTTTTGCTTTGTTTTTCTTCGTCTACGATACCAGTTTTTCTGGATTGTCCATTTGTGATTGCTCTTCGGTATTCTCTGATGTTTATTTACTTCATATACGAATACGAAAGAGGGAATAACAAGTAAAAAATGAAAGTATTTTAAAAAACGAAATGCATAATATTGCCAAGCTATATTTTATTCTGATTCCATGAACGTCCTTGATTTAAGACATCATGTAGGATTCTTATAAATCACGATGGTTGACTTTTTCGAAGGACTACCTATCATTACAGAACCTAATATTGGTTTTAATCATTGAACTTTCAATACAGACTTTATTTTTTGTAAAATTATTTTCTTTATAAATGACATTCTAATAATATATATGTTAAATTATATCACTAAAACATATCTGTTAATTTATCATAAAACTGACAGATATAGGTTATATTTGTAATTCTCAGCGTGTCAATTCACAATTAGCTAAGGTTTTTTTGGGTAATTTAACACCGTATACAAATTCATTACAAATGACCTTTTCACGAACAGTTTAGTAACTTTTTAGAAATGTCTTTGTCCATTTACTACTGCACTCAAATGTGTTTTTATAAAGTTGCCCCGTACCAGGCATTGCTTAAAACTTACATTTTGTACAGAAGTGAAAGAAAAATGAAACATTAATTCTTATTCATTTCGAAATATATCGATAGTTTTTAATTGAATTATATTGAATATTTCGAGATCAAATATTTCAACGGTAAATTTATTTCCGAATCAACAACGGAAATTGCTTTCTATAAAAGCTCAAATGTAATCTTGTAAACTATAATTTTGTCGTAAAAATTTTAATCAATGCCTGTAAATGTTTTCACAAATCTAGTTGGTTGAAGCTTGGAATCCAAGTCGTACAAAATGATTTTTTGGGACAAATCCTGATGTGACCTATCCAATCAATGTACAAGATAGATGCCAAAGTACCGTGTTGATTCTAATTCATAATGAACAACAATTTCTTGGGAATGATCGCCAGCGACCCGTTGCAAAACATAGTTTTCCATAGTCCACTCATTACTTGTGACAATCAAAACATCAATCCAAAATGTTATCGCATATCTTAACCCCACTTACTGTTCGTAATTTGTTCTCGTCATGTATATAACACCTGCAATACTGTACACACGACACTAACGATTAATCAAACGGACATTCAATTGTTACATGATTGGCGTCAATTTCAAATACTGGTCACTTGAATGAACAGATATGTTAACCAGCGTTTTCTGTAATTATTGATAATTACAGTAAGCCATGGTTAACATATATGTTCATTACAATACAATATTTGAATATTGCGCCATTCGTGTAACTATTAATAGTTACAGAAAACGCTGGTTAACATATATGTTCATTACAATAAAATATTTGAATATTGCGCCATTCGTGTAACTATTGATAATTACAGAAAACGCTGGTTAATATATATGTTCATTACAATACAATATTTGAATATTGCGCCATTCGTGTAACTATTGATAATTACAGAAAACGCTGGTTAATATATATGTTCATTACAATACAATATTTGAATATTGCGCCATTCGTGTAACTATACATCTATCAATTACCTCTATGTACCGGGTAATATATATTAAAATCACTGCCAACGACCAGTTCTTTAATGACGTGTTTGGTGATTTTTCCTGTTTAATAAATGTGTTATTTTCTGCTTGCATTGTCAAGTGTTATTCTTTAACCAGTTCACTATGTATTTTTTCTTAGAAAAAACAGTTTGCTTGGCAGGCTTAACCCATATTTGGGTACTAAATGGCGATTGGCCAACGCAATAGGAACACTTTCTTTCCTTGGCATATCTGTGAAAACACTTCATTGTTCCGAATGTATTTTGTTAGGAATATGTAATTATAAAAAAAAATACCGGGTAAGAGAGTGTATGTAAATGTTGACAATTTGTCTTTATTTTGTATATCTTACTAGTATAATGAAGTTGTAATTTCCATATATTTATGGGTTTTTTTAATTATTAAAATTGCAAATTCAAAATGAGTGTTTTGCCATTAATAATATAATCAGGAAAGATTATACCTCTTCTTTCAACTATATTGATAAAATATAAATGAATGCTTAAGAATTGCAAAGCTAGCACTTGTACACTAAGAAGCTCTTGGTCAAAATGTTATCTCTAGACAAATCTCGGATAATCTACAAGTTTTGAGAAGACTATAGTTTCTCCTGTTTATTACCCAAACTGTTTTGAAGGTATAATCGCTTGCAAAAACAACAATGTAGCATAAATGATTGAAAAAAACAATGCTTTAGTTAAAAGGTGATTACAAATCTGCTAACCCTTCCGGGCAACCTGATTTCACCCTGACATTTAGAGGTGTTCGTGTTGCTCAGAATTTAGTGTTTCGAGTAGTATTTTGTAGATCATTGTTGTTCTTTTCTTTTTCTTTAGTCATTGCATTGTCTATCTTTTGATTTACTGCTTCGTTTGACATCTTCAACCTTTTCTTATAAAAGATTTGATAGAGATTCAGTGAATGGGTGAGAACATATTTGCTTACATTGTAATTTTATTGTACCATGTCTGTCCAATAACATGTTTTGCTGAGCATACGTTTAATTACGTTAATGGTTGTTTGTAATATATTTGATATATTTATCAATCAAGTTTTACTTAATGAGAAAAAATTAGGACCAGATCGACATTTGTCGACGCAATAAACTCATTGAATTTGTTATTTTCAACGACTTCTACATTTAAAACATTTATTTAAAATTATTTCTCACGTTCAAGTTTTACAAGTAATTTAAACTACAATAATTTTTACTAATAAAGAAAAATAATATTAAAAAACAACGTATTACGAGGTTCGCAGGTGTGATTACAATAATTTCAAATTTTAACAATATTTAATTGAAAACATTTATATTTTCAAATTATTATTATATATCTTATCTAAATATTTAAAATTTCATTTAATTCAAAATCCATTACGTTTCTGGTTTCAGTTCATTTCCCCCTCTTTAAATCACCGATACTGAATGGTACGGTATTAAAGCGCCGTCAATTTCGATTTAATCCGGGTAATAAAAAAGGTGTGATATAAACATGGAAATATACAGTCATACAATGACCTTTAAATTACACATTTTAATAAAGTAAACAAAGCTAAAGAGAGTTTTGTGGAGTATCATGACTTATTTATTGCTTTTTGAATAGCTAATGAGTAATAATAAAAATATAAATTACCCAACCAAGAAGAAACATTTGTTAAGACTTTTCATTTCAATTTGAAAAAAAAATATTTCATATTATTGTTATTTTCCTTTACACCAAATTTAATATTCAAACGTCTTAATTTATTTTTCTGACATCACTCTTGATAGAAGTGAATAACCGTTATTTTCACTGTTGTCAAACGTTTATTTTGCTGACTGCGTTGTATTTTTGTTTGAACTATTACATATGTATATAATATAGTCAGAAATGTAAATTATCTTCCGGTCTTTTTAAGCCGGAAGTAATTATTAGATGGGTGCCATCTCGTTAGTAAAGATCCGAGCAGAGAGAAAAAAGTCACCATTGGTTTCAGGTAACAAATGTCTGAAGATACCAAAGGAGTAATCAGAAGCTGTAAATGGAAGAAGAACATACAATGCAATGGCCAAAAGAAAAAGAACAAAAATAATAACAATGATACACAAAACATTATACAGAAAACTAAAGATTGAGCAACACGAATACAACAAGAAACCGGGATTAAATCAGGTGCTCCGGAATGCTAAAATAAGCAGTTCCCGCTCTACTACAGTGGAACCTCTGAAAACCGACTACGTCAGGGGCAATGAAATCAGCCGGTTTTCAGAGGTACCGGTTTTAGGAGGTTCCGGAAATAGACGTTTCCGTTCCGAACACTGATACCGGAAGAATAAGATATTGATCACGTGAAGGTTAATTATGCTGTACATACACATCTCAAATGTACATTCAATACATACGTACATATATTATTGGACATTTGAAGTGACGTCTTCATTTGGCTGGTTTATTGGATTTTCATTTCGACTTGCTTTCTTTCTTCTTGTGTTAGTTTTTTTCCCATAGCCAGAAATGATGGGTACTTTGCTCATTTGCATATCCAAGATGGCGACGCCGGGACGTCTGCAATTTTCATATGATCTATAGACGATATCATTCATAATTCTATGTGTGTCATTTTCTGAACTTGAAAATGATACATTGAATCAAGCTGAATTAAATGAAATAAAAATTAATGAAAACAATTAAATATTCGAGGTTCCTGGATTAAGTGAAAATCCGAGGCAACGAACCCTTATCTGGCCTTAAGAGTCTATGTAAAAATGTTTGAAATACATGAAACTGGTGCCGTGTGACACAAAATTTAGCAATGAATGACATTTGGTGACATATTTTCTGAAATTAATTTAGATTCGTCAATAATATATGTAATTTTATTGACTAACCTTATATTTCTCGCTTCTAAACTCGGGGTTCCCACATTAAATATAATATGATCATTTTTGCATGATCGCGATATCAAAGACATGTCTAAAATCGTTACAAAACAAAAATATTTGAAATTTTACAGAAGAAAAACTTTGCGGAAATAAACAATAACTTTTAATTTTCGAATCATTGATGGACACATTGAATTTCCGTACTGTATACTATTTTTTGACAAATCTAATAAACGATCCATCAAGCTTGTAACTTCAGTCACGTGATCAAAATCTAATTTAAATATGATGAATATTTATGAGGAAAGTACCATCAATTTCTGGATATGCTCCTAAAACGGGAATTTTAAATCTTACTTTTAAGAAATATAAATTTAAGACTTGTTTTAAATCTTGTATCATTTTTGATGTCGAAATGTCATGCGAGGTTATAAATCCGATGATATGTTAATACTTTGTTGATGTTTGGAATGTTGAATTACAGCATGGTGTGAATGGGCTTGTTTTATTACTTTAAAGTTTTGGAGTACTGTGAAGTTGGAGACCGTTGTCCTCGTGCAAGTATTGTATTTGTATCTGTAATATTTTAAGTTTATTTTAAGCATGTTTTTGGCATCAATTCCAGAAAACCCTCTCAGAAATGTGTTTTAGGTGTTTTAATTATTTTAATGTTAGCGAGATACATTACCATAAAAACAAAATTGGCCATATTGTACCAAAGTCAGAAGTGATTTTCGAGTAAAGGAACTATAGCAATGCAAAATATCGGACAACACGAAATGCTACAAGAATGGAGTTAGTATAAACGATAGAGAAAACCGAAGTGACAATCAACAATGGACAATCCAGAGACAATGGCAACATTGGGATGGAAAATACACAGGACGAAGACAAGCAAATCAAGAGAACACAACACAGAGAACGAAAAGAGAGGAGCAACACGAACCCAACAGGAAAACGGAGGGGTGGGGTGATGCATACCCCTAATATGGCCTTACCATTAAATAACGGAGGGGTGGGGTGATGCATACCCCTAATATGGCCTTACCATTAAATAACGGAGGGGTGGGGTGATGCATACCCCTAATATGGACTTACCATTAAATAACGGAGGGGTGGGGTGATGCATACCCTTAATATGTCCTTACTATTAAATAACAGAGGGTGGGGTGATGCATACTACTGTTATGGTCTTACCATTAAATAACGGAGGGGTGGGGTGATGCATACCCTTAATATGTCCTTACCATTAAATAACAGAGGGATGGGGCGATGCATACCCTTAATATGGCCTTACCATTAAATAACAGAGGGGTGGGATGATGCATACCCCTAATATGGCCTTACCGTTAAATAACGGAGGGGTGGGGTGATGCATACCCCTAATATGATGGCCTTACCGTTAAATAACGGAGGGGTGGGGTGATGCATACCCCTAATATGGCTTTACCATTAAATAACGGAGGGGTGGGGTGATGCATACCCCTAATATGGCCTTACCATTAAATAACAGAGGGGTACGATGCATACTACTGTTATGGTCTTACCATTAAATAACGGAGGGGTGGGGTGATGCATACCCTTAATATGTCCTTACCGTTAAATAACGGAGGGATGGGGCGATGCATACCCTTAATATGGCCTTACCATTAAATAACAGAGGGGTGGGATGATGCATACCCCTAATATGGCCTTACCGTTAAATAACGGAGGGGTGGGGTGATGCATACCCCTAATATGATGGCCTTACCGTTAAATAACGGAGGGGTGGGGTGATGCATACCTCTAATATGGCTTTACCATTAAATAACGGAGGGGTGGGGTGATGCATACCCCTTATATGGCCTTACCATTAAATAACGGAGGGGTGGAGTGATGCATACCCCTAATATGGCCTTACCATTAAATAACGGAGGGATGGGGTGATGCATACCCCTAATATGGCCTTACCATTAAATAACGGAGGGGTGGGGTGATGCATACCCCTAATATGGCCTTACCATTAAATAACGGAGAGGTGTGGTGATGCATACCCCTTATATGGCCTTACCATTAAATACGGAGGGGTTGAGTGATGCATACCCCTTATATGGCCTTACCATTAAATAACGGAGGGGTGGGGTGATGTATACCCCTAATATGGCCTTACCATTAAATAACGGAGGGGTGAGGTGATGCATACCCCTAATATGGCCTTACCGTTAAATACGGAGGGGTGGGATGAGGTATACCCCTAATATGATGGCCTTACCGTTAAATAACGGAGGGGTGGGGTGATGCATACCTCTAATATCGCTTTACCATTAAATAACGGAGGGGTGGGGTGATGCATACCCCTTATATGGCCTTACCATTAAATAACGGAGGGGTGGAGTGATGCATACCCCTAATATGGCCTTACCATTAAATAACGGAGGGATGGGGTGATGCATACCCCTAATATGGCCTTACCATTGAATAACGGAGGGGTGGGGTGATGTATACCCCTTATATGGCCTTACCATTAAATACGGAGGGGTGGGATGATGCATACCCCTTATATGGCCTTACCATTAAATAACGGAGGGGTGGGGTGATGTATACCTCTAATATGGCCTTACCATTAAATAACGGAGGGGTGAGGTGATGCATACCCCTAATATGGCCTTACCGTTAAATACGGAGGGGTGGGATGAGGCATACCCCTAATATGGCCTTACCATTAAATAACGGAGGGGTGGGGTGATGCATACCCCTAATATGGCCTTACCATTAAATAACGGAGGGGTGGGGTGATGCATACCCTTAATATGGCCTTACCATTAAATAAAGGAGGGGTGGGGTGATGCATACCCCTAATATGGCCTTACCATTAAATAACGGAGGGGTGGTGTGATGCATACCCTTAATATGTCCTTACCATTAAATAACAGAGGGGTGGGGTGATGCATACCACTGTTATGGTCTTACCATTAAATAACGGAGGGGTGGGGTGATGCATACCCCTAATATGGCCTTACCATTAAATAACGGAGGGGTGGGGTGATGCATACCCCTAATATGGCCTTACCGTTAAATAACGTAGGGGTGGGGTGATGCATACCTCTAATATGGCCTTACCATTAAATAACGGAGGGGTGGGGTGATGCATACCCCTAATATGGCCTTACCGTTAAATAACGTAGGGGTGGGGTGATGCATACCTCTAATATGGCCTTACCATTAAATAACGGAGGGGTGGGGTGATGCATACCCCTAATATGGCCTTACCATTAAATAACGGAGGGGTGCGGTGATGCATACCTCTAATATGGCCTTACCGTTAAATAACGGAGGGGTGGGGTGATGCATAACCCGAATTTGGCCTTACCATTAAATAACGGAGGGGTGGGGTGATGCATACCCCTAATATGGCCTTACCGTTAAATAACGTAGGGGTGGGGTGATGCATATTCCTCTAATATGGCCTTACCGTTAAATAACGGAGGGGTGGGGTGATGCATACCCCTAATATGGCCTTACCGTTAAATAACGTAGGGGTGGGGTGATGCATACCCCGAATATGGCCTTACCATTAAATAACGGAGGATAGGGTGATGCATACCACTAATGCATACCCCTAAAGGCCATATTAGGGGTATGCATCACCCCACCCCTCCATTAAATAACGGAAGGGTGGGATGATGCATACCACTAATATGGCCTTACCATTAAATAACGGAGGGGTGGGGTGATGCATACCACTAATATGGCCTTACCATTAAATAACGGAGGGGTGGGATGATGCATACCCCTAATATGGCCTTACCATTAAATATCGGAGGGGTGGGGTGATGCATACCCCTAATATGGCCTTACCATTAAATAACGGAGGGGTGGGGTGATGCATACCCCTAATATGGCCTTACCGTTAAATACGGAGGGGTGGGGTGATGCATACCCCTAATATGGCCTTACCATTAGATAACGGGGGGGTGGGGTGATGCATACCCTTAATATGGCCTTACCATTAAATAACGGAGGAGTGGGGTGATGCATACCCCTAATATGGCCTTACCATTAAATAACGGAGGGGTGGGGTGATGCATACCCCTAATATGGCCTTACCATTAAATAACGGAAGGGTTGAGTGATGCATACCCTTAATATGTCCTTACCATTAAATAACAGAGGGGTGGGGTGATGCATACTACTGTTATGGTCTTACCATTAAATAACGGAGGGGTGGGGTGATGCATACCCCTAATATGGCCCTACCGTTAAATATGGAGGGGTGGGATGATGCATACCCCTTATATGGCCTTACCATTAAATAACGGAGGGGTGGGGTGATGTATACCCCTAATATGGCCTTACCATTAAATAACGGAGGGGTGAGGTGATGCATACCCCTAATATGGCCTTACCGTTAAATACGGAGGGGTGGGAAGATGCATACCCCTTATATGGCCTTACCATTAAATAACGGAGGGGTGGGGTGATGCATACCCCTAATATGGCCTTACCATTAGATAACGGAGGGGTGGGGTGATGCATACCCCTAATATGGCCTTACCATTAAATAACGGAGGGGTGGGGTGATGCATACCCCTAATATGGCCTCACCATTAAATAACGGAGGGGTGGAGTGATGCATACCCCTAATATGGCCTTACCATTAAATAACGGAGGGGTGGGGTGATGCATACCCCTAATATGGCCTTACCATTAAATAACGGAGGGGTGTGGGGATGCATACTCCTAATATGGCCTTACCATTAAATAACGGAGGGGTGTGGTGATGCATACTCCTAATATGGCCTTACCATTAAATAACGGAGGGATGGGGTGATGCATACCCCTAATATGGCCTTACCATTAAATAGCTATTTCAAGCTGATTCTCATAAAGGACTCAGTTGTCAATTAGTTAAAAGTTTTTTCATGTGTTATCCCTCAGCAAGTGACTGCAACTGCTTGCCACAGCCTCTAGTCTTGAGCCGCTCTGCTGTTGCATGCAATGCTGATGTCTATTCCAATAAATGCATGTACTAAATTATGAAACCTTTAAATAGTTTTAACCTCTTTCAGTTATCATGTGCAACCTCTGACATAATCTTCAACTGATTGAAGGCGGTCAGTATTTGTACAACAAATTAAGAAAGTTGTGTCTTTTGATAAGGACATAAATGTGGAAATTTTCTAGTTTGTTGATAATAAACAAAGGCAAGGAATCACAAAAGATCATTATGAAAATCCAAAAGATAGACAGATGAGTTGCGAAACATATCAAGACAATTAAGACAGTGGAAAACAAATTAATAACAAAATAATAAGTACGAGAAGAGAAAGGAGTAAGGAGTACATAACAACATTACAATGGACAAGTAACATCAGGAAAACATACATTTAAAAGATACATAGTAACAAAAGATTGGACAATAACAAATATGGAGAACATGACTTTGTAGGTCTTGGTAAATGAAAAAAAAGACAAGGAATAGTTGAACTTATTTTGGAACTTTTGCCAATGACTGATTGCTGTTTAATGCCAAATGGTTTGGTTTTTGATTTAGTTTATGATGTTTCACGCCACTTTCAACAATATTGCAGTTATATCGTGGCGGTCAGTTTTATTGGTGGAGGTCAACGCCAAATAAGTGATTTTCCATCTATGTCATGGCGAAAACAAGCTACATTCGATAGGATGATGATGGCATTCGCTTTGTATTGTAATTCTATAGTGAAACAATACTGAAACAACAATCCAGTGGGTAGACATATCGCTCCACTTGGACACATTATCTTGAGTCCGAGCCTACTAGTCTTTACACTTACATCTTAAAGCTACGTGTGTGCTTAGCGCAGAAACAGCAAATACCTATTTGATATACAAGATATATAGACCTTTGTTTGACCCGCCCAGATTTCGAACACGCGATCTACCGCACAGGAAGCGAGCATGCTCATCATTACAACATATGTATATTGGACCTGTCATGGTGGGAAATATTGTAGGTTTTACTACTATACTACTGTGACATGTTGACGTGAAAAACCTCTGAAACTGTAAATATTATGCATAATATATGAGTAATAAATATGTCAAAAAGATACAATTTCCATTTCTTTTTAACCCAAATCGAATAAAAAATTTAAACACAAGCCTTATAGTAGAAACACAATACAGCCACTGAAAGTTAATTTAAGAAATGAATGGCTTGATAGAAAATATTTATCTCACATATGAAGGGTGGGGCCCGGCTCACCTAATTTTTATTGACTTCATAACCGTATTAATTCATTTACAAAAACCGTTTTCCTGACATGCTAAACGGATTATTCTCTTCTTAATAAATTTAATAAGCAATCTGTTCAATATATAAAGTGCAGATCTACATGATGCTTTAAGGATGAAAAATATATGATTTAAGTTGGAAAGCTTGTATATCTTGGAGTAAATTTCTCAAGAACTGGGAGTTATTTGAATACTAAAAAGCGTAACATCCATAAAGCCTACAAGGCTATGTATGCAGTACTAAAAAAGGGGCGTCTTCATAACTTGTCTATAAAATGTCAGTACGATCTTTTTGATAAGATAGTTAAACCAATTCTATTATATGGTTGTGAAATTTGGGTTTTTCAAACTTAGATATAATAGAGCGTGTACATCTTAAATTTTGTAAACTCTTACTCCATCTGAAGAAATCTACTCCAAACTTTATGATTTATGGTGAGCTAGGTGCTTGCCCTATGTCTGTATATATCCAAACACGCATAGTAAATTTTTAGTCAAAGTTGGTGAACTGTGAAAATAGTAAATTGTCAAGTATTATTTATAAATACGCATATTTACAGCATACACAAAATGGTTTGGAAATGCCTTGGATAAAAGCTGTCAAAATATATTAGATAGTTGTGGTTTTAGTAATATATGGGAAAATCAAGGAAATTCTAATTCAAAGTGGCTTAGTTTAAGCTTAAAACAAAAACTATTTGATCAGTTTCAGCAAAAATGGCGTTCTGACATGAATAATTCATCAAAACGGTTATGCTATAAAAATTTTAAGGATTGATTTGAATTCGAAAATTATCTAAATTTACTTGATGACAAAGACAGACAGTTACTTTGTAAATTTAGGACATGCAATCATAGATTACCTATTGAAATTGGTCGGTGGCAAGGCATTGAGAGACAAAATAGGACATGTAACATATGTGATAAAAATGAGATTGGTGATGAATTCCATTATGTACTACAGTGCCCATCTCTTCACGACGATAGACGACGTCTATTGGATTCTACCTAGTTCTAATAATAAAACCCTAAATGCTCGCTTACTCGCAAGGGTTATAACGGGATGCCATTACACGTAATGGAGCAGCCGCCGAGATTTTTTGCGCTCGCTTACAGAGCTTCTGACGCCTGCATTTATCAATAATAAGACATAACCTTTCCTTTTGTCCATTATTATAACAAGTTTGTATCACATACCAGTATTTTAGAATGTAATTCCCACAAAATAAAAATCTTCTCTCTGAACATTTTGAATTTCGTCATTTCCGGCCTCACTATTTGGATGTCGATACCATATTTGGCGATTTAGGCGTGAATGTTTACATCAGCGTGTAGTAAGAAATACCATATTTAGAAAAGCTCCGCCTTCCGTAGTTTCCGGTTATGGAAAACGATCGATAAATTTGAACAAGGTTGTTGCTACCTTTGAAAAGCATATATTTTTCAGCCAAACCGATTTAACAAGGACTGGGATCATCAGTAATAGTTATAATGAAATGTTTGAAGCGTAAATAGTGAGTTTTTATGTTTCAACTGCAACTTTTTTTTTTTGCTCCATTGTGACGAATGGGACCGCGTTGTAGCTCTGCCGAGACACAAGTTTGTCACAGGAGCTACATTATTGCAGCTATATTCTACCTATTTGACTAGAGTTAATGTTTTAAAATTTGCTAATTTATTCCAATCTAGAAATAAAATTAAGTTAAGACACCTTTGTAAATTTTTCAAAATTATTTTTTCAAAAACACGTCCTCCTGGTTAGTCACCTCTCTCTCCTTCTTTGTTGTGTTTTTTATTGTGTTACATACATCCTCTTGTCATGTGCGTGCAAATATTGATATTGAATGTTTGTATTTACCTCTGTATCATTGTAATGCATTGGTTTATGAGAATAAAGAATCTTGAAAGCCCTAAAATTAAACAATTTGAAATATGTTTTCCTTATAATAATTACGTTACGGTCGATTATTCACTAAAATATGATCGTTATTTATGCATTAATTCAAATCAATCAAATATATTTTTCATTTATGAAACTTGCATACCTGACAAAATAATCACTATAATTAGTGGAAATTATTTTATACGGTTCATTGAACTTTTATATAAAATCGACCGATTGAAAATACTTCAAAGTCTCAAATGACGTCATTAATCAAATGTACAACCTAAAACATTAATTGACCCACTTAAATACTTCTTTGATGTCAGGTATTCTCTTATTTTCCTTTTTCCTTTTTTTTTTATTTTCTATCTTTGTTCCTTTTTCCATCTTCTACTTCAATCAAATACTGAGTTGAGGATTGTGTCAGGGATAAAACGAACCAATTAGTTTTTGAATGGAAACACATACGACATTGTCTGGTAAAAAGGTTTGTTTCTAAATACACTGGGTATTTACGGCTCTTTAGAAGGACAGACAATACAAAGACCAAAAGAAAAGGGACAAAAGGACAAGCAAGGATCTACAAAACTACAAAACACTACACAGAAAACAAATGATCGAACAATACAAACACAGGGATGAACTCAGTTGCCCCGGCGGCTAAGTAGTAAAAGTTTCTTAGTCGTACTTAGTCATGATTGGTTGTTTGTTTTTTGTCTTTTTTTAGTATGAAAATTATACATACTCTCTAAACAATGAAGTAATAAAACAACATATTTACCTCGTAAGAACTAAACATTTTGGTTACACAGAAGAGACAGGAGAAAAGAAACTCTCATGATAATAAAACTTAGGGTGTGTCCCGGAAGAAAAAATGTTTACTGGTCCAACTATGCCTGTAGTGGTGATATTATAAGAAAGTATCATTCACAGCTTGAACACAAATTAAAGGATATGAACATGTATTCTATTGTTTTAACTCGCCTCGGCACCTGAGTTCACCTCCGGTTTTTATCGGGGTTCGTGTTGCTCCATCTTTAGTTTTCTCTGTAGTGTTTTGCAGATCGTTGTTTGTCCTTTTGTCCTTTTTAATTTTGCCATTGTGTTGTCCATCCTTCTCCGATTTACGGGTTGTTTTGATTACCTCTTTGATATCTTCAAACTCTTCTTATATGTGTGTGAAGGGGGCCGTCGTGGCCGTGATCGTATGGTAGTTGGATTTACAACTACATATGCAATCAGCGCTCATCACCAATGATGTTTTGAGTTCGAATCTCGAACAGGGCGAGGTATACAACATTGAGTGATCAAGTTTGTCAGCGACCTGCGACAGGTTGGTGGTTTTCTCCGGGTCCTCCAGTTTTCTCCACCAATAAAACTGACATAACTGAAATATTGTTGAACGTGGCGTTAAACACCATCAAACAAACAAACAAACAATATAGGTGTGAATAATTATTATTATTGTATCCGTATGACTTTTGTTTGACCTCAAGTTTACCAAGGATCTGTCTACATATCGATATATTCTCGAGAATGAAAATCGGTTGTGGTGAGAAAAAAATATATATACGTTCGCAAAAAAACAGAAATACACAATTAGGTATTCAATAAGAATATATAATACACCAAATTATCTCCCTAATAACATGGTGCAATTACAGTGAAATGCAGGTTTTGTTCTAGATTAGTTTGTATTGACAGCATAATAGGCATATATTATTACAAATTATTCAGCACTCTTGAAAAGAAATAATACTGTCTGTAAAATCTAAAATAATGGCTGATCAAATCAAATACTTTGACCGATTGATCTTGAAAATAAGATTGCAGCAATTTAGTAACAATTCAAAATAACACCTGCAATTATTAGTGTTATTTGAACTGACAAATGATATGTACTTGTATGAATCCAATTAATCAATTAGACAACCAATACAAAAATATTCATAACCGGAAATTGTTTACTTATCACTTGTCATGCGATTCAAAGATAGATAACGCTGTCAGTTCTCCTCAGCTGGGATATCATTGTATGTTTGTCAATGTACCCTTGTATGTCATTGTATTTGGTTATCGTCTCTTTATTGACTTGTTTTTTTTTTAATATGTTCATTGATTGATGATAGATCACTGTTTGGTATTTATTTCAATAAAAATTACTTACTTACTGTGACAATGACCTAGATCAAAATCAATGTACTTCAGACGCTTGCTTAGGCTTTTCAATTGCAGCGTGACCGCTTGATTGACAGATAATCGATTACAGTTGACACCCGAATGCAATTTAAACTACCCCTGTCTCATAAATCTATTTGGTACCATGTGTTGCCTGACCCTGGGGCGGTCTTAGCATGCATAAATCTTAAAATGACAATAATAGAATTAGTTTAAACCCTGATATCGTAGATTGGCTTCTTAAATAAGACATATCTACCTTGTTAAACAATTACATACAGGTGTTATATTTTAAACAGTTTCCAGGGCATAGTTTTATGATTTAATATTTAGATGTAATAATTGGACGGTTACGTAATGTATCTTCATTGTATATAGTGTGAGCGTAGTAGTAACTATGTCTATATTACAATTCATTCACAGATAATTTGACATCTATAGATTAATACAATGTTTGAGGGACCTACCATTTTACATTTAGGGGAGTGGGAGGGGCTTTTGCATCGGACCAAATATTTGTTTCACACGAAACAAATAATCAGAATATTTTTTTTTATTTACATGAAAATTCTGTATTTTCTTATAATTTTCCTAAAATGTCTTGTTGAAAACTGCAGGGTCGGATAATTTATTATTTGCATCTTTTTGAGTTCTCCTTCGTATTAGTTTTATTTCTATTTGTCAGAAATGCTTTGACAAGGAATTTTACGTTCCAAAATGGAAATTATATTTCTCGTAATATAAATAAATATATGTAAATGTATTCTGTATACAACAAAGACGACCCTTCGTGCTCCTCCAACCTCTACCTTCTATATATGGTGTTGTTCTACATTGTTGTTAATATTATTTTTGTTTCAGTGTCATGATAGCTAAATTCACACTGTTCTAATTAAGAGATAATTCGACGAGTCAGCTTTGTGTTAGCATTGTTATTTTGGGATAATGTCGGGCATAATATTGGCGGCAGAATTTGTAAGGTTATAATTACGTGACCCTTGCGTCTATATCTGATACATGCAATGATTTAATATCTGTTAGAAGTACTGCTAAGTTGTGAGATATGACTTCTGACTCTCTTTTGGGGTATGGGTTATATTATCAGTAAAGACTTGACCGTGACTATCTGTCAGATGATGAACAGTATAAAAGTCTGTAATATCATTCACCAATTTGCAATATCGGACTGTGACTATTCATTAATCAATATATATCAGACTGGGATATATTCATTCATCAGTGTGTGATAATTAATCTGTAATAAGCATATTTGAATATTAACACACCCACAAATATATATAATGTTGTCCAGTGTATTTCAATCCAGTTCGATCAGTTCACGTTGTCTTTAGAAGAAAATATTTCTCAATGAAAATCTCTGATTCATTCACTCGGTTGTTGACACGATATGTACTACAAAATATGTGAATAGTGTGTGTTTTTATCTTATGTACATACACGAATATGAGACAATACTTTAAACCAGGATCAATTAGTTATTTGACATCTTCCGTTAATAGTTCATAATGAGCCAACTATTACGTAATGCGTAGTATTGGGCTTCCGAAGGAAGTCAGTGTTGTTTTATATAATGTAAGGTTACCGGAATTTCCGTAACTAATTGTATATATGAATATTTTTCTAATTAATTCCATGCCGGTTTTTTTTAATAAAGAGCAATTTTATACCATTTTGCCAAGTTTTGATAAAATGCGATATCTCTGAATACATGTCAAGCGACAAAACAATAGTATAAACTTTACATTTGAGAAACGAAAACAGTGTTACTTTTCCTTCTGACGTAAAGCAATTTGATTTGAGTCTAGTATTTAAAAAGGACACGTGATTCTAATTCAGTTATTCAGTAGTTAAATACAACTCTATGCAACAACTTAATGTAGATGAGTTAGACGTGTGACAAACAGCGCACTCATTATAACAGAATCACGATACACGATGTGTGCTTTTTCTGGGACAGGACATGCAAACCTCTGTCGCACTCTCAGGTCGAAAGTTTTGGTAGTTCATTCTTTTCTTTTTTAATTTCGCTTTACAGTTGTGTTTGTACTGTTGGTTGTCTATATCCAGATAGTACCTTCACTTCAAAATCTCTTTGTATTTCGATATTCTGCTTTCGTCTTTGGGTTGTTCAAATTACAAGACAATGTTTTAACCGTAAATAATTAAAGCAAACTGTACCTCTTTTTATCACTCAATTTCTATTATATTTTCTTTGTAGAAATGTCACTTTTAATGCTAATTTCAAATAAATGGACAGATAGATTCAAAACTTTTTAAAAAAACCTTTGTCATTCCTTGATCTATATGAATAATATAGTACTAGAACACGAATACAAATAGTACGTGAGACATATCATTATGAACTCAGAATATCACATTCCATGGAGAAAGAAACAAAGTGAACTCTGTATTCAAAAGAAACCACATGTCACAGTGTACTTACGGTAGAAATAGTGTGAAAACTAGATACAATATATGTTTATCAAATATTATGAACCTGTTTTAGTAATATACATTATAACGCATTCCACTTTAAAAGTGACAATTGTAATGGCTTACACATATTTCGTATTCATTTCCTAGAGCTGGAGCTACCATGTACAGTAGATAGCCAAAACTTCTAAAACGATATTGGACTTAACAGAATCATACTTTTCTAAACATACATTCGTGTCTTGTGCCTCTCCATATTTCCAAGTTCTTGTTAAATAATATAGATAAGCACCCCCCCCCCCCCCCTTTTTTTTCTTCCTCCCGCCAATTAACGTGTAATTCATCAAGGCCGAGAAGGGACCTTATGGAATCTTAAAAAATTCCAAAAAAATACAATAGGGGGTGCTCATTAGTATCTCAGTAGATTCTGAGAATGTATGTGATTGAGTTCCTTTAGATTTCGTCAAATGTGGATGGACTATAGTGTGACGACCAGACAAATCGAAGAATCCTGAACCTTATGTGTCGACTATGCAATACACTCGATAAAAATATGCAAACCGTTTTACCTAAGTGATTCTATGTTTCCTGAGAGAATATATGGAGGATGGCATCTACGATATGAAAATGTAAATACAAGACTCATGCAAGGCAAATTCACTGCTGGAAAATCAAAGTCATCACCTTGTTAAATGTTTCGAGGCAAATGAGCTCTCTCTTGAGTTTAAGTAGGGCTCGTGATGCTCAATCTTTAGTTTGCTGTGTAGTGTTTTGTGGACCATTGCTTGTATGTCATTGTTGGTTATTTCTTCTTCCTGTCATTATATTAGTTGTACTCTTGTCTTTTACTGTTTCTGATTACCAAGTAAATATCATCAAACTCTTCTTAAAGTGATATTATGAATACAAACGTAGATATCCAAGTTAGTGCGCACGACGCGTTTCTGGAATAACCTACAATAGGTACGCTCAAAACCGAAGAATAGGAAAGCCAAATAAATGTTAAAATGTTTGGGAGCAATAAATCCAAATGGCCTAAACAGGATAGCCAAAATCTTCTAATGTCACCTATGCCTGAAGGAGGAGAACCCTAGTTTTGATAATACTTATATTATTTATGAACTGTAAAGTTCAATCAAAATATATCTAATAAACCATATCAGTGTCGAAACACTGACTGATTGGCGGATGGTACCTATACGATGCTTTCAAAATGTAATATGCATTGTTTTGTTCATTTGGTGGACAAACAGGACTTAAGACATTACTAACTATCGGTTCTATTTTCCAGGTTTGTTGAATATTTCAATAGGTAATTGGTTTGACTTCATAAGAAAAGCTTGAAGATATCAAAGAGGTAATCAGTAGCGGTAAACCGAAGGAGAGACAATACAATGACCACAAGACAAAGGAGAAAATAAATCAATGAACTACAAAGCATTGCACAGAAATCTAAAGATTGAGAAACACCAGCCACACAATAAACCGGCGGTGAACTCCGCAATGCTTAGCAGTTCCTGCTCCACTAGTGGCCTCCGTCGTGTTTCTTTTTTTTTCAAAATCCAGTGGTAAATTACGAATATTCTTTGTTATTGTGCAAAGAAATACATAGTATATCATCCGGATAGCAATTATTTATAGCTTACTGTAGAACATTCATCACAATCCAGGTTTACATTTATTTCAGTTGAATTTTACTGTCGTTAATAATAATTATAATTTACAATTCCCACGAGCATTATTTCCCATGCATGTTTATTAAACTAATATCAGATAAAAGTCAATTTGTTTTGTGCACAGACGCAAATCAAGGATTAAAAAAACTTTAAAAAATAACCAGACACTTATTTATGATGTGAAAATGCATGTGTTCCTTGTAATCCATGTATACGTTGTGTACTTAATTTTAAATGTCAAAAATTATATATAATTAGAAGAAAGAAATTGCGATAATATGTTTTTCTTTTATTGTGAATTTGACCTTTTGAACGTGTATTTTGAGGTCATTGTTCTGTTTGTTTTCCTTTTATGCACTTGTATTGTTGCGGTCTGTTATATTGTCAACCATTGCAGATTCAAGTTTTAATTAAAAAAAAACATAATAATAGTATATAATTTAATTAATTGTATTTCAACATAATGTCTTAGTGGGGTTTGCTTTGCACAATCCTTGGTTTTTTGTGCAGTGTTGGAAAGATCATTATTTGTCCTTTTTTATTTTTCATTTGGCCATTGTTTTGTCTGTCCCTTCTTCTGTTAACCTCATCGGTGGCGTAATGGTTAGCGTGCTCGCCGCGAGTGTGGTAGATCGTGGGTTCGAGCCCCGGTCTGGTCAAACCAAAGACTATAAAATTGGTATTTGTTGCTTCTCCACTAAGCACGTAGCATTAATGAGAAAAAGCAAGGACTGGTTGGCTCGGAATCAGAATAATATGTCCGAGATGAGCGACATGTCTACCCGCGGAGTGTTGTTTCGGTGAGCTAGCACTATAAAGATCCAACTCAGCGTGTTGGTCCAGTACAAAGCGGAACTCGACATTATCTCATTGACAATTAAATTGTTCTCGCCATAGCATAGCTGAAAAATTGCTGAATTGGCGTTAAACAACAATCACACACTCATTCACCTTCTTCTGCTTACCCCTTTTGTATCTTCAACCAATTCTTATCTCAAATGTAGAATCCTCATAACCGTAGATGGTATCAAAATAAGACCAATCAGAATATAATATATATAGTGACACATATGACCTAATTCTCTCCAATCGGAGGACATTTCTTCCCCCCCCCCCCCCCGTCCATGGAAGGTGCTGGGAATATTTGTGGGTTGAGCCATAAGAAACATCTCCAGTACTAGTATTATGAACAGAAAGTTTAAACAGTTATGTTCAGATTCCACCAATATCAACAAAACGAACAATAATCTTTCACCTTAACTCATGGAACATAAAACAGACCACGATATATGACGCTGGAAATCTAGGTCTTGATACAGATCCAAAAATATGGCGTGTTACTGCGGCAAATGGGATCTAAATCCTCCCCTCTTGATAGTTGTATCTCCAATGGCATTCCAGACACAAACAAATGATACAAAACTGCATCGATCCGCTTCCACTTAAAAAGACCGCATATTACCACAAAAATGAATGACAACAAAAACATAGACAGTACTATAGCATGGACAATGAATGGTCATAGATTAGAGACAGGTTATATAACACATCCAAGGGATTATAAGAAAGGAATTTTATCACCTAGGATTAGAGGCGAGATTATAACAACTCCCAAGGATGCATAGGTAGAATTATAACACCTCCGAAGGATGTATAGATAGAATTATAACACCTCTGAAGTATTATGAGTGAGATTATAACACCACCAAGAGATTAGAGGCGGGACTATAACACCTCTGAAGGATTAAACACGGGATTCCAACACCTCCACGGAATTATGAGTGAGATTATAACCCTTCCATAATGAATAGAGACGGAATTATAAAACATCCGAAGCATTAGAAGTGGGATTATAGCACTTACGAATGATTGGAGGCGGGATTATAACACCACCGAAGGATTAGACGTGGGATTATAACACATCTGAAGGATCATGGCTGGGATTATAACATCTCTGAAGGTGGGATTCGGGATTAAAGAATAGAGGCGTAGATATTTTATTGATCCATTTGTTGTTATTTATTTTTTATAATTGTATATCATTGTCTAGACTTAATTAAGATATTACTGTCAGAATTGTAATGCTTTATCATAAACCTATTTGTTTACAAGTTTACTAATAAATTATCTTTGAGAAAGACCTAAAGTCCCTATCAATGTACTCGCATTAATAAATATGATGGTTTATTGTCATATTTGTCAATTGTTAATAGCATAATTATGAACCTGTTGTACTTTTTAATGACATAATAAATTGATGTTCAAGATGGGTTTCTTCTGATATACGTTATATAATAGTACGTCCTGGCGTTTCATCAAATTTATGACTTAGATATATAATAATTATCATACCCTTCACACAGGCATACAAGCGCAAAACAAATGTTACGTAATTTCTGAAATCTACAGCAACATCAGAAAAACTGTTATAATGATCCCTCCTACGCGTGTAGGTCGATTCGGCATCTTGCAAGAAGAAGTAAAGACAGGCGATACATCTTAGAAATTAGTTTTTCTTTTCTTATATATCGCTGGCAATATTGGAAGAGACAATACCGGTATAAAGAAAATAATAAAGGCTAGATAACACAGAAAATACATTTTAATTATAATTTAATATTTAAGTGACCTTTTGAATATTCATCTCTGGCAATCTATTAACATCCAAAGTATCCTGTGTCGGGTAATGTCGGGGTAACCTTTAAGTAACACTCTGTATCTCTTTACTCCCTCTTCTACCGCCATATTGTTAAGGACCTGGACCTAAGCATTTTGATTGGCTGGTAGAAGACGGTACAATATATTACCAGATATAATTGGAGTAACGGTTATCAAGAATACAATCCAACAAAGTTTTGATTAGGGGGACCATTATGTATCGGCCGCGACCGCAACGTAGTTGGATTTACTTTCTCAAAGCCATGCAGTTAAACCTGCTCATGCAGTCACCTCTGTTAAGTAGTCACCTTTATTAAAAGGTCATCTTTTTTCTTGTCCTGTCATAGAAAATTTCATATGAATTGAACCTCTTTTAAGAGGTCACCTGTCACAGGTTTGACTGTATATTGTAACCTTTAACATTGGAGACCATGGTAATGCGTGCTAGCTATAACCTAGTTAACAATGAAATATTTTGGAAATGGCATTAAACAGTAACGTTTAATGTTAATCTTATTTGGTAAAAGAATTCACAATATTTTGTCTAAGAGAGTATTTCAGTTGTAAAATAAAATTATGCCTTATGGATGATTTATAAATTTTGCTTTGCTTGCTCTTTAAACATGATAATGCCTTTTAATCAAGCAACCTGTATTATATATACTATCGTTGATTTGTGTTTCTGCTAAGACGTCCATCTGACGTTAAACTTGAGCAAATCATATCAACGATAATCATGTTCATCGAGGATTTGTCTTGGTTACACTGCAGTAGCTAGTACAACAGTCAATAGCTAAACGCAACACCTAAGCGCAACACAACATACCAACACATTTTAAGACAACATATTTGAAGCACCAAATCGGGCACAGCTATGATCAAATGCAACATTCTCTGAAGCCCGAACCTATTATGCCGCTCAGGTTATGGTTATGGTGTTTAACGCCACATTCAAAAATATTTCAGTTTTATCATGACGATTATGTCGCATAATGAATGGTGACACATGTAACGATGACATGAAAACAAAGTAACCTTAAGTATATGTACCCAGAACATATTTCATTACTAAGTCAGGAGAGTGAACAGTCATGTATATGTGTACTAGGTGTATCGATTTTGGAACTGTGCTGACAGTGTGGTAAAAAATATTTTTTTTTATTATGTAAATATCTCTCCACAAAATACTGCTACTATTATTAACAGTAATAGAAAAGAATGTCTTAAATGTTTTTATTGTTTGTGATCAACTATCTTTCCTCGATTCTGCTGTTTAATAAAAATGTAGATATCAAATTTAGTGCACACGAAACGCTTCTGGAATAACCTTCATCGGGTACGCTCAAAGCCAAAATAATGAAGAATTCCGAGGACGTCCACCCAAATGTCGACAGGATACACTTCCGGTACAAAAAAATGTCAAAAAATCCGTGTTAAATCTTCTATTACACGCGAATAAAACACATGCATTCAAAGCGATTCAATTTAAGGATATGTCACTATTGAATTAAGTTACACAAAGATGCATCTTTAGATGCACTTTAGTCTGACACAACGTGGTAAGTAGTCTTCATTTCCGACCGTTTCAACTGACTTGAAACAGGGTGTCACAGAATGAGAAAGGTGAGAAATGAATCAAATGCACAATGCATGCCTCAGTCATTGAAAATGTCAGATTCGTACCACGTAAAAGACAACCTGTAGTAGCTCATGGTTGGCAACATGTTGTTAGGAGCGGTGGTTAGTGCAATGTTGCAAAGGATACTTTTCTCATCTTATCCATATAATATATTTCCTGCAGCAATCAAAGCACCCGCCGATTGGTCCGTTCCTGTACCACCATTTTTACCAATGTGATTTATTGTCTACAATCTTGCACGTTGTCGTCATAAGTATAGCTCACTTTACGGTGAACCACAATCAATTAATCAATTATTAATAAAACTGACCTCCACGATATAACTGAAATATTGTTGAAAATGGCATCAAATATCATAACCCTAACCATAGCCTTTGTTAAACAACCTTATTGATAAAAAAAAACTGGTGGGATGTGCTAATCTGGGTCACGGGTCACTGTAATCGGGCGCTGTATCGAGAAACAGATACGGTGGTGAAAAAACTGTTGATACTCATAAAATATTGATAAATGCAATAACATTTTATGTTTGTCTTCAAGAAATATGATAGACAAAACCATGTGTGAAGTTTTATGACCAAATATCTACGATTTCTATGTAAATTTACGAGTTGAAGTTGCGGCTGCATCGAGAAACAGATACGGTGTTGAAAAAAACTGTTGATACTCATAAAATATTGATAAATGCAATAAAACTTTATGTTTGTCTTCAAGAAATATGATAGACAAAACCATGTGTGAAGTTTTATGACGAAATATCTCCGATTTCTATGTAAATTTACGAATTGAAGTGGGGAAATTTTATGTTCGATTTCTAAAAATCTTCTACTCTGAAACCACAGGTAAATTTACTTTAGCGATGTATTTTTATCTTGGACAAGAATAATGAGCGTCCTGATTGGATGACCGATTTAAAACACACTGACTCTGCATGGTAAAAAGATGCATGTAAAAGAAATCTGTTATATTTATTCATTTGTTTGATTCTGGAATATTGTTGATCATTGATTTAAACAGGGAAAAAAGGGGGGGGGTGAATTTCATTTGTGAATTTTACAGTTAAATAAATGTTATGTTTCGACAGTTTAAAGAGAAAAATAAAAATTTGTTGGGACTAAAGCTTAAATCAGCGTTAAAAATTGAACACATATCAGTGGCTTTCTAAATGAGATTTATTTTAAATAGAAAATCTGAATTTATTATTTATTAATTTATTATTAATGATACAATTTTATATCCCTTGGGAGGGGGAGGGGGAGGGAGGCTATGCTGAAAATTTGAAATAAAAACACAGGACCGGATTTTAAACAAAAATATTAATCCAGGATTAGTTAATTAAACAACCATATTAATAAAAAAAAACTGCTGGGATGTGCTAATCTGGGTCACGGGTCACTGTAATCGGGCGGCTGTATCGAGAAACAGATACGGTCTTGAAAAAACTGTTGATACTCATAAAATATTGATAAATACTATAAAATTTTATGTTTGTCTTCAAGAAATATGATAGACAAAACCATGTGTGAAGTTTTATGACGAAATATCTCGTCATATTTTTGATTTCCTACGCCATGTTTCGTGGTCTTTTTTGGTGTTCAGTTGTTTGAGGTGATTGTTCGTGTTGTTGATATTGGTGAAATTGAACATCACTCTTAATTTAACATTAGACAATATTTTGATAATATAACAATCTAATTTTATTTAGATTGATAAAATAAATATATTAAAAAATTTAAATAAAACTTGAAAATATAGGTCTATGATGATGAGTGCCACTTTGAACAATTCGGTTATATCTGGATGTCAGTTTTATTAGTGGAGGAAACTGGAAAACCAGGAGGAGACAGCCTAGACCTATCACAAGTGATCTTTTTTTTAAAAGTTTCATTGAATAAACGTCGTCAATGGCGGACATCGAACTGACCAATCGGATTAAAATCAGCTCATCTGTCATTCTTTACTGATATTTCGCGGAGTGGGAGACCCTATGTTACATCCAATGAAAATGCCGATTGTGGGACTATGGAAATGTCACCAAACTGCTTTACTGCTTTGCATTCTACGAGCATTCCGATTGTCCGAAAAAGGTCATAAGCGCATTTATTCTACGTATTAATTATCATTCATGACACCAGGTCACTCACATGTGACTCATAATGGGTTTCCTCAAATCTCCCACGCTGCATCATATCGGGAAAAAGGAGCAAGTAAGAGATCATATTTAAACAGGTTGTGAAAACACAACATTAGTGTTAAAACTACCTACCATACGACCATGACAATGACAGACCTTAGAAAATACACGATGGCGTGATACAATATTTGTTAAATACCAAAGATTTTGTACCTTTCTAAGAAGCAGACAAAGAATAGCATTACTGGGAAATTTACAAAAATGTTACTTGAATAAAAGATATTATAAGCATTTCGTAGAAACAGACAAATAATAACACCACCGTCAAATTATTGTGTAGCTAGAATATATGATCAGAGGCGGATTTAGAGGGGGCGTGCGGGGCGTGCGCGCCCCCCCTAAAATTCGCAAAGCATATGTTATACAACGTTAATTAAGCAGTTCAACAAACAACTTTTTCATGAATGGTTAACTCGTAACCTGTAGTTAAATATTCCTACACATTGTAAATACACGACGTTGGGTGTGTTCGCTGATTCATATATAGATTCGCCGTCAGTAGTTCAAAGATTATTCCATTCTGATTGAAACGTATGATTCGTTCTTGTATTCTTATTAAAAATGTACACAAATTCAAGATATATGAGTTGTTTAATAAAATAGACATTAAATAAGAGATTTGATATTGGCTGTATTATGAGTCAGTCAATACAACCACTTGTGCCATTTTGAAATTGGCCGAGTCATATGTCCTCGGTAAATCAATACGGCCATCAGGGTCACTATGTATGACCTTGGACCTATAACAGGGTCAATATTAAGGTAAAAAACATTTATTTACATATGATATTATTCGTGAAAAGAAGAAAGTCCATTTATTTGTTCCGTATGTGAATTAAAGAACAAATCTTAACGTATCTTAACACTTAAAACTGGTTAATTTTGTTTAAAGAATCAAGAAAACAATAAATTAATTTTTTTTCTGTTTAACTTTATTTGTTTGTTTTTAAAATCCCATTAAAGTATAAAATTAATTGGCAAACATGTCTTTTATAGCTTTCTTTTAAATTAAAAGTACTCTATTTACATAAAATATGAATATTTAACAGTTTGGGCGCCAGATAGAAAAAAGTGAGTCCAAAAGTTCTAGCTTAAGTGACAGGAAAAAACTAGTATTAGTAATATTAGCGCAATAAAAACATTTTACCAGACATTTAATACCAAACCAAATACAAATCTTCATTAAACGATCCCTTGTTTGCATGCAATACCATAAAAAGACACGCTATCTTGATATTATCTTCAGAAATTATCCGCATCAATCTGCCATGCTTTGTTATAATTAATTACCAGCGACACCTTATATGGTTATTTTTATAATGTTAATTATGACAGTAAGCTGTATATAACCTTAATTGCTTATTGTGTAGAAAAACAAACTTTAACACCAGCTAAGCCTTACATTTGCTCAATCGTATGCATCTTTTATAATTCAGTTTGTCCGTAGTTTATATTAGGAAGAACATGAACATGAGATTCTATCCAGCATTGCGCTTAGACACAAATTAAAGTAAAGGAACAGCGCTTTTATTGTTCTTTTTTTTTTTACATGGAATGAAAAACCTTTATTGGTTCCAATATTAGGAAGAAAATATATTGATGTAAATGAACATGAGAGACTATCCCACTTTACACATTAAAATAAAGGATCAGCGCTTTTATTGCTGTGTTTTTACATGGAATGGAAAACCATGTCTATGTATATAGAAATGCACTTATCAAAACATACTGAACATGCAAATAATTCAGTGTTTGCCTGATGTATCTAGTATATTGTATCAGAATTGGCCTGTAATCTTTCATTACTCCTCCAAGTTTAGTAACTCAGCAACAATGCTCTTCCAGTTATATGCATTTTACTCACAATTGGAACACTTACATGCTCACATCTTACCATTAAGAAGGACTTATAAATCTCCAAGCCAGGAGAGTGAACGGTCATGTATGTTTGTGCTAGGTGTATCGATATTGCCTCTGTTTCTATGATGTTCCGAATGGATTTAGGAGATGTTCTGATAGTGGATATATTTGGGTTTTCATTTCAATACATGTATTATGGGTTGGCGATTTACAGTCGCTTAGTTTGATAGAATCGAAAACATCGCGGCAAAATAGACCGATATTTCAGAAATTGCCAACTTAAATGGCAAAAATGGCAACATCCACAGATATACAAGTACAAATAATAAAATATAAAGAGTTAGTTTATAGTAATTAAATTTTATGGTAATTTCAATCATAAAAGAGAATTTTATTTTCCAATAGCGAAGATTACTCAAGAAACGCACTGTGCACACTTTATGTACCAATTTAATACCAGGTTATGTCTAGCTTTGCATGTCAAGTGCTTAATAGAATATACATGATACTAGATTCGTGCTTAATCCCCATCAGTTCATTTATCATATTCTTTTTCTATAGTTTTGCTTGAGACATGTAAGAATATATGAAATAACAAAAATATAGACAGATATCGTGTGATATTTTGGTTATTTAAATAATAGGTCTGGATTATTAATCAGTGCATATTTACACCCGGAAGTATAAAATATCAGTCGAGTGTCAAAAACTGAATACGAAAGGTTTTGAATGTGTTGAAAGGTTGAAATCCTATTCAGAGTGGAGCCACTTGTACTGGATAAATATAGATTTGCTTTATGCATGATTATATAAGAGGTGACACTAACTGTGAAGTCACCATAGATCTCGGACTGATATTTACGCAATCTTCAAAAACATGTTATTTGTTGTAAGTGTCAAGGGAGAAATAAAAGCTGTGCGAAAATTATTTTATACAATGTATGAAGTACAAGCGTACAAAACACATTAACCATCACATAACTGTAATAACAGTCTACCATTGTGATGTTTTCCTGTCTTTATATACATGTTCTAGAACACCTTTATATACATGTTCTAGAACACCTTTATATATACATGTTCTAGAACACCTTTATATACATGTTCTAGAACACCTTTATATACATGTTCTAGAACACCTTTATATACATGTTCTAGAACACCTTTATATACATGTTCTAGAACACCTTTATATACATGTTCTAGAACACCTTTATATACATGTTCTAGAACACCTTTATATACATGTTCTAGAACACTATACATGTAAATTGTTGACTTTCAGTGTTTGATAACGGTTACTATACAGAAACTCTTCGTGTTCACCCCATTTGATATCTACGTTTTTATTGGTTTGTAAACGTATTACACTTTTATATATGTGACTTTGTATCATATCACTAAAGGGGTGATTTGGACCGATTTTTGACTACCATTTCAAGGCCCTGTGGTTTCCTTGCTCCCAAGATTTTACATTATGTAGCTTTCCAATCTTTGGATTTTCAGTGAATGCTAATCCAAAAACGCTTCGTGCGGACTAAATTCGATCTACATTTGTATTGGATGCATGATTGATTGATTGATTGATTGATTGATGTGTAACGTCCAGCGAGCAATGTTTCAGCTATATTCAGGACGAGAACATGTTTACAATAAATCAATATGTAGGTTGAAAACGGGGGATGGATAATAAAAAAAAAAATTAAACGCCACAGAACTCGAAACATGGAAAAGTGATGGGTAGGGGCGGATAATTTAGCCAGTGCAACAGGTCTCCTATGAACCACTGCTACACTGGGTTCTTTAACGTGCGAAGAGGGTGGCAATCTCTCAACACGGGACCTCGGTTTTATTTACGTCTCATCCGAAGGACGGGTTGGTTGTGAATTTATACATTCCACACAACCGACGGACGTTACACTTTATACATGTTGCAATTTTATTGTGTTGTCTTTCTCTACATATACTGATTTGTGTTGTGTTGTGTTGTGTTGTGTTGTGTTGCGTTGCGTTGCGTTGTGTCGTGTCGTGTTGTGTCGTGTTGTGTCGTGTTGTGTTGCATGCATATTGCAACTATATATGCTATCTCGCATTATGATGTAGTCCTTTCCATACGTGTTGCACACTTTGATGTGTTGCTTTGTATACGTATTACATGCTGTTCAAAAGAAATATTGCACTTTTAATATCTTGCCATACCGACATAAAATTATTGCCCTTTTATATCTTTTCGTGTATACATTTTGCATCATGGTGTGTTGCATTGCATACGTAATGCATTCATCTTGTATTGCGTAGTATGTAGTAATATTTAATCATTTAGCGGAAAGGAACAATGAATTCCTGATAACTTTATAATATTCCACATTTTCTCGTTAGTGTCGTAGATTTTTGTAACATATTAAATATGTTTATTATTCGTTGTTTCTGGTTATGAAAACAAAATTTAAACGGTGATGGTCAACTATTCCATCAATGTCAACAAAATGAATAACCACCTTTCACCTCAAACAATTGAACACAAAAAGTCCACGACATATGGCGTTGGAAATCCAAATCCTGTCTTGGGACAAGCACCAAAATGTGGCAGGGTTAAACCGGTTAATGGGATCACAACCATCTCCCCTCCCTCTGATGGGTTATTCAGTGTTTGCTATATGCATTGTGCTTTCACATTGCATGTTCTAGTGATCATAACTTAAATTGCAGTATTCAGTAAGGACCAGACAATTTTGCCAACTTGCTGACACTCATCAGGTAGAACGACATTTCCGGTTTGTTTTCTAGGAGGAGCACAGACATAACATGCTGTTTTACCAGTAAATAGCATGTCTTTATGATTAATAACAATAATAAAATATACATAAATCATTATTTTAATAAATAAATCATTCTTATCGAATGTTAACAGATGTAAAAAAAATATTTACAAATACTGTTTTTTCTTATAAAATATTGTAACAAAATACAACAAAATAATGAGACAACAAATAAAAACAATGCTAGCTCTATCACAATATATATTTTATACAGCATGTCATAATATTTTTGAAGAAGTCCTGAATTGACAACCAATATATTTAGATAAATATCATGTATTTGTCTTGCCTTAAGAATGAAACATCTGATAAAATGAATTATGTACAAATGATAATGGTTTGTTCAACAGGACAATCACCGATTAAAAACACAGTTCAAATATATCACACGTAGATGTATGGCTGATCGCAAATGAACACGACATGGACATTATTGTTTGTATATGAAATATTAAATCATAAAACTGTACAGGACTTGTCATTCTATTTAAGTCTGGAAAGCACTACTTCGAGTTTGAGAAAATATCGCTTGACTTAAACGTGCTGACAATGGATATAAACATTGACCCGGTTGCTACTTCCAAATAGAAATCTGCACTTTAACGAATCTAACAGGAAGTAAGCCTGTTCTTCTCACATACTGTCAGTTTAATTCTCCTCATTTGATTAGTCAGGCTTTATCCGACTTCCATACCTTCATTTACACTTTGAAACAATCAAAGAATGAAAATTGTTTGTCGTTTCGACTTCCAATCTTCCATTATAGTTTGAAACAACCACCGGATGTCAATTGTTGTTCGATTCGACTTCCGTTCTGCCATTTTTTTCTTTGAAACAACCAACCAAAGGATGAATATTGATTGTTTGTCGTTTCAGTGGATTTCTTTATGCTGCATTTTTGCGTATAGATCACTGGCCAATGGAAGATTAAGTTGAGAACATACAACTTTGTTTTTCTTTTCAATATAACACTTTTTATTGTACTCTTGCATGACGGTGCTAACCCAATCGGAAACGTTCCACAAAGGAACAAATTTAACGTCACTTATATCATTAGACATTGGAGGTTGTAGTCCTATTCCAGCTAATTGTAGATTACTTGGATGTCCCACGTATAAGGGAGATCCATTCAATAAAATGTCAGCGTTTTGTTTAGGTTTTTTCATATATGTACATAAAATGTCATTTTCTGAACACGATGTAAATTTTCCCTTTCGTGTTTTTAGTTTCGACTTGACGCCTTTTCTTATTCTTGCAGTTACTGAAAATTTTGGAATAATTCTTGTAATTGTTTTAAACTGACGCTTTGTCAAGAAACATGGAATGGTTCCGTCAAAATTGTTTATTGTTCCTGGTCCAAGTTGCAATAATGCTACATCGTAATTATTCATTTTTAATGACAATAGAGGATGGGGAATAACGTTTAAAACTTTCGCCTTAATCCTACCGTGACCTACTTTCACAATTATTTCGTTCGTTGGTATTTGGTTCAATGCGCTTGCTCCTACTAAAGCCCAATTTTCAGCTACCAATATTCCATTTGATACGGGTACTTTACGCCAATCAAATACAGTCACGTGTTTGGCAATCAATTTCTTGTTCATGGATCTGAAAAAGATATATTACAATTTGAAATTTGAGCAACACTTGTCCGATTTACTTTTAGATATTTTAAAATCCTTTTCAATTTGTGTTGTTCCAGTTTCATGTTTATGGGTATAAGATAATGAATGGTTGCATTTAAAACTCACATAAATTACAACACACTTAGAAAGGTGATATAGTCGATATAAACTGTTAAAGACTTATAATTGCCAGCAGTATGCAATCTTAGATCTACTCCATTAGAAGTCTAAGGAGGTTACACCTACTAATTAACATGGAAACAGACAAGACAGATCGGGTTCAAAATATCCGTTGATCATTCGAACCCCCAATATTGACTTTTTCAAAATTACCCTACATTAAATTAAATGTATACATCTAAGAACTTAACCATTTTTCATCAATCATTTTAGCTTGGTTTTAAATGCCAATTACATAAGATATATTTGAAATAAAACTCGGTGACCATATGCTTACGAGCGGTCATTTCATAAAAAAAAACAAATGGTAACAAACACGGTTCAAACACGATCCAACATCCGTCAATACGATATCACATGACCTTACGTTTCTCTTTGATTAAATAATAATTAATAGCTAACAGATACGATGGTTGTATTTGGATATATGAAGATATGTTAAGAATATCACATAGAAATTAATAAATTTTAAAGTACATACTACAAAAGTATCACGCTATGATCATTTTGCCAAAAAAATGTTTTCATTGTTAAACATTTTCGTGAGTGACAATATCGTCTATGTTTTTTATTATTAAAAGTGCATTATAATAATATTTATAATGACATTTAAAACCATATTGTTATGACATACATTATCTATAATTACATTTGGGTTTTTTGTATATCATAAAAGTACAAAAAAATATTGTGGTTAAATTTGATTTAAAGTTCTAGTTTCGACACTATCAGTTAGCCTGGTCGTTACAATATTATAACTGACTAATTGCTAACAAAAGATTGAAGATACCAAAGAGGTAATCAGAAGCTACGAATCTAAGAAGGCCAGAAAATACAATGGTCAAAAGAAATATTGAAAATGACAAAAAGAAAACAAATGGTTGACAAAGCACTTCGCAGAAAACTAAGGATTGAGTAATACGAACCCCACTAAAAAATCGTGGTGAATTCATGTGCTCCGGAATGGTAGGCAGTGATATAAAAGTGACAAAGTTGCTAATGTTGCAGTCATACTCATTTTACATGAGTAATATACAAAAGATATTAACAGTAGTGAAATAATTAGCATGCTCGCCCCTATTGTTAGAGTGCCGTAAGGTTCAAACAAAGATTATGAAATCGGTCTTTGCTTCTTCTCCGCTAAACACACAGCATTAAGGAGTAAAAACAAAGACTGGTTGGCTCAGTAAGCTAGCGCCATAAAAATCCAAGTAAGCATATTGGTCTAGATCATCGTCATCATCAATTTTGTCGAAAAGTAACTTGATAAGGCTGACAATTGCTCACTTGACGTTAAGTAAAAATCAATCACTCGGCCACTACTCGCATATTCTACAATTTGTACTTTATAAAGACTACAGTTAGGTGATCTACAAGCACTTTGTTTGTTGTTGTATATTTATGTTAATAGAAATTATGAATGTACTTACTTTTTGCTATAAACAGGTTTCCTGTTAAATGGACCATCAGTACATTCTACATCTATCTTCCCTTTATCTCTGGTTTCTGGTTTGCACAAAAAGTCTTTCCAGGATAAATCAGAAATCTGAAAATTAATGAGGATGAAATATTTAATAGCAGCTTGAAAAATACTAGTATTCTATAGAATATTAAGACGATTGTATGTCGTACTAGCTATGTTTAAATACCAATTACATATGGTCTATGGTATTGATGATCTGGTCGAATTGACCTCAGATGTGTGTAAAGATCTGAGTAGTGCAATGAAACTCGCCTTATAGAAACACTTTTGCTTCATGTTTGTGTTGATTATTAAAAGGGAAATTGTTATTATTTATTTAAAATTGTTTCTACTCCATAATATATTCGATATTTTACTATATTAAAATGTTATTATGGTTTGGTCCCATTAAACTAGTTTAACCCCGCCACTTGTTATTGAATGCCTGTGTCAATCAGGAAGAGATGGTGGTCATGTACATGTGTGTTGTGAGTGTCGACTTTGCTGTTGTTTCTATTGGATTTTGGAACGTTCCAATAGTGGTGTGGGTTTTTTTTCTTTTTTTTAATTTTATTTCATCATAGCTATTTTAGCTTACCTTCCATCCGTGCAGCTTTGATGGACTTTTACACATGGCTTCATCTAACATGTCAAACTTTATACGTTTATTTATAGACGGGTCTACCAGCCAACCTAAATCACAGTCACATTTCCACGGATTTCCTTGAATAGACATGATTGATGACGATCCCATGATGTTAACGACACGTTTACTCATAGTCTGGAGATTATTACTCGAGAGTACCAAATCTTTCAGTCTTAGAAACAAATGAGGTTTGACATCTATCCAAAATAGTTGGTTGTTGCTCAAGTCAAGGGTTGCAATCTGGGCTAAATGTTCCAGGATTGAAAAATTAAAACTGATCAGCATGTTATGCTGCATGTCAATTTCAACAACATTCGGACATCCTTTGAGTGCATCTTTATCGATAGAGCGAATACGATTCTTTCCAATGTTTAATTCCTCAAGATTGTCTAAGCCAATGAACATGTTGCCTCCTACAGTTCTCACCTTGTTTTCTGAAATGTCTAGGTCAATCAGGTGCTTGAGACTATGAAAGATGCCGTTACTTAGGTTTTTTATCTTATTCTTCTGCAAAGAAAGGGATGCCAGATTTGCAAATTCCGAAAACGCCATACTGTGCATTCTCCGTATTTTGTTATTTTCTAAATTTAGAACTTTTAGGTTTGGAATTCCTCGGAACGTTAGTGCAGATAACTTTTTCAAATCGTTGTTGGCGAGATTAAGTGACGAGAGTTTTGATAAATGGTCCTTTCTTTCTAAATTAAATGCCTCGTTTTCAATAGTTCCGATGAAATTGTCATTTATCTTAAGTTCTTTGAGCTCCTTTAATCCAGTAAAAACACCCTTGTTGATTTGCTTCAGTTTATTATGTGACAAGTCTAAATATAGCACCTGTCGAAGATTTAAGAACACATCTTTACCAATATCACCGATATCATTTCTTGATAAGTCTAATTTCAAAAGAAGTCCCATATTTTCAAAAGTTTTATTTCCAATTACGGGAATTCTATTAGATGACAAATATAATTCCCGTAAAGAGACCAATTCCTGCAAGTTTGACTTTGTGATTTCCTGTAAATCATTGGTTGACATATCCAGAGCTCTCAAATCCTGCAAATTTCGGAAAGCGCCTCGATGTATCGTACTAATGTGGTTGGCAGATAGCAATAATTTATGTAAGTTGAGTAAATTCAGAAAAGAGTCAGGATAAATCTGAGTTATGGAATTACCCCGAATCGACAAGCTTTGTAGAGCAAACAAATTTTTAAACCATCTTGGTCGGATCATCCAAAGTCGGTTTCCATCAAGCAAAAGTTCCTTCAGAGCCATATTGTGATCGAAAATCTCGTCATAGAAATCGGAAATGTTATTACGGGATAAATCAAGCTTTTCCAGTTTTGTCAAAGAAGAAAACAATTGTTTCTGTATGGTGCGTAACTTGTTGCCATTCAAGTGGAGAACTTTCAGATCTGCTATGTAGGTAAAGACAGATGATGGCAGAAATCTAACCTTGTTGTCACTAAGTTTCAATTCCTGGAGCTGACTCAGTCCATTAAACACGGCAGCCGACAAGTGTTGAATGTTGTTGTTTTGTATCGATAGAACTCCTAAGTTCCTTAATCCGTGGAAAATAAATGGGTATAGCACGCCAATGTTATTGCCAGATAAGAACAGTTCTCGTAACATTGCGTTTCCACGGAATGCATGTCTATCAATGTAGCGGATTTGAGTGTCAGCTATCGTACGCCATTCCTGATCTCGCGCGTATTCGCGTTGACTGGGTTCCTCTGCGATGTTACTACTGTCCCCATAGATGAACATCTTAGTGATATCTACAATGAAAATGTACCAGTTTAAATAAAAAGCACAGCACCCAAATTGAAATAAACAACGAACGTAATTTAGTAAACTGTTGAGTGGCATTACAATTTCTTATTTATTATTACAAATATATCAGTTAAAGAGGGCATCAACTCAAAAGTTAATTAAAAGCAGACAAATAAATATTTTACTGACAAGAAAAAAAATAATGGGAATTAAACACACGTTTTACACAGGCACTTGTTTCGATCAACATATTTTTATACGTGTGGATAGTAAAGATACGTTGATTAAGACCTGTGCCTGTGTCGTTTTATTTATTTTTTTTTTCTCATTATGAAGTGTTCATTCTCTTTGTCGTGCAAAAAAAATGAATGTAACTTTTCCATAAGGTAAACATGTTGACTTTTGATTTTTGTCAACTTATAGGGATTAATATATATTGGCCATAAATTTATGATCAGTAGCATAGTTTATACTTGGTAATAAATGTCAGCCAATAACCTGGCATTGATACAAAATAAAGTGTCTCATAATCTTTAAAGTACAACAAAGTTCAAGATGATTGTTAGTAGGCTATCTTCAAAATAGACTATTTAACAATATGTTTTGTCATCTGTATTTAAACTGTCAACTCTTTTTCTCTGATAAGAGTAAATAAATATGAATGTACCCAGTAATCAGTTTTATCTGTGTGGGAAATATCATAATACCCCATATCTCATACAAATTATGATGGTTTTTTTTTCAAATTGTGTATGATTTATCTAAGTACCAAGGTTTTAGAAATATGACACCAACGACGATAACGGCCGTTCTAAAATTTGAATGGGATTATTTATACGGTAGTTCATTCATAAAAAAATATATCGTCAATAGTATGGAAATTTTCATTCATAAAGTAGTTTTTCGGAATAATAGTGACAAAGTAGGTATAGATTGTTATGGATGATAGTTTATTAAAGGGGTCGCTTTGTAAAGTGCAACAAAGTGGTGTTGATATATATGTTAAATACGGCGGTAATATAATTCGAAACATTAATCAAGTTTGTGTGATTTTTCAAGTTTACATACAAATATTATAATATTTGATGGGATAATAGTAGTAGACTAGAGTTATTAATAATATTCATATTCCCATTTATCACATTTATACATGACTTTTTATAAGTGTTATTTTCTTATTTATTTAATCCTCAACTTCAATTTCCGTTCGTCGTTTTATTCAAATGAGGTGGTCATGACGTTGGCTTAATGATTTATCAGAATAAAAAAAAACAATAGAAAAATTACCATAGATTTTTACTCCTCTTTTATAGCAATAACATCAACTTATCAACAATTTACATATTTTGGAAAATAAGTAATTTTGAAAAACTCTTCCATGACTTTGAAAAATACAGGTGATTGATTGATTGATTGATTGATTGATTGATTGATTGATTGATTGATTGATTGATTGATTGATTGATTGATTGATTGATTGATTGATTGATTGATTGATTGATTGATTGATTGATTGATTCTCCAAACACGATAGCCGCGGTCAGGCCTTCCTATTACAAACAGACAATCCCCCTCTATCCACCGCCCGGGGACTTGCTTAGCAGATTTGTGTGCTTGAGCCTTGGGTCCTTCACTAATACCCAGTGTAACATACAGATTATATAAACTGTTTAAACAAGTATACAGTTTTAGTGTCAATTTGATGTGCATCACTTCAGAATGACACAAATACCCCTGTCATTATCAAATAGTATTTTACCAGCTTTTGGGGCCATGGGGCAGTTATTTTAATCTGCGTGAAAAAGTCAAAACATCTGAAGAAACAATTGTGGATTAATTTAAACAAGTTTTAGAAATCAATCATTCATTTTAATTAATAAAAACATTAATCTTAAAATTAATTAAATTTATTTAATACACAAAGAATGTCTCAGAGGTTAATCTGTCTAATAATAATATTTATGGTTTATTTAAGGTAATTATTTCATTATTTTTAAGTAATGGAGAACTCCAGGACTATTTTGATTTAAATTTTATTAAAGTTAAAAGTTCACATGTGAACCCCCGAACGTTCAGATTTATCTATAGTTCTAAGAATGTCATATCTCCAATAACGTTGTGAGTTCGAACCCCCTCAGGCGAGGTGTACTCGATACAACATTATGTAATAACGTCTGTCATTGACTTGCGGCAGGTCAGTGGTTTTCTCTGGGTACTCCGGCTTCCTCCACCAATAAAACTGACCGCCACAATATAACTGAATACTTTTGAAAGTGGCGTTAAAGACCACAACCCTAACCCTAACCCTAAGAATTCCCACAGAGACACAGTCTAAAACGTGAACTAAATAAAATGGTTTCCTCTAAACCTCTTAAATATGGAAAGCAAAAAGGAAATTACTCAGTCAGACTTCTCAAGAGATATCTAAGTGCGCACCAAGCATTTCTGGAATAATCTTCATCGGGTACCATCCAAGTCAAAAGATTGAAAAGCCAAATAATTTAAAGATATTTGGGAGTAAGAAAACCAAAATGACCAACGTTGCTCTTCCACGAAACATTTACTTAGTACAAAATAAAATGGTAAATTATACATATGACATATGTCTAAAAAAAAAAGATCATAACTCAATTATTTTCGCTTAATTAGGTCAATGCACACATTTATCGACCAGATACATGTATATCGACAGAGGACGAAGTCCGTGGTGAATATACTTTTATCTGTTCGATAATTCAGTCACTAACCGATATCAAAAAGGTTATAATGTTTCTATGATTGATGTTTGTAAAACAAGTTATCAAATTTGCGATATCTACTACCAAGTCCGACAGAATTTCTTTTTATAAATATGACCCACGAGTTCCGCTGTCACTAAAAGTTTATATTGTTACACCTTGAATAATATAATAAAGAGTTAGTATAAATATAACATTCTTTACATAAGCCAAAGCATTCACAAAATAATGTAATGTAATTATTATGAGATAACTCACACTGTGTGTGGTAGCATGGTTTTATATTTAGATCTATTTATGTAGGTAATTTACAGTTCCTAAATAATGTAATTTAAGAAAACTAAGGTCAATCTCCAAACGGCAATGATTGATTTTTTTGCTATTTCATGTCGTCTTCAAATAAATCATGTGTGCTGACTATTTTCCCTCTCCACCATAATAAATATAAAGGTTTTAAAAGCAAACCTGCGTGTTGACAATTGCTATTATTTGCATTCTTCGGTTTTTGTTCCATAGAAACGAATAATTTGTGTGGTAGTTTGTTTGACTCATACAATGCAGACAATTGGAATTAGTTTCATTTTTTCATTATTTTGGATTTTAATTTTGGTTTAATAAATCACTATGTCTTACGGTTCAAGCTCACCACTGTCACGTTATGTTTACAATAAACATGGCGGGTTTTTATTTTCACATTCTGTGCGTTATATTTTAGAGAAACATTTGTCACATGTCAAATCCATAGTAATTTTTTCCATTGAATGAGTGACATGGACAAACATTATTTGTTGATGTTTTTGTAACTAAAACAGATGAGCAGTGGAATGTTTAGACATTACAATGTTGACTTTTATGTGATACGGCTAGGACTGATGTCTGGTTTCAAAAAACAGTGATTCACATTTTTCAAATAAACATGTAGCTTTAGTTACAGTTAAATATACCCTATAGATCATATAAGCACTTTTACTCAACAGTATTATTTTTCAAAAATAATTGAAGACTTGATAAAAACAAAATTATACAAACGGTATCTAGAAGGGTCTAAAATAAATGTCAAGTCGAACACACCGGGTATCACACAAGCTGCAAACCTCAAGTGTTCACACGTTATTGGTTTTACTTTCAAATTCCAACTGAATGCAGATACCTCTCTGCTTTTTAGAAATGGTTTTAGGAAAATTACCTTGGATGTATTTGTTTACAGTATCAGTTTAATTAAATTTGGATGTTTGTTGGATCTTCTCCGTTCTTTGGTGATAGACTGTATCGCCAAAGAAATGTAATGTAATAATATTTTATTGCAATAAATTAACCAATAGGATCGAACACAACTTATATTAAGTTCTCTCCTTACACGTTCAATAGAAAGAAAGGATAGAAAAATACAACTTTTTAAATTTTAATTTAATTGTTGCATTATTTAATGTCTGTCAGCCTTTCCGATTGTAATTTCAATTTCAGCAAATATTTTTCCTTCTTTATATCGCCTCTAAAAAATTTAATATGCATTGCTCAAAGTATTTCAAAATATTTAAATGCTTTATTTCAAGTACATTTTATTTTCTCAAAATATTTACAAAATATAGATTTTCATATAATAATATATAATTGTAATCCTATCAACTAATAAAAAAAATTATGTATTCAGCTACCTATTGATCATGTTCAAAACTAAAGTGAATAATTGAAGCAATAAAATAATATTTGGACGTGTTTTCAAACTTAGTCCTATGACCAACAGCAACAACACGTGTTTTGTGTTATTTTAATGACGAGTTTCCGGTCTGTCGCCTTATGGTCACGGTGTTTGTAGATCGAATTAGGGACGTTATTTATACTTCATATAGCTTAAAACTGCTATAGTTTTCAAAAAGAACAAAGGCAAAGTTCTTTTCAGGATAATATTGATTGTTGAAAGACTTTAAGTCCCAAAACCGATTAACTATTGAAAGTCCGTGTTATTGTTTGACGGAGAAACATCAGCTCCAGTATTTTTGTTTGTGTTTTGATCGTAGCCGAACAATACCATTTATGATTTCTTTGCTTTATTCTTTAGTTAGGGATAAACTGTCAAACTATAAGTCGGTCAAAGGGTCAATAGAAATATTTGAGAAAATGATGACGAATCGCTGGACTTTTTTTTTTATTAAAAGAAATAATAGAATCGATATTTATAAACTTAAGTATTCGTTTTGCTTGGAAACATCAGAAAGCTACAACACTTTTGTCGATCTGATTTTTGTTTATCTCTTTCTGTTGTTTCACAATGTGTTAACTGCTAATGTTGACGTTAGACACCAATTCAATCAATCATAATGTGTTATTGCAGGGACATCAGAAAACACATCCATTGTATGAAGGTAATGTGTCGCTATATTTGCAACATGGTCCAAAAAGGGCAGTATTTTAAAACGAAGATGAATTTTTAAGTTCAATCTAGTGATTGTTGTTTAACGCCAAAGCAGTCATTTTTTTTCAGCTACATCATGGCGAGAACAAGTTAATTTTAAATGAGATGATGATGAGGTTAGCTTTGTTCTAGACCAACACAGTTAGTTGAATTTTTTATTGTGCTAGCTCACTGAAATAACAGTCCGCGGATAGACATGTCACCCCACCCGGACACATTATACTGATCCCGAGCTAATCAGTCTTTGCTCTTTCTCGTTAATGCTGCGTGCTTAGCGGAGAAGGAGCGAATACCAGGTTTGACGCGATCAGGACTCGAACCCACGATCTCAGTATCACACTCGAGGCGAGCACGCTAACCATTACACCACCGGTACGGTTATAAAACAAAATGAAATTTTAAGTTCAATCAAGTTTATTCTATATTTAGTGGTAAAAGAAGATGAAAGAACTTAGTCCAATTTTAAATGCAGATAATGTGCTTTAATTATTTATATTCAATTTATTTATGACGTTCTGATGGCTTAATAACAGCCGTTATTAACAAACTTCAAAAAGAATCATTAAATATTTTAATTAATGGTTCGCTTTGTGTAGTATAGTGTATAATAAATTATCTTGACAACAATAAACAAATCGTCAATGTCACAAAAAAGACTGACATATTGGATCTAAGTATACGTTCTGGAAAATATATGATGAAAGACTTTAAAAAGTGGATTTTGTGTCGTTTCAACACTAAATATTAAACATATGCTTATACATATACAAATTGACAAAAATTGTTAAAAGAATAAACAAAATTGCTGGTAAATTACTCTGTGTTAAGAAGTACATGTACTTCCGGATGAATATAACGTAGATAATGGGGCCGTCGTCGTCGTGATCGTATGGTAGTTAGATTTACAACTACCTGTGTAATCAGTGCCTATCACCACTTAAGTTGCCAGTTCAAATCCCATTCATAGCGAGGTGTACTCGATACAACATTATGTGATAAAGTTTGTCAGTGACTTGCCACATGTGTTCTTATGGTACTCCGGTTTCCTCCACCAATAAAACTGACCACCACGATATAACTGAAATATTGTTGACAGTGGCGTTTACAACCATAAACCAAACCAAACCTATATGCTTATACAAATTTACAAAAATTGAAAAAAGAATCAAATTGTATGGTCAATTACTTTGTGATAAGAAGTACTTCAGGATGTACAATGTATATAATTCGGTTTTAGGTTTGGTTGCTGTATGGTGTTTAACGCCACTTTCAACAATATTTCAGTTATTTTATGAAGGTCAGACTTGTTGATGGAGGAAACCGGAGTACCCAGAGAAAACCACCGACATGTCGCAATTTAAGTCACTAACAAACTTTATCACATAATGTTGCATCGATTACACCTCGCCATGAGCGGGGTTCGAACTCACAACTTTTTGTAAATCCAACTACCATATGGTCACGACCACAACGGCCCCTTGTATATAATTGGATAACTTGAGAAAGTCTCCTGTTTCGATAAGAAGTAGTTATGTCCCATTGCTTGTCAATTTCAAACGGACCTGGGTATGGTTTATGTTTTTATATACATGTACAGGTGCTAATTAATGACAGTTTAATTGTCAAATTTCAAAATAAATGGGAGATAATGCCACCAAATACAAATATTCAAACGGACCTGGGTATGGTTTAAATTTTTAATGATATACAGGTGCAAATTAATGACAGTTTTATTGTTTGTCAAATTTCAAAATAAAGCCGGGAGATTATGTCACCCAATACAAATGAAGTACTGACCCCTCGTCACCAATAACTGTATTACTAACTAACGTGTAGCGCGTTGTAACTGTATATATTAACAAACTTAAAAAAACCTAATTGTTTGTCTTGTTTAAAAGGCAATTTTATGAATGAAATGCGGTCTTTACATATTTGTCTTATCGTTTTATCCCCTGAACCGCAACGGACCCCCTGCTTTCTGTTTTAATTTGATAGTTTATTATAATACTTCTAAGGTATACAGATTATGCCCTGTATAATTAATCAACTGGAGATAAAAAATGTCACAGTGGTGTACTAGTGGTTTTCTGCAAATTTGCGGTTTTAAGTGCGACAATTCAAAATTGTACTTTATAAAATCAACACTTTAGTGTGTGTTTGACAAATGTGCATGACCAGATTGATCGATGTTGCAACCTCACACAGAGCACGAAAGTCACTTGACAATGATCTTTTGATAGATAACCTGAAACACAATTAACTTAATAAAAACTGGGGGGGAACAAATATCATAGATATAATAGACGTTTAACTCCACGGGAGTGAATGATTGACAGAAAATAAATAAACGTTAGAGAAACCCGAAGGTACAATCAAGAAAAGACAATCCAGAGACACAGGCATAATTGGTTACCAGACACAGAACGAAGACAAAGAAAATTGAAACAATACACACAACAAAGAAAACTTAAATGATGACCAACACAGACACCAGAAAAAACGGGGATGAACCCGTGTGATCGCGAAGGGTTTAAAGCAGTTTCTGTTTCTTATAAGCACAAGCTAATCGTGAGAACAAGTAACCTCTTAATGAGCGTGTCTTGCTGAAACAACACGCTAGATGTTTAGAGTAGAACATAATTTAAACAATAGACCGCAGGTAGACATGTCGTACCAATCAGATACAATTCCATGGTTTGAAACAATACGTTTTTGTTCTTACGCCTCGCTGTTTCGTGATTAGCTGAGAAGCATCAAATTATACCAATTTCATATACCTTGCTTTGACCTTTCCGTGATTCGAACCCACGATCTACTGCGGTCCGTTTGGTTAGTTGCGAGATGACGAACAAACTGAAAAATCATCGATGTATATGATAACTCGAATAATTCAGCTCATTGACTGTATTTGGTGATTTGGCGACAGCGATCGACAATATTTCTTTACAAATTTGCAATACCAATAACTATATGTAGCTAATAGCATCATATAATACAAAACAATTAATCTTTTTGCTTTGTTATTCAAATGAATTATTAATATTTATTTTTTTTAATTTACAATTCAAAGTAGACATGTCTAAAAGATTATCAATAATTATAATTTTATTTGTCTGTACATGTATTTGTTGCGTATATAAGTAAAATATCAGTTCAAAAATAAGCTTTCAATGTGAGACCCCATATATATGACAAAAAAACGAAGCCCAGATTGATATTTGTATAGTAGAAGTACGTAGTTTACTCATTACTCATGAACACAAATCATATGTCACGAATAAATTGCATCGAAATCTATTTCACTAACGTATTCTAATATTGCCGATGTAGGGGGCCATGCAATGATAAGTTCACTGTTATTAGCTGATAACTGTAACATACAGCGTTGCGTTGTTCATTTCACAGTGTTATTATGTAATAAAATGTTTGTATAATGACATGGAGTCAGAATTAAACTGTCATCAAAATCATGAATCATAATTGTAAAATTGTTGTACATGTATTTCCCTTACCATGACACAGTTTTAAAAAAAACCGAATATTTTTTTTTTGCCATTAGGTGACAGCAATTTGAATGTTATTATTTGTCCTACCGTCGCCTTAACCGATTCTTATCACCAAACGCGAAAATTCTCAGTTTACATTTGGATAATTAAAAAATAATTAATGATCAATTTGAATTTGATATAAAATACAAAAATCATTCCCTAGATAATTTGCCAATTTTTATAAAAAAAAAAAAAAATTATCGCATGCATAGATAATTGTTTTATATCGCGTCCTTGGGTCCGTTCTACTTGATTTATACGATGGAAACGAAGTAGCAAGCAATTAGGTTAAACAAAATATCATTAATAATATGAAAACAATTTATCACACATTGTATCTTAATAATAAGAGTGATAAACAATAAATACAATGAGAGAAAATCAGAAAGTCAATTACTAAAACTAGTCGACTGTAGCTGGGTACACATGTACTTTAATAACTTGCTTATCGATATTAGAAAATAAAGGTTAGAGAATACCGAAGGGGCAATCAAAACTTACTTTCAATTTCTTTGTTATGGAAATTAATAAATAATTAATTTCATAATTATTACAATACATAAATTTTAACATGAAATGAATACGTCACCCGTGGTAAAATAACGTTACTATATAGTTTAATGTGCAATAAATGTTGTCATATATATACTAAAATATAGGTGTCGTGACCTTTCAGCAATTTGATCCAATACATTATTACATAATTTATGCAATAATACTGACATACAATTACGAACAGTTATCTCTGGCTTGTACACGGACGTAATTATGTAAATATAAGGTGTACGGGGCTACATGTACAAGTACTTCAGCTAATCCAGGAAATATTATTAATTTTGGGTTACGGGTATGGTATTTTACGCCACTGTTAACAATATTTTTTAGCTATATCGTGGCAGTCAGTTTTATTGGTGGAGGAAACCGCAGTACCCGGAGAAAACCACCGACCTGGCGCAAGTCACTGACAAAAGTTGAGTTATTGCATTTGAAGATTTTAAGAATTTTCATTCAACTCGTAAATTAAAGCAACAAAAAATAATATGTCAGGTGAAATCACGAAAACAAGGCTCTAATCACGGAAATTTCATTAAATGTTTAAATACATTGTAATGTCACGTTCAACCTATCGTTCACCTTGTTGAAGGGGGTCAAGTATTTGGTAAAAGTAGAAGAATATTTACTATAGGGTATAAGGTTGCCGTTACTTTAATGCTCCTTTCGGGTAACGACTTTAATCTTTTGGTTGATTTTTGATTGCTTAATGACCAGCGGATTCAAATTCAGGACGAGAACAAGTTAAACAATAGATAATTCAAATACTTATTGCCTTGAAAATAAAAATATTATATAGATGAGGGTGGAATGGGACAACAAAGGCAACAAGCTTAGACTATTAACTGGATAAGTATGAAGAGTTGGGTAGTGACGAACATTTTAGCCATCAAGTGGCGGCTACAATACGCTTATTTTTTTTTCTTCTAAATATACTGTACATATAATAGAGGTATTTTACGTGCAGGAGCGTGGCATTCACCAAATATGCTACGGTCATGCTTAAGCTTTCCGTATTATAACCCGACACCCTTCACCCCACACCATCGAAAGGACAACCCTTATCCGTCACTTGGGAGCGGCTTTAGTAGCTTTGTTGGTTAAGCCCTGTGAACCGTCATCAACATATAGCTTTACTCTTTTAGAATATATACCGGTATACATGCACATGAAAGACCTCTATTAAATATTTAGAAAAAAAAACAGAATAAGCGCATTATGGCCACCACTGTATAGCTAAAATGTTCCCCACTACCAAACTCTTCATAGTAATAGTCAAAACTCATTACCTTGCCATAATTACAAATAACTGATTACACAAATTTTATTTTAACTCCTAACTTAATTTGCTTGGGACACAAATATTATATCTTGAGAAATTAATACTTTTATATGTAATTGTTTATCTATGTATGTCACGGACGGTTTAATTAATATAATAGTTTAAAAAGTAGCCAAGTTTTTATCATTAAATATAATTTAAAAGTACAATGTATTAACGAGATATATCTGATAACCACTTGTTATTAATTAAAGAAGACAAGACTGCCAGAAAACATGCCAGGAAGCAATTTACCTTCTTCCTATTAGAACGAATATACGTTTCATACAGATGCGAGAGAAATTATTTCATGAAAATGTATATCTCAATAATATACATTGTATTGACAATTTTAAAGCAGTCGAATATATACTAAGTTAGGGTTATGGAGGTTATGGTGTTTAACGCCACTTTCAACAATATTTCAAATATATATATATATAAGTAAGCGTCTGTCAATTAATAAAGATGGCCACAAAGAATACTGTGAAAGTATTCTTGTTCTTGGAGATCGAGTATCAACTCTCTTGAATGTTATGGTCATTTAAAACCACGAAATGTAATACACAACGAAATGCTAAATTTCAATTGGATCAATCTTTTTTCTTAGAATGAAACCACGAATTTAGGAACCCACAATCCAAGGAATATTCTTCAAATTATGAAAATAGGCATCCACGAAAATAGTACATTCGATGAACATTTAATTGGTAAATTCATATGTGCATTAGAAGAAAACATTGTCATTTGTTTAACGTGTATTTGAGTATCTGTGTATTCAACAATACATTAAACATGTTATTTGGTATTACATGTATTTATTAGAATGAAAAAAAGAGCATGAGCGGAAATGAAAATATTTAAATTCATGAGAAAAAGAGTCGGAATTGTATACGTACCTTTTGGAAGCGGTGATGGGAGTTGTCTAAGACCCTGACAAATCATGCTTCGTCCTGACGCCTCGGAATTAGAATCTTGTTGGAAAGCAGTATCCAGATCCAAAGCAGATTTGCTGTACCAAGGTTCATCACTAGCCCAATCCGAAAACAGCAAATCTCGTGGTTCCCTTGAATTTAATGTTACGCATTGACATTGTGAGGGGCAAGTTCCCCATTCACTTTCACGAGCATATCTTCTAGGGTATGTACTATATCCATGAACAATTGAAAAGAGTAAAACTACGACACCAAATTTTAAATCCATTTTCACAAGTTATTTTCTCTCTATATTTCGCTGAACGCTAATTGCAATGTAAAAAGAATAATTAATTCAAAAATATAAATAATATGTTATTCCTTGTAAATGTTTATTTAAATGATCAACACAATTTACAATTTTTCAATAAAGTATATGAAATTATCTCCATATCGACAGTTCGAATGCTGATAACACATTAATATTTCAAACTAGTTACCTCTCTCATATATCGGAAGCGAACTTGGTTTGTTCCGAATGTCAATCATGTTCAAGCGTACGCTTGATTGAGTACACTATATATACGTGAAACATACAACCTAGTGTAAATGTCCTGTAGGCGACAATGATAATATCCTCAGTTCATTCACAGATTTATATAATTATATATTGGAGGTCTACCTGTGTGTTTGCTAAATATATATTTTTAAAAAGCTGCCTAGATTTTAATTTTTTTGTTATCAAATAGGGTCGAGATAATAAACGTCCTTGTTGGTGTTCGGCGTTGACAATATATCTATGTAAATATTCTTATACAAAATTCTTATTTGCTTTAACGATCAAACAAGACTTATTGAAAAATATATGACCGAATTTCTCCCCATATTTACTATCTTACAAGTTACCTCAAATTTATGAATGAGTTTCTGCCGACATACATACAAACTATATACTACAGGATATTGTCAATTAAAATTCAAATGTGCCTTTAATAACACAGTAAAAACTACAATAATTTATATTTATAAAACACAACAGACAGATAGAAGAAACTCAAGTTTTATTGTCGGGTCATCAATTATTAGATAAAAGTTGTGAGATATCAGTATGAGTGATGCTATATTTAATACAGTTTAGTACAGTTTGAGTTAGATTAATGAAATACATACATTTTGTAGATATGTTTAAAATTCACAATATGTTAAGCACATGTACATGCATGGTATCGTAGGGGAAAATGTTCTAACAGTGATACAAATAGAGATACGATAAATTAATGACTAATTTATTTCAGCCACTTGTTATTGAAGTGCCTGTACCAAGCCAGGAAAGTGATCGGTGAAGTATGTGTGCGTTAGATGTACCGATATTGCATCTTTCTACGATTTCTCTATAACATTATGGAGCATGTTCAGACAGTGTGATTTTGTTATTCATTTTATTAGACAATTCTCATTGGCTTCTTTAGTCACAAATCTTACATGGCCATAAAACTTAGTTTTGTATCAGGTGATGATATAAGGTTCAACTTTCATAGGCGAATAGATGTAAAACATTGTCACTGTTGTTATTTGATATGCAGATGACACTACAGACATAATCTGGGAGATAGGTACTGTATATCAACTAACAGTATGCCAAGCTCTTTAAGTGCATATTATTACGTATTAAATGCTTGTATTTCTATAATAATGGATTGTTGTCTTAGGCCAAATCGTCCTGACTATAGCTGAAATACTGCTTGTTGGACGTTAAGCAATAATCAATCGATCAATATTAGTTAAAATAATAGGCTAAAAAGCACAATTCCACATTGGCTATATTCAAAAGGCAGTAAGCACTAAGCTTTTTTATGTTTCTAGTACAACATGCTGTAAACACGACCAAAATGTTTCCATATTGTATCACAATCACTCCCGCCTTTCTTCTTTCATTACTTATCAGATTTAAAAAAATAATAATTTTAAAATAATTTACACAACGGGTGCCAGCAAGAAGTGCTTACACTTTCGGAGTACATGAGTTCACTCCCAGTCTTATTTGGATTCGCGTTGCTCAGTCTTTATTTTTCTGTGTAGTGTTTTATAGATCATTGTTTTTCTTAATGTTCTTTTCTTTTGGCCATTATTTTGTCTGTCCTTCTTCGATTTACGACTACTCAATCATTTTTACCCAGTGTTGTTGACTATATAAAGCAATCGTTAGAATTGCGAAAATGAGGTTCACATTGGTCAATGTATAACTTTAACTATGAATATATGACATTTCTTTATGTTGTTCATGTATATATGTTTTGTAATGTTGTATTGTATTGTATTGCTTTACCCGCAAGGGTTTTATTTGCAATAAAGATTATTACCCCTTTGGTTTTTTCAAACTTTTCTTAAGCATCCATTATGTCTTAACCATCAAATAAAAGTTCATTTGAGTTTAAAAATTGCATTGAATTGCAGAATGTGTGGGTAGCGAAGAAAAGAGTGAGGAAAACAGAAGTTTATCTGTTAAGATTTGCTTTGTATAAAATAACCATAAGCTAACAACGTAGATACCCAGTTTTAAGTCTCTATAAGTACGTGTATAATAGACAGGACACTGACAAAGACACCCACTTCATAGTATTTAAAGCTACTGTAATGTATTAATACATGTATTTTGAAATGTATCTCATTCATGATTTACTGGGGATTAGATTACATAGACAACTGTATGTACTTACTGTTAACCACAAATCAGTAAGTAAAAAAGGTTAAAAATAACTACCTACAGACAATCAAGATACTTCTAATTCATAAATTAGGTATCAAGCTTATAGGTGTGCCATTCAGTTATAATAGCAAAGAAACGTATTACGACAGTTGCACATAGGTGTGAAGATATTGATATAGATAAATATTAAAAGGAGTGCTTTTTCTTTATACTTTTGTTCCTGGATGCAACTTATATATCTTTAATTTATACCACCTACTTATTTTCAGAATAAACAAGGATTTCTCTGCTAAAATGTGTTTAAACGGGTCAAAGGCCCTTCAAATTCGCTTCAAAATTTATCTGTGCCTCTACTTCAAACATACATTTTACAGTATTTAAAAAAAAGTACGGCGTCAATCACGTTTGATGGATCTATCAAATACTGGAAGGGAGTGGGATAGGTGTCCAGACTGTCTAATTTGTGCTTGAATAAAACATTTAGTTATTAAATTTATTGCGCACGACGCGTTTCTGGAATAACCTTCATCAGGAACGCTCAGAATAACCTTCATCAGGAACGCTCAGAATAACCTTCATCAGGAACGCTCAGAATAACCTTCATCAGGTACGCTCAGAATAACCTTCATCAGGAACGCTCATTTTTTTCAGGAACACTCAGAATAACCTTCATCAGGAACGCTCAGAATAACCTTCATCAGGAACGCTCAGAATAACCTTCATCAGGAACGCTCAGAGCCAAAATATTTGGTAGCCAAATTATTTCAAAGTCATTAGGGTCATGAAAAACAAAAAAGCCTCAACGGGATAGCCAAAATCGGTTGAGATGAGAAAATTACCATATTAGTTGATGATTGTTTTATTTAAGGATTGATCGCAATTTTTGTTCGGTTCATGAAGAAATAACCTCAATCAGGTTGTACACACCGCGTAACCCACGTATCGGGTTACGCAAGGGTGTATTGAGGTTATTTCGAATGGACCGAACAAATCAATTAATTCAAACTTTTTTTGCTATGATATTGAAAAATATATTTATTTTTTTCAAAATAAGGCAAATAATCGGAAATAAATTTAAATAACCCCAAAGGTGCCACATTTAAAGAAAATCGCCTGATGACAACGGCACGCGACGCCTTGGGAACGACGTCTATTTTCAGATTCAGTACATACGAAAATGTACTCAACTTTTTAAACCAATCAAATCACGTATAAAATGACATGTGACTTTAAAATTAATTTATAGCAAATTGTACATGGTTGTTTTACACATTTAGATATTCTTTACATATCTTTTCAGGACAAGTTTGAAGATGTCAAAGTGATGATCAGAAACCGTAAATCAAAGATGACAGACAACACAATCGCTAAAAGAAAAAGGACATCATGATAAACAATGATGTACAAAACACTACACAGAAAACTAAAGATCGAGCAGTACCAACCCAACTAAAAACCGGGGGTGAACCCATGTGTTCCGGAAGAATAGCATGTGTTACTCTAGTTGCAAACTCGGTGATAAGTCACGAATGAGGAAAGGACTGGATTGTGATTACGACAAACGGTGTCATTTATGGCACAAATATGACGTAATACACTGCCTAACCCTTCCGTAGCAAATAGTTTCACCACTGTAGTGGGTAGGGGCTTCGTGTTTCTCAATCTATGTATGTAGTGTTTAGTAAATCATTGGTTTTCTTTTTGTCATATTCCTTTTGGCAGTCGACTTGCCTGTCCTTGTATTTACAGCTTCTGATTACGCCTTAATTGTTTTATCATATTGGATGATCACTGTTATATTCTAATTAAGGATAATAAAAACACAAAATGAAATATCAAATTAAAAGGACAAGAAAAAATTTGCAAGGGGGTGTGAAGATTTATTTGACGTAGACAAGAGGACATAAGTAAAGAGGAAACATACACCTGCACGAACTGGAAAAAAAATGATGTTTATAACAGGGACCTCCGAAGTCGAAGTCACCCTATACATGTCAGTTAACGCTTGTTAACTCGATTTGTAAGACCTATGTTATGTCTATTTAATGGTCAAAATTAACAGATATGCCCTTTACGTATCGTTTATGTTATGTCTGTTGAATGGTTCATTATTTTGAAGTGCTCCTAAAGTAATAAAGATTTTTCATGTATTAAAGATTAATAGCTTGTCCGGTCCTGGCCTGTTATTTTATTGCGTTCAGCTACAGATACGAAAGAAGGTGGCTGGTCAACTGGCGACTTCCCACTGTTGGTTATCTTATTATAATATTGTATATTTACATCCTGCTATCGGTAGCCCACACAGAAGTACCCAATAAAAATGCATCTATTTTTTGAAATCAAAGATTAAAATCTATTGAAATATATCTCATTCAAAGAAATTTTTATTTGAACCTCATTGTGATATAGTGTCTCGTAGTTTCTCGTGAGAATAGATTGAAATTTATTTGATTGTATAAAACAGGTTCATTAATTTAAAATCTGTAAAAGTCAAATAAAATATGTCTGTACCAATTTTAATTCCAATATAAAATTTATAATAACCTAATGTTTAGCTATTAAACGCATAGGTTACCCAGACTTGTTCTATTATCAGTACAGGATAATTATGACATTGAGGCTTAACCTTTCGTGTCACTGAGAACGGAATCAGTAACTATAGTATACATGTCTGTTTTATTATTTTATTATTATTTCTTTTTTTATTTTATTATTTTATTATTTGATTATGTATATAAATAATAAAATTAATAGGAAGTAAAATGAATAATTTAGTCATTATCATAAAACATAAGTCGCTAAATAGGTTCTTAAGTTCGAATGAAAATGATTTTCCTATATTTTCACAAAAGCTATCTACACTGCTAAATGCTGAGTAAGCCTACAATCTATCAAAAAAATAGATATAATTTTTCCAGTGAACAGCACATAAAAATGTATTTACTTTTTTATTATTCGAAGTAAATTGTGTGAATTCAACTTTTCAAAATTCACTCGAATTATCAGTGTTTTTGAGTGCAAATCTTTTATTCAACTTCCGTAATAACATCAGAATGGACTAATAGTTCGGTATGCTTTGATGGGTACTTTGCTTCCTTTGTGGTATAAGGTGATTCGGTACAAAAATTGATACTATACGGCTATACCAGAAACAGGCTGGGGTTATGGTAATTAATGCCACTTTCAACAATATTTCAGCTATATCGTGGCGGTACCAGAAACAGAAGTATAGAGCTCTAGATCTGTTGTAAAAGCAAGTGTACCTCTTTATTTAATTGGATGGTATTTATAAAACAAATGAATAATGTTTTACTGATGTACAACTACATAATACAAACATGTAGCGGATGTTGTGTTGGTCAGCGTGGCATATTTAACCAATGACGTCACTTACTATGGCTATCATACACTAGGTTCTGGGACCTTATTCACAAAGCATCCGTTGATTAGCGGACCCGTTAAGTTAATGGAGAAGTTAACGGATGCTTTGTGAATAAGGTCCCTGAAATCGTAAATTGGTTCTAGTAAAGAACAGGAGAATTATCGGTAACATTTTATTAATCAATGCACAATATTATAGTGAGTGGATGATTGTTCTTTAACGCCAAATGAGCAATGTTTCAACTATAGAACATGAGAACAAGTTATATTTCAATTAGATGATGACGATGTCCGCTTTGTACTAGAACAACACGTTTAATTGTATTTTTATAGTGCTAGCTCACCGAAGCTACAGTCAATTGGTAGACTAGTCGCTCCACTCGGACATATTACCCGATTCCGAGCCAACCAGACTTCACTCGTACACCTAAATTATGTGTGCATAGCGGTAAAGCAACACACACACAATTTATAGTCTTGTTTGACCAGACTTACGATCTACCGCACTCGAGCCGAGTATGCTAACCATTAATTTATAGTCTTTTGTTTGACCAGACTTACGATCTACCGCACTCGAGCCGAGTACGCTAATCATTACAAAACAGATGCGATTTGAACAATTAATATACATGGAGGGGTTGAAGGCATGATGCAAAACCAGATACCGGTATATTTATACTATGCATATGAATTATTCTAAAATGAAATAAAATAATGTAGATAAGTAACATCGAAATCACATCTTTAACACGAGAGACAGGTACGAAATCACATCTTTAACACGAGAGACAGGTACGAAATCATACGTTCTTACATTGATATTGTGATATGACAACTATAGGCCTCCTTCTAATATCTACTTCTAAATGAGGCACAATCGCTAACAGCAATATGTGTACTAATCTAATTTATGTTGGAGTCACAAATATTTGAATTGTGAGTAGATCCTGATGATACCCATTTTCTTGCAATTGCTTAATTGACATTGGAAATGAAACCATCACTTTAAAGATTAAAATCTTACAGTCTTCATTTCTAGGACTCCCAAGTAGTGTTAAAGGGACCAGACATTTCATTTTAGGTGCATGGACGAGAGATATGCCCCCAACACAGACTATAAAATGTATTTAATTGGAAATAAAATGAGATTTGTATTTAACTTTGAACACCTGTTAGCTAATCAAGAACATTACCAGAAAACATTGCAAAAAAAGGGGGGGGGTATAAATTATAAATGCAAGTTACATAGTTCATATGAATAATTAACTTTTATATATACCCTGAATTAATTTGTACACGTATCAAGACGAAAATTCGTTTCACTTGAGTGATATATGTGTTGACATATCCACAAGTGTCACAATATAAATTTCAAAAGTAAGGGGTCGTGTCGACCATTTGCTGTATGACACATATATAACTTGACAGCTCAACGGCTATTTTTATTAGGTATGTGAATTATTGTCAACAGACAAATACCAATACACTAAAGAGTATTAAAAGTCAATACTTCAAAAGTCAAAGACACCGCTAGATTAAGGTTTTATTGCTTCAGGAAATGGGTTAGTATAACCTAATCATTGGAACACTAATTCATTTAGTTGGACCATTGACAAAATACATATTTTTGTTCTCGTGAAATTGTATGAATTGTAAACAGTTGTATGTATATGAAAATTAATGTATGTATATCAAAATTTAAGATCAATAGTGTCCCCTTTAATTGTAGTACTGTAGATATTTCCTGTATTCATTCAAAAGTTGTGAGAAAAGTCGATATTTTTACACTCTAGATTAGATCTACAAAAATTCAGTCATTCCCGTTTGTAAATACCCTCTTATCGTGTAGATTTTATAACAAGGAAGATTACCTTTTCTTTAAAATGTTATTTTATTGTACTTTTCAAAACACGTACGAACCGCATCGGTTGTGTAATGGTTAACTAGCGTGCTCGCCTCCAGTTTGGTAGGTCGTGTGTCCGACCACCGGTCAGATCAAGCCAAAGACAATAAAATTGGTATTTGTTGCTTCTCCACTAATCATGCAGCATTAAGGGGAAAGAGCAAAGAGTAGTTGGTTCGGAAATAGGAAAACATATGTCCAAAGGAAGCGACATGTCTACCCGCTGACTGTTGTTTCAGTGAGATAGTACTATAAAGATCCAATCAACTGTTTTGGTCTAGTGCAAAGCCGACATCATCATCATTTCATTGACTGTATCTTGTTCTCGCCATGATATAAACAACAATCCTTTATTCACCCACTCAAATCATATATGCAATTCAAACGACAATTTTAAGCTTTGTTGAATTTGTATATAAAAATACATTTTCATGTATAATTTGAAAATATTTCAGGTTTATTGCAAAATTGTGTGCACTAAATAGGAAGTAGCAAAAGTTTGAAGATACTACAGGGGTAATCAGAAGCTGTTTAAATCGAAGAAGGAAAGACAATATAAAGGGGGAAAAACCAATAGTGGACAATACACTATACATGTACACAGAAAACTAAAGATTGAGCAACACGAACCAACTGAAAACCGGGTGTCAACTCATGCTGTTCATGATGGTTGATGAAATATACTATAGTTGTTGTACGTCACTTCCGGTATTATCTTATAGACTTGTATGAAGTATTGTACATCGACCCGGACAAGGGTATTCAATTAACAAACGTTAGTGATAACAAACACTTATTACATAGGTACAATGTAGTAAATTCAGATGCCATACGAACGGAACCGCGACTGTTCGATATCTGTTACTACCTTGACCTGTTATCAATTAATCTAGTGATGCTCCCTTCAGGAAATCCGGCAATGATTGTAAAGTACACGAGTACCATATGCTTAGAGAATGTCACGATTCTTTATCGTTAAAGTTAACTTGCAGCATCTCCCAATTTTCAAAGATGTCCAAACTATTCCACCAATTTTCCTTTTCCTTATTGCAATCAAAACAAAAGCCCATCCCTGCGTTACCTATTAATTACGTGTTTATGAATAACCTATGATCGTGATGAGTATAGCTAAATATACCGCTATCATATAACGTTATATAACAATCAAACCTTAAATGACTAAATATAGAAATTACAGACAAGAGAAGATGATATTCTATCTTGGGACAGAACAAAAATGTAGCGGAACCGTGGCCCGCCACCGACCAATCCATCCCCGATATCTACATCTACATATCCAGAAGCCTAAAATATTATATATTTGATTTTAATTTTTTCTTGGAAAACACGTTAAAAACTTTTTTTTACTATTTCTACGAAAACACACCTCAAAAATGTCAAATATTTATCGCATTAAATATCATGTATCCGTCTGTCACGTATTTGGAAATCCCCTTTTAAGTTGATAAAACTTTAAAATAATCTTCTTATTTACGACTTATTAGTTGTTATAATCTGTATCATCTAGGTGTTTGCATTGCAAATCAACATACTACAGATGTTTGACAGGGACGTAGCCGAGTACAACACATGTACAATTTATATCAATATTGCCAATAATCTTTTTTCATTAAAAATTATCAAATTCTTTCAACATTACAACTCCTGCAGAAGTTGACTCACCATTGTTGCTTGTTTATATAATGACTACATAAACTTATGATTAGGGGCCTTAGTGGCAAAGTGGTTAAAGTCCCTGACTTCTGACCACCACAAGTCTAACAACAATGACGTGGATTTGAGCCTCGTTGTCCATCTAAAGTGTTTCACCGGTCAGTACGATACACCTGTCTGGGTTTTCCTCCCAAAGAAATCTGATATTCACGATATAACTGAAAAATTGCTGAAAACTTAAAAGGGACGTAATCCAGAACAAATATTTAAATTTGCAGAATTTTTTTTTTTATAAGCGCATTTTTGATGTGTGAAAAAAAACCTCAATTTTCACAACAACAACAATTATCCACTTCCAGCTGTTATAGGAACTGCCATTACACTATTTCTATATTTCATATAACAATGTTGAAAAACTGTCATGGGAAAATAAATCAGAAATAATTTGCTATATGTATCTCTAAGTGGTGGCAAACTGGCAAACCAAACAAGACAATCGCCCGATTTGAACTTTGTGAGGAGTTGTGATCTCAAGTTCAAGTGTAACGCAGACGACGCGAACAATGACGCACACGAAGGACAAGTGACCCTTTATGTGTCACCCATGCTATGCTAGCGACACAGAAATAACAACACAAGACTTTTAAACACGTATTGTCGCTGTTTGGTTAAAAAGTGAAGAACGTTAAAGAAACGTTGTGACAATAGATGTTTATATATCACAGAGATGAGAGGTACAACCTATCTAAGATTTCAAAGGTGTCGTGCAGTTCAAGATTAGTGGATAATCTGACAAGATAAATTTAATAAATTGATAGTTTGTTCTAGTAATGAGCACTTCAAGTTAAAAATGAATAGTTTATTTTATTTTGCTCAAACTGACGACTTAATTACATTTCGTCTCAAGTAAGTGACAACCATAAAATGTATCTACCCCACGGCATCCCGAGGGATACAAGGAGGACTGTTGTATGGGTTTTTTTATATAAACGTATGTACATTCAACCCAACAGTGTTAGGGTGGGCTGTAATTTAACCTTAGGTGACAAGGTATCACCACAGTTAATGAAGCTATGTTTTAACATAGTGGATTTGGCAGAGGGGGCTAAATGGCTTGTCAATATGCTAAGCGAATTTGTGTTACTGTGTACCAACGATGTGGGTTCAAATCTCTCAGAGGGGAAAAGGAAAAATTGTCAGTTAAATTCTAACTCTGACACTGAATATAAAAATTTGATACTATGTATCATTATTATTATTTTTATGGTTTACATAAATTCGTAAAATATTTCCTTTTCCAAGAATATGAACTATGAATATTAAATTTTCGGGGGTGTTAATACATTTCAAATTTTCGGGGGTGTTAATACATTTCAAAGAAATCTTCTAATTTTGTCAGAAACACATGTAAATAAAATATGATGTCAAAAGTTTAAATCGTTATTAAGTAGTACAGTACATGTATATTCATTTTGTTGTTATCTGAGATATCCGCCTTCTACATATTAGTATTCTTTTAAAAAATGATAAGACACCAACTTAATTCTCATTTATATTCGTTATCGCCCCACGACAACAGTATGTGATAATTACTGTAAGGTAATATATCACACATTGATATACACACCTGGACCGGTGTTACATACTCATTTTTCCCCCTACTCATTTTTCCCCCCGGAAAAATGAGTATATACTAGTTTTTCCCCCGGAAAGATCAGTATATACTCATTTTTCCCCCCGGAAAGATCAGTATATACTCATCTTTCCCCCTGATTTTTAGGGGGGAAATCTGAGTATATACTGAAGTTTCCCCCTCATACTCAATTCTCCCCCTTTGCACTGATAGACTATACAAGGGCAATAACTCCTATAAGGGGTCGACCCTATGGCGACTTTTGTAGAGCTTTTGATGCTGAAGAAGGAAGATCACCTCTATTTTTCTCTATCTGTAATACTTTTTGAAATATTAGCCAATGACTGCAGTTTGACCCCTATGTTCTATTTTTAGCCATGGCGGCCATATTTTTTCATCGACGGATATATAATTCATAAACTATAGTCTACACACCCTCAGGATCATTCATACCAAGTTTGGTTAAATTATGTTCAATGGTTCTCAAGCAGAATATCAAAATGTAAAAAGTTAACGGACAGACGACGGACGGACGACGAACGCAATGTGATGGCAAAAGCTCACCCTGACTTTTAGTCAGGTGAGCTAAAAAGGGGGGTTCCAGTCTAATCTTTGCCGAATTTCACAGATTTTTCAAATTTTGCCGAGCAAAAGGAGGGGGGGTTCCGACCACCGGAACCCCCCTGGATCCGCCAATGGTTATCTGTTAATTTATTCTTAAGAATTTTAACTGTTTACACTACACCGAGACACAACATAATTGGCTTTAAACTAAACAAACTATTTTGTGGTAGCTTGTTTGTTTGTAATCGATCATTTTAAATAAAGATCAGTAACTATAGAATGGCAGTGTCCATCAATGACGCATAATTATGAATGATACAATTATTAGTGTGGATTTGTTTTACCGAACATAATTATACCAATTTATCATATTATGTTCATTTCAAATGATGAACTAAACGGTAACAGTATTCTCTAAATTAAATTACTACTATGAGGGGGGAAGGACCCTTTTCAGGACTCCGGGATGGTGTTTTTTTAAGCTCGAGAATTCGGGATTGACCATTTCGGGATTCGGGATTGAAATTTTATTATATTCGGGACTTCTGGATTTAAAGTTTTTTTAGTTCGGGACTAAGGGGATTTCAAGTTTTTTAGTTCGGGGTTTCGGGGTCAGACCCCCTCCTAACCCCCTCTACTATATCAGCACAACTATTTTTTGCTTCGTTTCATGATCAAATTATTATAAAATTGAGCCATCTTGATAAATGCGTTTGCCTCCATCTTTTTTTATTGATCTACCGAAAGTGGTAGCACTATACTACCATATTCACACGTATTCCGGATTGAAATCGAATCATTAAAAATCGAATTTAAATCCGTTATAATTGTCGTATCGGATTTGAAATCAGTTAGCGTTCGCATATGGTCAACCAATGCGTAATTGTTCGTCTGTATTGAATTTATCTGTGGTTTGCATATTGACTAGAAATTGTACTGAGGGATCTGGTGTTTGTTTAGATCGGATGAGGGATTGTTTCCGATTTGTCAACAAATGGTCATCAGGAGACATTGGAAACATTGTTAGTTTTTCAATAATCTTTTTTCAAGAACCACTGAAGCGATGGTATGGGTTGGATAATTACAGGGGGATAACATTGTCGTCTAATGTATACAAGGTTTTCTCCAAGGTGATTGAAGAGAAAATCGTGTCTTATCTGGAGGATAACAATATTCTGGGTGAATCACAGGGAGCTTTTAGAAAAAATAGGAGACTCGAGGACCATGTCTTTACTCTACAGGGTATCTGTTCTCTACAAAAAAAGAAGAGAAAGAATACCTATCTCGCCTTTCTTGACTTGTCGAAAGCTTTCGACAGAGTGTGGAGGGAGGGTCTTTTTTATCTCTTATGGCAAAATGGTATCCAAGGTAAATGTTGGCGCTTGTTATGGTCCCTTTATAAGGAAGTCAACAACCGTGTCCTTTTCGGTAATTACGAATCGGACTGGTTTAGTCAGGATTATGGTGTAAAACAGGGATGTGTCTTGTATCCAACATTGTTTTCTATTCTCATGAATGATCTTGTTAGTATGTTAGATAAAGCGGGTGTTGGTGTCCAAGTTTCAAACCAATTAATCAATTCGCTGCTCTTTGCCGATGATATAACTTTGATTGCCAACTCAGAGCAAGAGCTTAATACACTATTAGACATTACGTCAAAGTTCGCAGATAAATGGAACTTAAAATTTAACGACACTAAATCTAAGGTAATGGTAGTCGGCAAACGGATTGACAGAGAAAAAGTATGGAAATTAGGTGATAACTGTATCCACGAAACAAACGAATATAAATATCTGGGAGTATATGTAACAAGAACTCTGAAATCAAACTATCATGTCCAAACGTATGTCAAAGATAATATGGATAACAAAATTAATGTCATGTCCCGTATTCTTGCTGAACACGGCAATTTTAATCGTGTTGAGTTCGGAGACGCGTTATGGAATTCAGTTCTCCGACCTTCAATTTCACATTGTTGTGGAGCTTGGCTTACATCCTCTAAAGTAAACGAAGATTTGTTAAGTAGCATACAATTTCGAGCGGCGAAGATCATAATGAAAACAAAGGTGAATATGTCTAAAGCAGCTCTTCTTATCGAGCTTGGGTGGGAACCTATCAATGATTTTTTGAATAGACAGAGAGCCTCATATTTTTCTTATATAAATAACTTACCAAATAAAAGACTCTGCAAGATAGTTTTTGATGAGATGCACGCTTTTTCCGCTCATGCTTGGGACTATTTACCTGCTTTGAAAACCGTATTTGAATCAGTAGGACTTGACTATTTGTATCATGTAAACGACTTTAACAAAGAAAGGTTTAATGCTTTAATGGGTCAGTTCTCCTCCACAAAACTAAGAAAAGAAATCATGAGTAAAAGTTCTCTTCGTGAATATATTACATTCTATAGACACAAAGGGAAGCAACCCTATCTCGAAGATATGAGAGATTTTGAGGGATCTAGACTTAAACTTCTTTGTCGAACCAATTCGCTGTGCTTAAATAATTTGCTAAATAAAATGAGTTTAAAAAACAGTAACAAATGCTCTCTATGTGACTGTAATGTAGTAGAAGATTTATGTCATTTCCTCTTGTTATGTCCTGCATTAGAAAGAGTAAGAAGGCCTCTTTTAAATGATATCGCGTTTAACACTGTGGAACTCGATTTTGTGGACCTACCTAATTATATAAAAATTAAATTGTTGATTGGAGATTGTGGTTTTTATATAAATGAAATTGAAGGCATGTATTTAGATGGAATTGGAAGAAATCTTTTAAAGAAGTTATACCATGAAAGAAATATAATTTTAGCACAATCAAATGTTTTATGACTTAACTCGTTGTTTCTTTTTTCTAGTATTTTTATAGATATCACTTGTTTTATTCATCATGTATGTTTGTATTCAACTATTGTCTGTATTTTACTTTCAGACATGTTTTATACATTATGTAGATTTTTGTAGTTTTGTGTATAGGATGACTTTTTATGTATTGCCAATTTAATAGTATACTTGTATTGAAATACTAATTTCACACTATGAACATTTTATTCTACATATTTTCGCTTCTATACTATGTGTCATTTGTAAATATAACTTTGTATCTAATGGACGCAGCCACTATTACCCCGGTAGTGGTTGCCCCCGTTGTAAAGGGGTAGATTTCCAAATAAAATATATATATATATATGGAAACGTGATTTGTATGTTCATTTTAAGGTCCTTGTTACTTTTTGAGCCCATCGAAAATTCAAAATCGTTGCCAGCGGAGGTCAAAGTTTGCTTTGAAACCATATGTAAAGCAACATTTTCATGGTCTACTTGACAAACACTGAACAGAATTTAACCACACTTGGCAGAGGTGTTCACTATTATGTCCTACGCAAGTGTTGTTACTTTTCATGCCGATTTGTTAAAAAATGAATAAAAGAAGAATGTGTCCGAGGACACGGAGTTCTCCGCTTTCAGATAAGTGGGCCTAACTTCCAAGCCGTATATGGGATCTGGCTGAAATTGAACTTGACCTGCATATTATGGTTGTAAACATTGTCTTGAAATTTCAGAGTCCTTTACAGGTGATAATGGTTTTTATGCCGATCGGAAATTCAAAATGGTCGACAGCGAAGGTCAAAATTGCTTTGAAAACCTATGAATTACATTTTCGTAATATCCTTGAGAACCACTGAACATAATTTAACCAATTTAACTTTGAGGGTGTTCACTATGAGGTACTACACAAGTGTTGTTTCTTTGGTGCAGATTGATAGGAGACTTTGAACATTCTGATTGATCGATTTTCAAGAACCACTGAAGGCATTGTCGGGGGAAATTTATTAAAGTAGTCGTCCTCCTCACTACCTTTCTCACCTTTCCTCTCCATCCTCTTCCTCACTGCCTCTCTCTCTCCTTCCTCGCCCTCATTCCTCTCCATCCTCCTCCTCACTACCTCTCTCCCTCCTTCCTCTGTCATCCTCCTCACTACCGCTCTCCTTCCTTCCTCTCAACTTCTCTCCTTGCTTCCTCTCCCTCATTCCTATCCATCCTTCTCACTACCTCTCTCCCTCCTTCCTCTCAGTCATCCTCACCACCTCTACATCCTTCATTCCTTTCAATCCGCCACCTCATTACCTCTTCTCTTTCCTGTAATATTATCATCCACCTCATTACCTCTGTCTTTCTTCCGTCTCCATCCTCCTTATTAACTCTTCCTAATTACCTTCTCCGTATACTTTTCTCCTCCGTCCTCATCATCATCATCCTTATTACCTCCTCCTCACTACTCTCCTTCTCGTTTACCTTTGTCACTTCGTCCTTTCTATCCTCTTCCTTCAAATCTCCTCTTCACTACCTGTTTCACTACTTCCTCATCATTATCCTCCTCACTATCTCCATCCTTTTCCATATTGACTCCCTCCCTAATTCCTCCCCGTCATCCTCCTTATTTTATACCTCTATCTCTCCTTCCTCTCCATCATCTTTTTACCATTCTCCCTCCGTCCTCTCTATCCTTCTCTTTATATTCCTTCCTTCCTGCCCTCTTCCTCATACCTGTCAGCTGTGCCTTCAATCACTTAGCAAACTTGAGTTTTTCTCACTTGCACTAAGGAAGATCGCTTTATCACTCAAAAGTGTTTTCCCATCCTTTCCTCCTACCTCCTTATCCGTTCTCACTCCATGTTCATGCTTGCCTTAGTTATTACTATCATCATTGTTGATACCCTCTTTCGTCCACATTTAACTATTATGTCTTCCACCATATACATGTATATAAGTGTACACAAGAAAAACCTTATTAAAATAGGAGAGGGGAAAAACTAGTATGGGGGGGAAAATGAGTATGTGTTAACACATACTGGTTTTCCGGGGGGAAAATTCAGTATATACTCATTTTTCCGGGGGGAAAATCTCAGTATATACTCATTTTTCCGGGGGGGAAAACTGAGTATATACTCATTTTTCCGGGGAGAAAAATGAGTATGGGGGAAAAATGAGTATGTAACACCGGTATTCTTAAAACTACTTTAGCTAAGGAATTCATTCGGAATACTCAAATATCATAAAGAAAACACAACTATTATGACATTTTCCGTTCGGATTAAATCTTAATTTAGTTATGTAACCATATTGATACGGCATTTGAAGGATTATGGCTGCTTAAGTTCACATTCATTCATCACTCGTCACAGCTCGGCCGATTCCGTTCCTCTATCTAGATAGACGGAGAGCAACGGATTAACCCGAGGTTTACTTATTGATTCAAACATATTTCATGTCATCAACGATTGGGTGGTTGGGTGGATATTGCTTGACGCGAATACGCAATACAAGAGACAACATTATGTGATGAAGTTTGTCAGTGACTGGCGGCAGGTCGATGGTTTTCTCCTAGTACTCCGGTTTTATCCACCAAAAAACTGAAATATTGTTGAAAATAATCATACCCCTAGCACTATATTTATGCTTGAAATTTGCAGTTCCTAAATAATGCAGTTTATCAACACAAGGCCAATCTCTCACAGAAATAGGTAACCCTAGCTTTTGGCTATCCGGAACTCTCTAAGTCATTCGATTTACCTGCTCGAAAGACTTTTATGAATTATATAGCTTTCCAATGTTTTGTATTTGGCCGTACCTCATGAAGCTGATGCTAGAAACGTGTCGTACACACTAACTTCAATATCTTTGTTTTCGTATTACTAATGAATATTTCAATTTTATAATGATATACAATGATACAAGGGAAAGTAGCATTTAAAGTTAGACATAGAAGTCATCAAAACATATTACATGTACATACTACCAACATTCGTTTCGTAGAGTCCCAAAATTAACCAAGCAATACTAACGACAGGAGAAAATAAAACCAAGCATCATTATCTAATAGATAATGAAAACTTAAGATGCTACTAAAAACTTGTGCAAGCTTCTTAAAATGTGGTATTCTATGGAAGGACTTGCTTGCTATGGGAGAACTTGCTTACTAGGCCTATACCACAAATATTAAATGATTTAGCAATAAGTTACCAGAGTAAATGAAATCACATGTTTGAAAGGCATATCTTATTTTCATTGTTATTATTATTTTAGAAATCAAGGTCCCGCTAATATTATAATGTTGAATTGTTTTCACTAAAAGAATATGTAAATAAGAATTCAGCTTCACTAGTACTGCAAATATATATTTAACAAATAGTTCATGGTACTAAGGGCCATATGGCAGTTTATAGACCGGGATGTCACCCACAAAATATTATATGGACCGGAGGGAAGCTGATGTCCATATACTATTTTATGGGTGACAGACCAGTCCATAAACTGCTATTTGGCCCGAAGTGCCATGAACTATTTGTTATATTATACTCAATACATGCAAATCTGTCAGACGACATGTTTTTGTTATTGTATATCTAAGACAAAAAACGAGTTCGGACAAAATCCGGAAGAAAACATTACATTGATCGGGCTAGGTCAATATACTAAAATATTGACCGGTCAATATACTAAATTATTGACCGGTTGCGCTAACAAAGACAAATAGATTAATACATGGGCATTTCCATATTGGCCTGGTTATCATCACGAGACCCCCATATTGGCCCGAGACGCAGTCGAGGGCCAATATGGGAATGCCCATGTATTAAACTATTTATTACATACTTCCGACATCTAGAAAAGAGATACCCATATTGGCCTGAGACGAAGTCGAGGCCCATATTGGCCCGGGCCAATATGGGCCTCGATATGGAAATGATCTTGTAGTAATCCAATAACCGGTTATTTTCCCGGGGTGTGAAAATATGGACAGTTTACTTCCGGTCATATTGGTCATACAAAAATGCCTTTGTTTGAACTAAGTATGTAATAAAATATAATATACATATATATTTTTTATTATTTAAGTTTATGAAGGAGTAATATGGAATGTGTTTTTGTATTATGTATAAATATTTGTGGTATTTCAGTTACATACGTGATGGAATCTGTCTGTATTTGGTAACGTTTGTTTAAATATACCTACATGTATGCATTTTAAATAATTGAAAGTGAAAACATTATAAAACGATATTGTTTTGCATTGCAAAGTAAATGAGAAGGTGAACATTAAACTATTTTCTTCTTCCTTTTGCTATTTCACATTTTATTAATATCTTTTTATTTGACGTTGTTGTTGTTGTTTGTTTTCTTTTTTTTTCTTTTCTTTTGAGGTTTTTTTTTGGGGGGGGGGAATATTTAACAAATAGCTCATGGCACTAAGGGCCATATGACAGTTTATGGACTGGGATGTCACCCACAAAATATTATATGGACCGAAGCGAAGCTGAGGTCACTATTTTGTGGGTGACAGACCGGTTCATAAACTGCCATTTGGCCCGAAGTGCCATGAACTATTTGTTATATTAAACTCAATACATGCAAATCTGTCAGACGACATGTTTTTTGTTATTGTATATCTAAGACAAAAAAACGAGTTCGGACAAAATCCGGAAGAAAACATTATATTGATCGGGCCCGGTCAATATACTAAAATATTGACCGGTCAATATACTAAATTATTGACCGGTTGCGCTAACAAAGACAAATAGGGAAATTAAAAATGTAATTACAGATTAATACATGGGCATTTCCATATTGGCCTGGTTATCATCCCGAGACCCCCATATTGGCCTGAGACGCAGTCGAGGGCCAATATGGGAATGCCCATGTATTAAACTATTTATTACCTACTTCCGACATCTAGAAAAGGGATACCCATATTGGCCTGAGACGAAGTCGAGGCCCATATTGGCCCGGGCCAATATGGGCCTCGATATGGAAATGATCTTGTAGTAATCCAATAACCGGTTATTTTCCCGGGGTGTGAAAATATGGACAGTTTACTTCCGGTCATATTAGTCATACAAAAATGCCTTTATTTGAACTAAGTATGTAATAAAGTATAATATACATATATATTTTTTATTATTTAAGTTTATGAAGGAGTAATATGGAATGTGTTTTTGTATTATGTATAAATATTTGTGGTATTTCAGTTATATACGTGATGGAATCTGTCTGTATTTGGTAACGTTTGTTTAAATATACCTACATGTATACATTTCAAACAATTGAAAGTGAAAACATTTTAAAACGATATTGTTTTGCATTGCAAAGTAAATGAGAAGGTGAACATTAAACTATTTTCTTCTTCCTTTTGCTATTTCGCATTTTATTAATATCTTTTTATTTGACGTTGTTGTTGTTGTTTGTTTTCTTTTCTTTTCTTTTCTTTTGGTTTTTTTTGGGGGGGGTTTTGGGGGGGGGAATATTTAACAAATAGCTCATGGCACTAAGGGCCATATGGCAGTTTATGGACCGGGATGTCACCCACAAAATATTATATGGACCGAAGCGAAGCTGAGGTCACTATTTTGTGGGTGACAGACCGGTTCATAAACTGCCATTTGGCCCGAAGTGCCATGAACTATTTGTTTTATTATACTCAATACATGCCAATCTGTCAGACGACATGTTTTTGTTATTGTATATCTAAGACAAAAAAACGAGTTCGGACAAAATCCGGAAGAAAACATTATATTGATCTGGCCCGGTCAATATACTAAAATATTGACGGCTGCGCTAACAAAGACAAATAGGGCAAATAAAAACGTAAAGTATAATATATTCATTTGTTATACCTTATAATTTTTTCTCTATATAAATGTATTAGGAATAAAAATCAACATTTTTACTATTTTTTTTAAAAATCTCAAAATCCTTGAATCAGTGATCTGTTGACCGTCCACAGCTTTCGGTCTGTTTGACCGGGTCCGATTTGTTGACCGCTTGCTCTACTTTTATTGGTTACTTAAAATAGCTGCACGCATATGTCACGTGATTCCCTGTCGTCTGTGTAACGCTTACTAAAAACAAAAATGGCGACATCCAGGTTCGCCGATCTGTCTGAAGATGAAATGGAGGAGATTTTAAACAAAACCGAGAGTAGGAACACCAAAAACGTAATACAAGTAGCTTCAAAATTATTCAAAGACTATAAAAACAACAAACTTAATCTATGTAGGGACGATTTATGTGACAAATCTAATGAAGAGATTGTTCAGATTTTGAGAAAATTCTACTGCAACATAAGGAAACGTAACGGGGAACCCTATGCAAAGAAGACTATGATTTCTATCCGATACGGATTACAGAAAAAATTTGGAAAATCACATAAATTTGACATTGTGAACGATAAACTATTCAAGGAGGCAAATAATATGTTCCAGGCGTGTTTGAAAAAACTCAAAATTGACGGAATTGGTGACACAAAACATAAGGACACTATTTCAGAGGAGAATATTAAAAAATTGTACAGTACGCAAACTCTTAAATGGTGGGTTGAATCAGATTTTAAAGCGCTAAACCTCCCCCTTTCATTACGGCTCAAAGTTTCCGGCTGTCACTATAACAGTATTTATAACAATACTTGAACAAAACAGGTAAAACAGTTGTAAAAGCAGCACCAAACTCAGTGAAGTAAATGTCAAAGACACTTTTACGTCACACATTGATAAACAAAATATTTTTGACATTTTTGTTGACACTTTCTCTTTATACATTTTCACTATATGAAAATCCATCGTTTATAATCTTTTCTGCAGAGACGGAATATATTTCGACAAGATCTTGGTATCGGAATACAAACTTTTTAAGAGATCGAATAAGGCGAATCTTTTAATAGCCCTGGTCCAGTAGCCTGTTTCTCAGATAAAGATGACGTTTCAGGAAATCAGAATAATTGATACTGGCCCTTGCGTAACGAATCAATTGAGAGATGTAAACACCATATGCAGGAGAAGCTGGTATATTGCTGCACATATTTGGAAAATTTATGATTTTAAAATTGAAGTCGTCCCGTTTATCATAAATTTTAGTACTGATTTGACCACTGTCGTCAAATTCTAGGTATAAGTCCAAACATGATGCGGACGAAGCGGTATCTGTGGTCTCTTTAACTTCCAGCTCTGGAGGATATATCAATGGAAGAAATTCTGCAAATCTAGAATTATTGATAGATAAAACGTCATCAATATACCTGTATATGAAATTAAAGGCTCTAGCCTCACGAATCTTCTTATCTTTTACAAGCTTTTGAAGAAACTCCGACTCATATGAGTATAAAAATAAATCGGCTAGAAGAGGGGCACAATTCGTACCCATTGGTATGCCGACGACCTGCTGAAACAGTATCCCTCCAAAGGAGACAAATATGTTATCGATGAGGAACTCCAGCATATTGATCACTTGTTCCTCGGAGTAGCATGTTTTACCTTTTTGAATTTTGTTTGAAAAATATGTGGAATTGTAGACTAACACAACACATTTTGAGCCATAGTTTCTATAACTGAAAGCTTTTTGAATTGTTTCTTTTAAGCGGGTTTTTAATTTGTCATGCGGTAGGGTGGTATATAGAGTTGAAAAATATACTATAGCAAAAAAGACTGCTATTGGAATGGCAGAAATGCAGGATACAAATTCAAAAATAATGTATAAGCTGGTTGCGATAAGCCAGTAAAACTAAAAACAGGAAAAGAAATTAAAATAGAAAGCATTAAATATGATAAGGTATAACAAATCAGTTATAGACTGGTTCCTCGAACAACAGCTGTCCTCGGATCCAGTCAATAACTGTATAATATTATACTTTACGATTATTTTATCCCTATTTGTCATTGTTAGCGAGCCGGTCAATATTTTAGTATATTGACCGAGCCCGGTCAATATATTGTTTTCTTCCGGATTTTATCCGAACTCGTTTTTTGTCTTAGATATGTAATAACAAAAAACATGTCGTCTGACAGATTTGCAAGTATTGAGTATAATATAACAAATAGTTCATGGCACTTCGGGCCAAATGGCAGTTTATGGACCGGTCTGTCACCCACAAAATAGTATATGGACCACGACAGACCGGTCCATAAACTGCCATATGGCCCTTAGTGCCATGAACTATTTGTTAAATAGCAAATAAAAACGCACAAAAGTTATAACATTGATTTCAATATTATCAATAATTTCGCTTTTCATTTAAATTTATTGAAAAATTTTAACCCAATTAACAGTGTAATCTCACATTTTACAATCATACATAATGATATTTATTTAATATATACACTTTGAATCATTTCTCTCAATTTAACATGATCTTTTTTCTTCTATTATTGCTACATGTATTCAATGGATACTATTATTAATGACATACCATCTGTCTAGATCAGATAGCACTTTTATTACAACTCTCAACTTTAACCTTCTCTTTATTGTCATTAGGGTGACATGATGGCCAGAACGTCAACTGTTAACACATCGTTACGTCATATATTACGTCACCAATCTTGATCTTGATCCTTATCTTATCTCACCTTCGTTTTAAGTCACGGCGACTTTAAACGCTGAAGAGACGGGCTTAATAAAATAAACATTAATATTTTATTTACTACGGTCTAGAAATAATGTAACATTTATTAGATTTTATTTATGGATTTTAATTTTAAATCAATTTATTTATAATGATAACAATTGTCGGTATTTTTGACATACATATTACTCATCAGGTTATAATTTCCTTTTTTCATCCTTTAAATTCATTGTCTAGTAAAATATATTACGAACTAAAAACAGTATATGCATTGTACGAAAGATTTTTTTAATTTATTCCGTTTTTACGGGTCTAAACAAATGCTATTGTTAGGTAAATGAATATTATATATTCCCATTTTATATGACCTTTATAATTAAGATAAATGTAATGTTTTAATAATAAAATGTATAACTATGTAAGTGTTATTTGGGTTTGGGGAGTGCAGATTCCTGTAAGGACAAGAGGTCGTTTAAATGTTATCAGGAGGTCTTAAGTTACCTTAAGTTAAAATTCCAAACTGTTAAAGTAGAAACTGGACATTTTATTTATATATTTTAAGTTCACTGTACTTTACAGAATTCAGAAGCATATTTGTCTTTGTCTCCGTTTTGTGTCTTCTGTCCTATATTGCCTGCTTCTCTGGATTGTCCATACTTGATTGCCCCTTCTGTTTTCTCTAATGTTTATTTAGCAGATATTTCAACCATGATTTCTAATTTGCTTAAATTGTTAGTCATTGATTAATCATGACCGATACAAGAGGGGCCTCAGTGTCTGTGATTGTAACATGTACCAATACAATCGGTGCCTATGACATAAAGGTTTGTAAATTGTACTTCTAACCGTCGGGAGATGTACTCGTTAAGCAATTTTATGGGATAAAGTTTGTCAATGACCGAAAAGTGATGTTAAACATTCATAATTTTCTTATATGGTGATTGTCTCAAGGGTGGTTTAAGTCTGTCTTATTTTAGAAATAGCTCTTTCTTTTTCATTTGCTATTTATACTATTTATGCCCTATGATTTACTTTCTCCCAAAACTCTTAAAATTATTTGGCTTTCCAACCTTTCGATTTTGAGCATACCTGATGAAGGTTATACCAGAAACGGGTCGTGTGCATTAAATTGGATATCTACGCTTTATTATACACCATGACAAAATCAAGGATATCTACGTCTGTCTACAATACCGTGAAAGTCCAAGTGTTGTTCCATGACACCAACACTTGGTATGTTTCCTTGTCTGTTGGTGAAGAACATGACAGCCAGCCCCGTGTTGACCATTTCGATTTGATCGATTTCGCCTTTATTTTAGGATTCCCGTTCAAAACAAGTATACTCAAGTGATGGTCTAACTACAGGAGCTTGCCCCTATTTTCCGATTCACTCATGAAGGTTGCCCTTTCCTACTTTCCGGCCGACTCCTACACCACTAAAATAGAGATTTATAATCTTGTTCCTTAACGGAGGTCGTACTGATTTTTAGGTTTCGATGGAAAAAGCCAAGCTTTGTATTGACTTTAGTGCAAGACATTTGGCATTTTCTGATTACTAGAGTGGATTATCATTAATGGTGGAGTACATTTGATCAGATTTTTATTTCGAGCTATAGACAGGAGCTCGACGTTATATTTGTCTGGGTGAAAAGCCATCATAGTAGTTGAACATCACCTTTATAAGTTATGCTTATATCAGACATTTTAGGTAATTCATTATCAACTGCCATATTAATTCATACACATCAGATAAATAATTATCTGTGCTAGAAAAATTGACTGGAATCAAATGTTCATGGCAGTATCTTTTTGGGTATGGTCCATTATTTGTTTTCCGTCTAGTTTGGTGAACGAGATTCCTCAAGTGGTCAGCTTTCTTATTTTTAATGTAGATCAGAAAATGTTTCTTTCTGCGATAGAGAAACAGACTAAAATCAAATGTTTGTGGCGTTATCTTTTTGTGTATGGTCCAATATTTGTTTCCCGTCTTGTTAGGTGGACGAGATTCCTTGGTGGTCAGTTTTCTCATATTTGATGTAGGTCAGAACACATTTCATTATATTATACATTGCTCCGGTGTTATCATTGGTAATAGTAGTAACAATGTCCTTGGTCTATTGGCTACTGCAAATATGATTGTCGAAGAAACTTTGGAATAAGTTCCCTTTTTTTTTATTAAATATATATTTGGGTTTAATATATCCCAGTTGTTTGGTTTTATTCATGTTTTGTATTATCAATCTCGTTTCCTTATTAGTTTGTTTAAGTTTATTTTGTTATCCAGGGTAGTCGGGGATTGGTTTTGACACTTTATTTGTAATACGTTCTTTTACTACCAGGTTAAATTTGTTTTTAAGAAAATTAAAGAGTTCGTTGACATTTACATTTGTATTCGTGTTAATAATTTGGACTTGTTTCGATTTTGATGTTGTCCAAATTTGGCTTTTTTGCATAAAAGTACTTTTCTATACTTATGCTTCCGCATTTGAGACGTAACGAAAATTCTAAATAAAAAAGACAGTCTCATGATCAAATATTCCTTGTGAAAAATCTCCGTGCATGTAGACTGACTGGGAGGGTGTGTTATTATCAGATCTGAAGCATTGCCGTTTCTGGTAGGATTTTATATTAACTCACAGAGGCCAGTATCGTCTTACGTATTAATGAAATTAGTGGGAACAGGACATAAGCTCCCGGTCAAAAGCCCCCCTAGGACAAAAGCCCCCTGACAAAAAGCCCCCCATAATGAAATAATCATACAATCTAATTACATTTTTTCATATTAATGGTGATATTAAAGATATCTTAAAGATCAAAACTCATCCCTATTAAAAAAGGAGGAGTGGGGGAATTAACACTAAAAAAATTAAATACTTTAAAAACATATGTTTTTCACATTTCGTTCATTGTTATGTTCATTTATCACTGCTTATTTGTTTGAATTGGAATTAAATCAGGTAATGTTAATTAGGAATTGTTTTTGGTTTATAATCTTTGAAGTTATTAAAAGTAATGAGTGAGTTATTTTCTCATCTTTTTTGCTATACTATAATGATTTTTTTTAAGATAAAACAATTTATTTTTTTACTTTCTTTGATGAGGGTTATTATAATTCTTATACACATATTTCAATTGTTTATGATATCTTCAAGTTCCAATAATAACTTATTATGAAAAATAGTATTCAAAAGTAATGTTAACCCATAAATAGCGGTACAATAAGTTGGCTGCATTTTTCATTATTGTTGCATGTCTCGCTGACCAATCAAACCAAGTTTAGATTTTCGCTTCGTTTGACGTCTTTATGGTTATAAAATGACTTGACGTAGAATGCTTTTCTGCCTATTATATCAGTTTGTTTATCCAGATCATTTCTCTTTTGTTGTCTAGTGAGAGTTCGGATGCCCCCTCTTTAAAGATGAAATCGCTTTAATGGCTTACCGAACCAGTAGAATTTAAAATTGTTAAACAGCACATGAAATTAGGTATGGAAACTGTTAAACCATTTCATAGATTGTAGACGAGTTAGTTTTTAATGATCAGAATGCGTTATCTTGACAAAGTAAATAAGATACAAGAAAAAAGTCATTCACATCCACAAACTAAATTGTTATGAGGTATATATACGGTTTGGAGACAATCCAGAAAAATGAAATATAAGCGATTTATGTGTAAATATTGAAGGGATCATTAATAATTTGTGTGTCAGTCTATGTTCATGAAGTGTTAAAATGTCACCTTTAAATCGAAGTGTTGTCAACAGATAGACAACCGGACATTCAACTGTTCAAAGGAAAATACCCAGTTCCCACTTTATTAATCGGAATGTGACCCTTCTTCAATAACAAGGTCCTTAAGATAACAGTTTAATAAATCATTTAATACAGAAACAAACTGACCACTTTATATACTGTGATCCACCAAGACAAATATTTGTAAAAGTTATGCAAATGTTTGATAGCTGATAACTAGTGTTGATATTAAAGTTGAGTTGTGTTTACAAACGTTTAATATAGATGACCACTTAAGACTGCTGACCAGCCTATATCAGTTAAATTTTGGCCACTACAATAAAATGAATTGCTAATTAAATTTGTTTAATTTTTGACCATCTACTTATGGTAATGACCATAAGTGGTCAAACAACCCAAATAAAATAGCTCCTTACTCGTGTTTAGTGTGTTTCGAACAAACATTATAGACATCCGACAGGATTATACCATGTCTCCGGTTGTCTCTACCTTATTACAAACTGGTTTCTTCATAGTAAACCAAGGACTAGTTATTTTAGTCGCATTACTGACCTCTTGACAGGTTGACGCTTAACACCAAGCTGTGTCGTGTGCACTAAATTAGATATCTACGTTTTATCGATGAAGATGGAAATAACCGACGAACGTATGGGGTTAAGGGTACATATTGAATAGAGTTCGAAAATTTTGCCATGCAATTGTAAACCACATTCCTATATTGGTATGACGCACTGTTGTTTGTTCAATTTCTTTAGTGTGAAAGGGGTATGGTATTCTGCAACTAAGGGACATGTTTTCGCAACAGTTTCAATAATTCGCAGCAATGCAGTTGAAAAATCACAGAAAGCTTCATTGAACATGTACAACTATTCACTTAATTCCCCCAGAACTCCACGACCTTGGAGAGTTAGTGTTCATTTGTAAACACTTCAAAATACTTGGCTAAACATAGAACTGACATCTGACACCTAATGAGTTAACTAAACATATAATATAGATCAAAATATGTCTGAACAACGGCTTGTCGATTGTTCTTTTGTATTTGGTCATCATTTTGAGATCAAGTCTTAAATAATTAGTATAAACATGAAAAGAAAGTTTAAACAGTGATGGTAAGGAAAACAAACAATCACCTCTCGCTACAATCCGCCGAACACAAAAAAAACCATGACATATGGCATTGGAAATAGAGGTCATGGCTTGGGACATGTACAGAAATGTGGCGGAGTTAAGCCTATTAATGGGGTCCCCACCCTCCTTGTATGAAATAAATATTTATGATTGAAGAAAGTAGTTTATTACGAACATCCTTACTATCTTCCACAGGTCAAGTTTTGGACCGTGATAAAGGATTTTCCTGTATTTGCTAGACTTAACCTGGTTTATGTATACTTGATAGTTTATATCACGTGTTTCTGATGATATAGTGAACGGTTATTCCAATATCAATATTTGCATTTCACAAAACATTAAACCAATGCTATGCTGTGTTTCTCATGTAGATATACTAGTTTGCTATAATGGCATAGTCTGAACAACACAAGTTTTTCTGCATTATGTCATTTCCTTGCTCTCTCGTGTGATACATTATTGTCATGGTTTACATTTGAAAGGTTGCTTTTGAAAGTATGAGGCATGTGGTATCACAACGTAAGCTTTTTTTTATTTATTTTGAATCGCTGTAGCTCTAAAACCGTGTAAAACGTGATGAAATGAACACGAGTATGAACAGAATTAACAGGGTTTGGGTGAGGGTTATGGTGTTTTCAGTTATATCATGGTGGTCAGTTTTATTGTTGGAGAAAACTGGAGTACCCGGAGAAAACCACCGACCTGTCACAAGTCACTAACAAACTTTATCACATAATGTTGTATCGGGTACACCTTGCCATGAACGCGGTTCGAACGCACAACGTTAGTGGTGATAGGAACTGATTGCATAGGTAGTTATTAACCCAACTACCATCACCCCCCCCCCCCCCCCCCCCCCTCCCACCCAAATCAATAGAAGTCTTTCTTTGATACAAAACTTTAATTCCAATAAGGGTCAATCATTTAACATAAATCATATAATTCACATTGTATATTTATCTCAATAGTCATTTTGGATTTATTTATTCAGAAATAAATATTTACTCATGTTAGATGTGTAATTCACAGGTACTTGATAGTACAAACCTTAAATATTTGTCTTTTACAATATGGAGGACAACATGATTCGGGTCAATCAATGTTTTGTATATAAAACATGTCAATGTGAACAATTGGAACGAGCTGGATTTATTACTACATATGCAATCAGTGCCTATTACCACTAAAGTTGTGAGTTCGAATCCCGTTCATGGCGAGTTGTACAACATTATGTGATATAGTTTGTCAGTAACTTGCCACAGGTCGATGGTTTTCTCCATGTACTCCGGTTTCATCCATCAATAAAACTGACCGTCACGATATAAATGAAATATTGTTAAAAGTGGCGTTAAAACACAATAAACCAACCAAACCAAAATCAACAATTGGAATGAAAATGGAGTGAGTGAGTGAGAACGGGTAACATTTTGATGAGAGGATAAAGATGAACGCTTTGTACCATCTAGATCATCACAATGGGCTGAATTTTTTGTAGTTGTAGTTCACCTATGCAACAGTCCACAGACAGACATGACGCTGAACTCGAATACGCTTCTCTGGCTCCTAGTAAACTATACAGTCTTTGTCCTTATACCTTTATGATGTAGGCTTCGATGAAAATCAGCTAGAAAACACAATGTTAAGGTATTTTGGATTGACCCCACTGAGGATCGAACAAACGATCATATGCGCTGAAAGAAGGCACGATAACCATTACAACATTGAGGCGTAAAGGGAAAGAACGAATATGGTAGATGATCTTTTAATAAACGTTAGAGAATACCGAAGGAGCAAAATCAAAAATAGACAATCCAGAGAAACTGGCAACATAGGGTAAACCACCACAAATAACGTAAATAAGGAATATCAGATATGTTATATTTTTTTTCGACTTGTTATTGTAACTGGATTTTTACTAAGCATATATTCATTATGTTACATGAGATTTGCATAGTTAATGTCTTAGAAAGTTTGTTATTTTATAGACACCATTAAATGTCCTCTACATATATCCCTATGATAGCTACGTTTCACAATACGACATAAAAACGAAATGGTGATGAAAACAAAAACTCACAAAATAAATCACAATTATAAGTAGTATATGGGTACGGACAAAACCATATTTGAGGAGGATCCAGAGGATCTGACCATTGCGCATGCTTGACCGGAAGTGACCGGAAGAGGCCTCCCTGTCCGGAACCAGATGTATATTATGCGCATGCGCAACCAGAAGTTGCGCAATACCCCCTAGTCGGTCCTTTTCACCGATAGTGACGTTAATCACGTGACCCCGAAGGGGTTCCCTCAAGTGCGCGCATGCACAACCAGAAGGTGAGGGTTCCCGTACTTTTTTCCCATACTTTTTCCAAAAAAAAATTATTGTTTTAATTTTTTTTTTATTGTTTTATTTTTTCTTTTCTTTTTTTTTCATTTTTTTTTTTTTTTTTTTTCATTCTTTTTTTTTTCCATAACACATGTATAACAAGTAAAAAAACATTGTTTTCTAGCCCTTTCACTGGTTATCTTCCCGCCATTTTCATGGGAAGCGCCTTCAATAATGACATTTCTTACAAAAGTTTTCGGATATGTTTTGTAGTACTCCAAGTAGTCTATCACGTCCGCGCTGGATTTTTTGGTTATATTTTCAGAGATCTTTTAATGTTTTATTCATTAATTGTTCGTTTTTGCAATGTTTTTTTCGTGACCTTTCTATCTAATTTTCATGTTTATTCAACATCTTAATCACTATTTTGTTGACTTGTTGCAGTTTTGTCATAGATGTTTACGTTAATGTGTGATCTTTTCATAATTGTTTCGCTTTGTTTGTGTTTGTAACGTGTTTTGGGTGGAATTCCAACGCTATGGCTGCTGCTGCTGCTGCTGCTCTGAGGTAGGTGTGTATGGCTGCTGCTGCTGCTCTGGATACTGGATTCTGTCATTTCATTGGCTCCATTTCCATATTCAACTTACTTTTCTTCAATAATTTCCATATCTTTTCACTATTCAACTTACTCTTCTTCCATAATTTCCATATCTTTTCACTATTGAACTTACTTTTCTTCTGTATTTTCCATATCTTTTCACCATTCAACTTACTTTTCTTCCAAATTTTTCATATCTTTTCATTATTCAACTTATCTTTCTTCCATATTGTCCATATCTTTTCACAATTCGACTTGCCTTTCTTCCATATTTTTCATATCTTTTCACTATTCAATTTGCCTTTCTTCCATATTGTCCATATCTTTTCACAATTCAACTTGCCTTTTTTCCATATTTTCCAAATCTTTTCCCTATTCGACTTGCCTTTCTTACATAATTTCCATATCTTTTCACTCTTTTCTTCCATATTTTCCATATCATTTCACATTTCATCCATATTTTCCATATCATTTCACAATTTTCTTCTGTATTTTCCAAATCTTTTCACTATTTAACCTACTTTTCTTCTGTATTTTTCATATCTTTTCACTATTCAACTTACCTTTCTTCCATATTTTCCCTATCTTTTCACTATTTGACTTACTTTTCTTCTGTATTTTCCAAATCTTTTCACTATTCAACTTACTTTTCTTCCATATTTTCCTTATCTTATCACTATCCGACTTACTTTTCTTCCATATTTTCCATATCATTTCACTATTCAACCTACTTTTCTTCCATATTTTTCATATCTTTTCACAATTTTCTTCTGTATTTTCCAAATCTTTTCACTATTTGACTTGCCTTTCTTCCATATTTTCCAAATCATTTCACTATTTTCTTCCATATTTTCCCTATCATTTCACAATTTTCTTCCATATTTTCCATATCATTTCACATTTCAACTTACTTTTCTTCCATATTTTCCATATCTTTTCATTATTTTCTGCTGTATTTTCACTATCTTTAACTATTTTCTTCTGTATTTTCCAAATCTTATGACTATTCAACTTACTTTTCTTCCGTATTTTTCGTATCTTTTCACATTTCAACTTACTTTTCTTCCGTATTTTCCATATCTTTTCACTATTCAACTTGCCTTTCTTCCATATTTTCCATATCATTTCACATTTCAACTTACTTTTCGTCCATAATTTTCATATCTTATCACTATTCAACTTACTTTTGTTCCATAATTTCCATATCATTTCACATTTCAACTTACTTTCCTTCCATATTTTCCCATATCATTTCACTATTCAACCTACTTTTCTTCCATATTTTTCATATCTTTTCACTATTCAACTTGCCTTTCTTCGATATTTTCCATGTCATTTCACAATTTTCTTCCATATTTTCCATATCATTTCACATTTCAACTTACTTTTCATCCATATTTTCCATATCATTGTCACTATTCAACTTGCCTTTCTTCCATATTGTCCATATCTTTTCACTATTCAACTTGCCTTTCTTCCATGTTTTCCCAATCTTTTCACTATTTTCTTCTGTATTTTTCATATCTTTTCACTATTTTCTTCCATATTTTCCATATCATTTCACTATTCAGCTTACTTTTCTTCCGTATTTTCCATATCTTTTCACTATTTAACTTGCCTTTCTTCCATATTTTCCATATCATTTCACATTTCAACTTACTTTTCTTCCATAATTTCCATATCATTTCACATTTCAACTTACTTTCCTTCCATATTTTCCCATATCATTTCACTATTCAACCTACTTTTCTTCCATATTTTTCATATCTTTTCACTATTCAACTTGCCTTTCTTCGATATTTTCCATGTCATTTCACAATTTTCTTCCATATTTTCCATATCATTTCACATTTCAACTTACTTTTCTTCCATATTTTCCATATCATTTCACAATTTTCTTCTGTATTTTCTAAATCTTTTCACTATTCAACTTATTTTTCTTCCATATTTTCGATATCTCTTCACTATTCAACTTATTTTTCTTTTTCAAACCACAACGTTTGAAATATCAGTTATTACTTGGTTTTCTTAGTACATGACGTTATAAAAACATGTTCCCGTACTTTTTTCCCGTATTAGAAAATAAAAACGTTTGGTCATAAGAAGAATAAACGTGTAAACATATCAGTCAACGACACGTCAGTGAAGGATAAAGATTTAAGCTAATTAAATATGTGACTTTTCTATTATAAATAATACTTTAAAAAATACTTAAAAGATTTAAGCAAATTAAATATGTGCCTTTTCTATTATAAATAAGACTTTAAAAAATACTTAAAAGATATAAGCAAATTAAATATGTGCCTTTTCTGTTATAAATGCTTACTACTTCTGTTAACTCTGTGTAAAGATTCAATCTCTTTTTCGGTCTTTGTCGAATTACTTCAACTTCAACTTCTTCTTTGTCTAAATACCTCTTCTTCTTCTTTGTCTAAATACTTCAACTTCTTCTTTGTCTAAATACTTCAACTTCTTTTCAGAAATCGCACAAAAATTAAAACACAATGTTTCAAATACTTCAACTTCTTCTTCTTCTTTGTCTAAATACTCCTTCTTCTTCTTTGTCTAAATACTTCAACTTCTTCTTTGTCTAAATACTTCAACTTCTTTTCACAAATGGCACAAACCGATTGATTCAAATACTTGGGTTTTTTTTCGTTTAAATACTTCCGTTACTTGTTTTCCGAGTATATGACGTTATAAAACAATACATTTTCCCGTATTTTTTCAAACCACAACATTTGAAATATCAGTTACTTGCTTTTCTAGTACACGACGTTATAAAACATTTTCCCGTACTTTTTTCCCGTAATTTTTTTTAGCCCTACGGGTAACGTCATTTCCGGTCAAAACACCGCTCAGTCACGTGTACCAACATTTTGTACTACTACTTTAGTAAGAAAAAATAAAACGCGGGGAAAATCCGCGCATGCGCACGCGATCACTTCCATGACTTCCGGTCAAGGGTGAGCAATGGTCAGATCCTCTGGATCCTCCTCAAATATGGTTTTGTCCGTACCCATATACTACTATTATACGATAGTACTGACAAAAACAAACATTATGAAATGTTTTTATTTTTAGCAAAAAAGTTTTAATTCATAAACAGTGAAATAGAATTGATTTATTGTTGAACATTTATTATTTAGTTAAAATAATATTGTTGTTGACATTGTGATCTAAGAGGGGAGGTGTTTGTCCTTTTGGGTACTTTTTTATGGAAATGCCTTTTTTTTGTGTGTGTTAGCGGTATCGATTTTGTCTTTTTCTACCATTTTTCTATTGGATTTGGAAATGTTCTGACGATGTGATATTTTTTTTCATTTTATTACCTCGTTTTTATGCATCTTCATGCATTAAATGTTTTGACACTGACGACAATCGTGCATGAGCTATGTGTCTTAAATGACCGCAAAGGAATGTTTATGATCAGCAATAAAGCTATGTATATGCATGCAGTGTATTAATGCCTTAATCTATATTAAATCACAAAATATATTATTATTATATACATTTTGTATTATTGCATTTCATGGTCTAATAAATGTATAATTTATTCATCACAAAACCGTTTAAAGAGAGCAAGCACGATAAGGCCTCGATATTTCATATAGGTTGTGTTTTGATTTTAGTATTATACGAGGAACAAACCACAAAACAATTACGTCAGGTGTTAAATCATCACACTCCGGTCTGATCTTCGTACGACACCCATGTGAAGACATACCTCTAGCGTCTTCTTTCATCTTCGAACATGCATGGTTTTATCGTATAGTAAGATACTCCCTTGCAATCTTTCTTATCACTTTTGACTTCATAATCTAAGCCTTCCATCTATTACTTTTTACTATTAACATCTCTATACTTATATCTAACTTCCTACTGGTCTCGTTTTAAATGTTTATATTTTTCACTAATTCATTCTTATTGTAACGATTAACTTTTAATCTTTGCTTCTTGATTTTTATTAATTGCTTTCTACAATTGTGTCCTCTTAATGTTGTTAAACTTCTAATATTTTCTGTAATGGCGTGTTCGCTTGGAGCGAGATAGTCATGGGGGTTCATTTCCCGATCTCCTCAAACCAAAGATTATAAAATGGGAATTTGTTGCTTTTCCGCTATGCACGCAGCATTAAGGAGAAAGAACAAATCGGGATAATGTGTCCGAGTGGAGCGACATGTCTACCAGTGGACTGCTTATTCAGTGAGCTAGCACTTTTAAAATACAACTAAGTTTGTTAGCTTAATACAAAGCGGAGAGCATCAGCATCTCATCGAAATGCAACTAGTTCTCGCCATGATATGGCTAAAAAAACCTCATTTTGCGTTCAACACCAATCACTCACTCATTTTACTATTTACTTTTAACGTTTAACTTTTTTGAAAACTGTTTTTATTATCATTATACATATGATATATATATTACTTCTAACAAATTTTAAACCCACTCCTCTAATCCTTATAAATCTTTCCCCTTTAAAGAAAGTATCAAAGTATCAAAGACGCCTTCGACAAGTTATAGGTGAAAACATTAATTCAAACTGTATAATTATGTTCAAAAATAAGAAATAATACCCATGCCCGAATTTCCCCCATAAAAATATTGTTTACTGTAAGATTTTGAACTGTGAAATTAGAAGAAAATATTTTGAAATCAGTTATTATTTTGTATACAGAATTAATGTGTATCGTACTGGCCTTTAATCCGTTTAATAACATTTACTTAAATATCCGATCGAAAGATGGTATCGCGTTAAGCCTTTTGGCTTTCTACTTCTCACGTAATAATATAAATATAATATTAGATATATCGGTCTGATAAGGTTAAAGGCATTTCATGTTATGCAATAGTTTTATTATTGTACCCGTGACCAACTGGTCCTATTATCACCTTACGATTATTGACCTTTAAAGAAGGAGTTAAATTTACACAGTACTAATTTGTTATTGGTTTTTCTCTAATATACGAATCGTTGATTTTGAAAGATTATATTATTTCGTAATTTAGCACGTTTTTGGGGTTAGGGGGACAGCAATAAAATACGGCTAGACAATTTTCACGACTAGAAACATTGTTACCGCTAGCTACACGGCGTGAAATAATGTCAATCTACATGTATCTATTAATGTATAATTGAATAGCCTTTAATAGTAATGTTGTTACGTTTTTTTTTTGCTTTTTTTTACACATCCAGCCAAATTAATATGCTAATAATGTAAAACAAATATAAATGAAAAAAGAATTTCGACTATATTATTGGGTGAAAGCAGCTACAATGTCAAGGAGACTCAAATACAGTCCTTGAAGAAACGCATCACCCAATTTGTCAGCTCTTATTTTATTTCAAAAAGTTCAGCTGAAAATCAACCCTTTTTGTCTGGCTTGTTTAGGCCTTTTGGTTATTTTGCTCCCAAAGATTTTAAAATGATTTGGCTTTCAAATATTTTGACATTTAGCGTACATGATGAAGGTTATTCTGAACGTACCTGATGAAGGTTATTCCAGAAACGCGTCGTGCTGACTAACTTTAATATCAACTTTTATATTTATATATGTATTGTCGTTAGAGATCCAATTGTTTAGAGTGGGGAGATCCTATTAACCGGCTTAGCTTGGATGTCCACCTTCATATGTCTGTTTGGTTTGTTTTTTTTCAATAAGTTGAGGTGAGAGGTGATTGTTCCTTTTTTGACATTGATGGAATTGTTGACCATCACTGCTTAAGTTTTCTTTTCATAATATCACAACAGGGGGAGCAATTAAAGATATAATTTTAGTTAAATTGTGGACAGGCGTGGTAAACCGATTGATAGGATTTCAACCCAGACAGTACAATATCCAGATCAGTGAATGTTCGTAATAAACTGTTTGTTTGTTTGTTTGTTTGTTTGTTTGTTTGATGGTGTTTAACGCCACTTTCAACAATATTTCAGTTATATCGTGACGGTCAGTTTTATTGGTGGAGGAAACTGTAGGACCCGGAGAAAACCACCGACCTGTCGCAAGTCACTGACAAACTTTATCACATAATGTTGTACACCTCGCCCTGATCGAGATTCAAACTCACAACATCAGTGATGATAGGCATGGATTGCATAGGTAGTTGTCAATCCAAATACCATGCGATCACCGCCACGACGGTCCCCATATTAAACTGACTACAAGCTAAGAAGTAGAATCTGTTTCTTAAAGACCATTACTCTAAGGAAGAAATAACATCGTGTACGATGTTGCATTTAATTGACGACCTATGATTGGATAAAATCATTCCTAAAAATAATGATAGAAGGCAGAGCCATATATGGAAATCTAGAGAATAAGATTAATACGCTTTACTGACCAGTGGAAAATTCCATTCCTAAAAATAACGATAGAAGGTGTGCAGTTACGAAACGATGCAGACGGAAAATTACAGAATGTCAGTGGGCGGTGCTTAATTTTGTCTAGTGACCATTACGTCTTTAGCCTTAGAACTTCCAAGAAAGTCCGTCAAACATAGTTCGTGGAAAAAACTTAGTTACTATTTCAAGTTATAGATCAGCAACATCGTACAAAAATTTTCTAAGCTCTCGTGACCGACTATGATTATTTAAACGGTAAGTAAATAGTTGAAGGGTTCGCGCTAAAGCGCTCACCCTTCAACGATTTACTGACCGTCTAAATAATCATAGTCGGCCACTAGGGAGCTTAGAACTTATCTAACAAATTTAATATCAATTACTCATAAACATCTAAAGATAATATTTGCTTCGTGGGAGATCAGAATAAATAGTTCTTTAATTTGTTGGAATTATTTGATTATGAATATCAACAAAACGAAAAACCTCCTATCCCCTCAAATAAGTGAATGTAAAAAGACCACGACATATGGTGTTGGAAATACAAGTCCTTGGTGGAGACAGGCGCATATATATCGCGGAGTTAAACCGGTTGATGGTAATCCAGTCGTCCCGTTCTTGATAATTGGACATCAAACACTACTACAGAAATATAGAAGCAAAACATGAACAGATCCGCTTCCACGCCAATCGTCTACACATTATCACAAACAATAATGACAACAAAAACATTGACAGTAAAATAGAAGGGTTGGTGAATGGTCAGATACAACTCACTACTAGCTAAGAATGTGTTGTAGAATCTGTCGGTAAAAGACCATAAGTCTTAACACAAAAATCATAACTTTGACTTCTAACAGATTTAATATCAATTAATAAAAAAAAATAGTTGTCCTCGTGGGAGACCAGAATAAACAGAGCGTTAATTTGCTGGAATCAAATACTGATGATAAAATAGTAGTATTATGCAAATATTTATGAGGACAGTTTATTATTTCCCCGAGTCACTAACTTTTCCCCAGCGCACAGCGTAGTACATTCTTGATGTCGAAGGAGACAATAAACTTGATATTGTTTGAATAATTAGTAAATACAGCCAAACATGCTGCTTTATAGGGTACCTCTATAAAACATATAAGGACAGTCTCATTTTTGCCATTGAAGAATACATTGGGATAATAATTTTACCTGTATAAAATGGGAAACTGTTCATAAAGGAGACATTTCAAGCTCACCTGAGTGCCATTTATATACAGGTTTGATTGCCAGTGTATCATCGTGCCAAAGACAACATGGAAAGTCTGGCTATTGTGACTATTTCCCTGTGTCCTATAGTCTTTGCAACCATACACCAATATTCTTTATTTTATTTATGGGACAAAATAGTCATTTTATCTCAATTGCTAAATGGACATACTAGTTATACTAACAGATTGTCTATATTTAGGCAAAGGAAACGTGCATAAAAAGTTCAACTATAGAGGAGGAATGTCGCTATCCCAATATTTTAGTACACCATTTTTACTGTCAATGTATTATAACAACATTCTGAATGCATAGATATTTAGATGTCTTATGTCGTCGAAAATAGAGCTAAGCTAATCAAGCTGTGTTTTACACAAATAAATAAAAAGGGTGCATGTTTGTGATCCAGGAAGATACTTATGTGTACTCTGTTCGTAAATATTGTTACTACTATTTCTGTACTTCTCTGTTATAATCAACACATACTATCAATTTAGAGAAGACTTCATAAGTTGGGAAAACTTGTTTCCGATCTCAATTTGCTATATTTAGCAAATGAATATGTTTAAGCTATCAATTTGGTATGTCTTGCTCCTCCGTTAAGAAGACATCATTAAGGAATAAGAGCAAAGTCTGGTTGGTTTTGAATTAGGATAATGTGTTCACGAGAAGCGACGTGTCTACCATCATACTGTTGTTTCAGTGAGCTAGCACTATAAAGATCCAACTCAGCATATTGATCCAGTACAAAGTATACATCATCATCATCATCATCATCATCATCTCATCGAGTAATGCAACCTTTTCTCGCCGTTATATGGCTGAAATATTGCTCATTATGCGTTAAACAACAACAATCAATCATTCACTCGTCGTTGATACGGTATCTTTTCTATAACAATATAACCTCATACTTAAATGTATTGGGGCAAATATTTGAAAAATAATGGAAATTTCTAAAATGCAGCAATAGTTTATTTTTCCTAGATACATTTCTCCGTGTGTCTGTTTAATTTGTGCTTTAAAAAAAATAAGGTGTGAATTATGTCTTAAGAAACAAGCAAAAAACAGATGCCTTCCTGTGTTATCAAAAATACTTCCTTAGACTTCATACCTGGTCCGATGTTCTTAAATCCTTTGAAGGTCATTTGCGGAAATTGACCTATATATAAATCGTTTCATTAATTACATCTAAAGTCTTCAAATGTTTGTTTGATAAACTATTTATTTAATTGTTACACGTTTAGTCTGAATTGTAATTGTATAAATAAGCAATTCTAAAATAAAACAGTATCAGTTTCCTTAAGAAACAAACATACCTGGTAATCTTTGACAGAAACAATATTATTGATTTCAAAGGTAAACATACATTACACGGCTGAAATATGTGATAGAAATCCAATGGTATTTGGATGATTAAACGGATAAATCTTTTTAGAAAAAATAAATCACCAAGCTTCAATCAAAGTTAAAACAGGGACAAATGTTGACTAAGACTTTGACTTTGAACTGAAAAAGATAGGTGCAAGCATACTCTCGTTTGTCGGGGTGCATATTTTAATATATTGAATTAGATCTTGAATGTTTCATGGTCTTTCATTAGTGTGGCGCACATCATGAATATAATTGGGAATAAATGAATTTACAATCTCTCAAGAATTAAAGAAAAAACAAGAAAATGTTAATGTTCTTCGGGCCATACTGTTTCTGCTATTATTATAATCATGCATCAAGTCTTTGGCTTATGCTATGTGGCTCTAAGAGTTCCACACATATGCACATCTATAAACATAGCTAACGGGTGCCATTAGTTGAGCAGGAACTACATTCTCTTCCGAACCACCTGAGTTCACCTCCGGTTTTTAGTTGAATTCGTGTTGTTCAATCTTTAGTTTTATTTATAATCTTTTGTAGATCATTGTTTGTCCGTTTTGTGTTTGTCATTGTATTGTCTGTCCTTTGATATACGGCTTCTGATTACCCCTGTCCTATCTTCAAGATTTTATTATGTGTATCTTAAATTTCTTTATTTTTAAGTAGGTAATGGTGATGTTTGAAAATAAGAAGCATGGAATTCTTCGAACAAGAGACATTCAATTATAAACCGTCCTATGTATTTGATTCGTCACGGTAAAACCAGAATAAACATATTTCGGAGGTTGTATCCTACAGCGACATAAACAAGCTATGTTTCTATATCCTGGATATTCCTCAGAAGAATGGCAGGAATCACACTGACAGATTTTGGCAGTAATAGACACAAATTACATAGGTATAAATTCAGCTACCATACGATCGCGACCACGACGCCCCATTGTTCATTTCAGAAAGAATATATCAAAATATACGCGAAAAAAAAACAGAAATACATGTATTAATGGAAAGCTTAAAACGTTAGGGTCATCAATTCCACTAATTAATAAAACAAACAACAGCAATAATGTAATTATTAATAAAACTAAGGTTCTCCTCCCTCAGGCATATGTGATCTTAGCCGATTTTGGCTATCCTTGTATAGGCCCTTTGGTTTTATTGCTCCCAAAACTTTAAATTATTTGGTTTTCCAATCTTTCGATTTTGAGCGTACGTGATGAAGGTTATTCCAGAATGCCGTCGAGCGCACTAAATTTGATATCTACGTTTTTATTTTTTTAAATAATAACCAACAAGGACATCAGAAAGACCACACATTTTGGGGTGTTACAACAAGCATATCACAGCTGTATGTATACAATATGTGGCCAAAAGTATTGGCACATGTAAAAAAAAAAATCCTTATATAATCAACCAAAACCATATTTTTTTCAACAAATTATTGTGAAGTCATTTCTGGATAGATTTTAACCAATTTTACACCAAAACATTCAGAATTGCCTATATTTTGATTGTTTATTTGCTCATTACGTTTATATGAGTGGTTTTTATTTGTACATAATTTAAACAGGATTGTTAATTATTAGGATTTATTTTTAGTTGAAATATATAGGAAAATCAAAATCAATTTGTATTTGTTATGTTTAAATTATGTACAAATAAAAACTATTGATTATATAGGGATTTTTTTTTACATGTGCCAATACTTTTGACCACATACTGTACAATAATTCTATGTGATTTTAATAAGACAGTATACTAGTATGTCATGGAGTACAGTATGATTTTATATGGTCTAAATAAATGCGGAAGTCATAAAATATATATCCGTGTGGTATTTCACAATTCACAATTCATCATTTTCAAGGGTTATAAAGTTGTTGGTAATGCTTGGTGGTAATAACAATAATGGGGACTGTTTTATCATTTCAATCACCTCATTATGATTAGTGCATTTATCAGATGTCTATGCGACCACGAAGTAGCATTGCAAAGAAAAACATAAAAATATACATGTAATAAAATTGTAGGGGGTATCAGATTTAAGATGATATCATTTGGACCACAAGAAAAAGTTACCCCCACAGAGGAATATATATATAATCATATATTCTGTGTTCGGGTGATTTGTACCAGTTTGTGTTATCAAAGCATTGTATTGATATCAGTGCAGTGACAATCAAGGTAAAATTGAAAATTTAATGGACCGAAATACCACACGGCTGCATTGGATATTATTTTGAAGAAAAAGACATTTTGCATCGATTTAGGCATGTCGTCGCATTCTAGTATGGTGCATATTTTCTATATCCGGAGTCAAAGGTCAAATCTAAGAACGAAGACATTTTCATTTTTTCATACATTATCCGAAATATCTTAACTAGCATTCGCCACTGCTTAACGTACTTCATACATATGGTTGAGACAGGCATTGAAAGTGAGATTGTTGCGGTTAGTAAAGTCTGACTTTAAAAACATAACTGAAATATGCGCCTATTTAAAAAGGGGGGGGGGAGGGGACACAATTCACAAATCGATATTAACGCACGTATATTTTCACCGCAAGTCATTGAAATTTCTTAGAATTATACATAGGAATAATTCAATATATGCATATCTTTTCTGGAAAGTTTGAACCAAATTCATAGAGAAACAAGGAAAAAATTACGACAACAAGAACAAGCATCTAAGAAGATTTCACACCCAAAAAATGACAAAGTCCATATCTCAATTTTAAGTATTGAAAAGACCAAAAAATTAAAATAACTAGTTTGTTACTACATATCATGTATACTAAAGATTTGCAAGATAAATGTGATTAAAATGTATAGGAATAAATGAGAAAAAATAACGTGAAATCTTACAACATGCAACCCCCCTTTGATTGTGGTTTTAGAAGTAAAACAACCATTTACGTAACGAAAAATGAAGTGCAATACAGAATAAGTATCTCAAGCAACTTCAAAGAAAGAATAGTTGCAATAGCGGACAGAATCTCACTGTTGAAACAATTGATAGAATAAAATGGTCTCTTGTTAGTATGAAAGTTTTGGTTGAACTGATTTCTGAAGTTGGTATATGATCTTGCACCACCTGAAAAACTGCTCGAGCCATAGAGTGCATAGTATTTTTTCCGTCTATGGTTTCTGTATTTAGGTCTATGTTGTCAGCGCCTTCTTGAATAAAGTCACTGTCGAGCGTTTTATGACTTATCCCGTAAGGAATGCAAGACACTTCAGTTTTTGCTATCTCATGGTTTGCGGCACTGGTCAAAAACTGTCTCCCTTCAGTGTAAGAAGCACAAATACCAAATGCATGAAGGGATTCAATTAAATGTTTAGATCCGTACCCATGGTAAAGTTGTAGGGCCAATCCCAAATTAAATGGAGTGAAGTTGTTTTTGTGCAATGGTATTATCATTTCGGCTACAGCAATACATTGCCTAGCTTTATCGTGTGACAACGCGTTGTAGTCACTTTCAATATGAAAACAATTGTCATCAACCAACCATGAAAGGAAGGTCATAAGAGAAGGCGGAATGAATTGTAATGATCTATGATGAGAAAGATCAGATGGAGAAGGATAGAAATCTTTGGAAATTTCGACTGTGTGTAAAGAGCCACGTAATACCTTCGCAGCATCATGAAGAATCTGATCTTCCTGCATATCAGGGACATCTACGAAAGAAGCTTCTACCTCTGAAAACTTGAGGTCTGCTTTCAACTTACTTGCGGCACGAATAGCGTCAGCAACTGATATCGAACTACTGAAAACTATATTTGATTGACCTTGTCCCTTTTGACTTTCGATCACAATAGTATCGCCGTAATGATTTTGAAGCCTTGTCTGTAATTTGGTAGTAGAATACTTTGTCGATAAACCCTCTGAAAGCAAGGAACAACATTTGTCTAACAAGGAAGACATAGTAAACGCTTTCTTGTTCTCAAAAAGGTCATGGTGCAAAATGTCTAAGAACTTTTTGAGTGCAATATCATGTTCCGACTCATTTTTGATTGTAGAGTAATTATCAGCACTATGATCTTTTTTCCACTTCAACAAATAATTTGTAATGCATGCCGAATGATACTGCGCTTTTTTCTGGACATCGTCAACGGTCAAGAGGCTCAACAAATCATAATGAAACTTACCTCTTGCGGCATTTAAAATGTATTTGACGCGTTCACTACTTTCAATGCGCTTAAATTTTCTATCTTTCTTGATAGCCTTTTGTCTACAAAATATACAATAGTCCCAGTTTATTTGTGGCAAGGTTTTAGAACGCGTCTTCATAGCAGACACTGAAGCGTCATTACTAGTGTTGCTACATTCTGGAACATCGCTGACAAGCCGTTGTAAATTTCTTTTACTTGTATAGGCTTTATAACAAGACCTATGATACTTTATTTCATTTAAAGGAACCAAGCTCAAAGAATTAAATTCGTCATACAGGCGACGATAAACATCATCTTGTCGCTTGTTGATCGCATTAAACAGAGTATCTCTTCCCTTCTCTGTAGCGCAGGACAAACTGTCGTTTGTGTTTATTTGACAAATGACACATAATTCCCAATTGCTTGTGTTTCGACATTTTTTCGGCAAAGAGTGGGCAAATTTAACGGGACTGCACATTTTCCGGATTAAACAAGTATTCCGACTTGGTCAGTGTATTATTTGTGCCTTATAGGTGCTTATTTTCAACAACTGATATTCTGCTTTAAATAACTCCTACACTAAAACCATCACAATAAAATGAGATATTAAACTGAATTCTTGTAATAAGCACATAAACGCATTGCACTCAATGTAATCAGGAGTGTGTTAGACAGGGGAGCGACACCACGCTCAGTACGTATCAAATTTACAGAATGCTAGTAAAGTTTAAAAAAAGATGATAAACGTTTAATTTCAAGTTTTGATTGACAAATTTAACACACATAATATTACAAATAAAGTTTCAATTCATAGCGAATTATATTTTCCTCGTGAATAGCGTGGAACAATTTTAAATGGAATTGAAAGGTGGTGGAAGGTCACGAAAATTGACCCTCAGAGAATAATCTTAATTCTAACTGCTAATTTTCTGTTCTTTATTTACCTTGTTATTTCAAATGAAAGATAAGATATAGTAGTCTCAATTTAATCAGAAAAGAGTTTTTATTTTTGTCAAATATTAAAAAAACAGTATCGCAAAGTAGACATACTTAGAAATGTGAAAATGCGATTACTCCCAAATGTCACGCTCTCCTAAAAAACTGCACCATGAGAAAACGCGACGACAGGGCTAAAATGGTACTTTGATGTATACTATTTCATCTGGGAAAATTCCGGTACATTAAACTCGAAAAATAAGCGTCTTTTCTCGATTCGTCACTCCATTATATGGTATTGTGTTCCTTATAAGTTTGTATTTTAATCCCAATTGTAGCTAAATGCATATTGGAGAATTTGTTGTATTTATATATTTCTTTTTTGTTTGTCTGTACAATACGATCATGCATATTGTATGTGTAGTATTTATTGATAACCTTAAGCTTAGTCGAAGTTAGCTATCATATTAATGCCCTTTGGATTATTTGTTCCAAAAGACTTTTCCAATTTTTTTAATTATGAACGTATTATTCCAGAAGCACGCCGTGTGCACTAAATTCGATATCTACGTTTTCATATAGCAATGTTTATTGCAGCAAGCCATTATTAGAACCGTTATAGACAGAAAGCATTTCATTTATCAAAGCATAGTTTTATAAGTAACACGACGGGTGTCAGTATCGAAACAGGAATTGCTAACCCTTCCGGTCTAGGGCGCTGGACGTAAGGCTAAGCGAATGGTGCTGCAGTGTAACAATGGTGTGGGTTCAAATCCCGTCGAGGGAAGTACAAAAATTTGACAGCTCTAAAATCTAATTCTAACACTGTTTGGTTTAATTTTCAGACGTATATATATATATATATATATATATAAGGAAACAACTAATATGTACATACGTGCACCAAATCAACTATCAAATAGCTTCCTGATATCATAGTTGCCACAACCACATGTAAATATACCTAAAATAATGTCCAATGTAAATTATATATAATAGATATTTATAATTATAAATTGAAATAATACAGAACCTTTAGTTGACACGCAACACTCATCTCAAGGTGTTCAAATATAAACAACATTACGAAAGTGTTAACATTATATTATCTAAGAGTGTTTATATAAAATTTATTTCCTTCATTTCAGCAGCTGTGTTTAATTGATAACTTTTTTAAAATGATTAAGTTGAGAAACATTCACTTAATTTTAATATAGTCAATATGTTACAAGGATACAAAAGACCACATCGTAGTTTGTCTTAAATTATTATTAGTCATATTGATCAACGCGAAGAAAACTATAACAATATAAACCAACCATAAGTATAGAGAGGTAACAAAAGATATATTACTTCGTGTGATACACTTTTGTAATAATTGTCGCTGTGCACTAAACGATTTATGCATATATGAATACAACTTTTCATACCTTTATGACAAAAACCCGGATGTTATCTACGAATGCAACATGCAAACCAGGTGAGGATACAGACGGGGGCGAAATATTGTTGAAAGTGGATCTATGCATCATAAAACCAACTAGACGGGGTGCACATGAAGCGCGGCCTCTCTGAAAAATCTGCTACAGGTCGTCTGTTTTTAAATTAGACAACACAGTTTTCGCTATAGCCTTTTACATCGCCTAATAACTAAATAGCATGCGTTTATGTGGTGCTTGACCCCACCGAGTGGTACCCTGTTCCCTATGGGGACCTTAGATTCTTCATTTATAAAATGTGCACTCCGAACCTAAATTCCTGGATTTGCGCTTGCATGCATTAGTTATCTTACTAATATATGTCTATTAGCTGGACCACTCATTTTCTGAACGCTGAACCAAATTAGAAATCCAATTACAGTTATAAAACGATGCTTGTGATTGGTCAAGATGTATTTGCAATAATGCTGTGTTTTAGGGTAATACCACGAACAAGGATTAAGCAGAATCTGATTAATTTATTTATATACACAACAATAACATAAACATGTCATTGTAGGCAGTTTATGCTCTTACCTCTTAATACCACACGCTTAGCAGAGAAGCAGGAAATACCAATGTTATAGTCTTTCCTTTGACACGACCAGGGTTAGAACCCACTATTTACCGCACTCGAGGCGAGTACGCTATGAAATCGATGCGGCTGTGAACATACCAATGTATGTTTTCTATTGATATATACAGAATCATATGTAAATGGACAAGAATCAAATGATTTCCTTAACAAGGAAAGACTATGTAGACAAACATGTGTTAGGCATATGAAATATATATTTCTCGGAGCTGATACGATATTCTAGAGCTTGATGTTCTTATCATGATTTCCTTGAAAGAGGGTTGCTGCTAACATGGAAGTTACTGAACCAGGGGTTTCTAGTTGTTGAGCTGAAGTCATGCACTGCGGAAGTTTTATAGTCGCCACGATGACTTGGTTAAACGTTACGGAATATCTGTGTCGCAAATAACCATGCATGACATATCACAGCGTTTGTAACAAGAGTACGAATTGCCTACCCTTACTAAACATCTGAGCTCACCCCCAGTTTTTAGTGGGGTTCGTGTTGATCAATCTTTAGTTTTCTGTGTAGTATTTTGTAGATCATTGTTTGTTCTTTTGTTCTCTTGTTTCTTTTGACCATTGTATTGTCTATCCTTCTTCGATTTACGGATTCTGATTACCCTTTTGCAACATTTTTCAACATGATTCGTTTGCATCGATTGTCTCCTTACATCTACGGCATTGTATACTTTTGAATCTAAGAAGTTTCTGACGTGAAAATCGGTAAGTCAAATCTCGTGAATCCTGAGTGAAATGATCCAAAAATAACATAATATGCACAATTTCCGAACGTATTTCTATATTACATGTACTTTATAAATTGAATTTTGCCAGAGTACTTTTGTCCTCTTTGATCTTAGTAACTTGTTTTTGTATTCAATGACCTTATTTTACTAAAGTAAGTTGTATTTAATGATTTTATTTATTTCGTTTGCTAGAGGCAGTCTACAATTCACTTTAATCCATGATAGGAGTGCAAAAAACATAAGAAAAGTGCAACAAATTGGATTGTGACAATCACACACTTATCCTATTATACGTTTGCTTCAGTGTAAAACTATAAATTGAAAAAAGAGTTAAGTGAATGAGGGGAATATGCTTTTATGTTAGTAATTTTGCCCATTTAATTTCAGTCCGTTTATGGTTTTTTTCATTAAACTACTTTATGACTCATTCCAAAATTTCAATTTACTTTTTATATAGAATTCGACATTTAAAATTTTGCTTGATCCAAAAGCAAATAAAAACTGAATACTATATATACAAGATTATTAAATGCAACAAAATTTAATTTGATAATATATTGGTTTCTTTAAAACGTTTTTTCTTAAATAACAATGAAATTTGAAGTAAATATTTAAGTTTATAGCAATGTGAATTAAACTTACACCTGTTCAATATAGGTAAAAGTCGGGTAATCTTGAAAAAGTCATTCTCACGAATGGCACGACACCATAAAATATAATTTCATTCAAGTATACCAGTTATTTACCAATAAAACAGCATTAAGAATTTTATTTTCATTCTATATGTTTTAATATCAGGTAAAAAAAAACTGGGCTCATTTGACTCTTTAGAAATTGCTTAAAAATTGAAAAGTTGTTTAGTAGGAAAACCATTACAAATAATAAGCTTTATCCCTCCAAAAAGTGTTCCTTTCTTGCTGATATTTACAGAGGTTAGCAGGTTTTTTTTCTATTTTAACGGTGCTGTAATGGTTAGCGTGTTCGGTAGATCGTGGGTTCAAGCCACGATCGGGTCAAACCAAAGCCTATGCCATTGTCATTTGGTGCTTCTCAGCCACTAAGCACGCATCATGAAGGAGTAAGAGCAAAGACTGGTTGGCTCTGAATCAGGATAATGTGTCCGAGTGGAGCGACATGTCTACCCATTGACTGTCGCTGCCGTGAGCTAGATCCAATTAAGCGTGTTGGTACAAAGATCAAAGCGAACATCATCATCATCATCATCATCATTAGTTCATTGAATGTAGACTCTTCTCGTCATCATATTTATGAAAAATTGTTCATTAACGTTAAACAACAATAACTCACTCACTCATTTGTCTGTTTCATGTAATATTTCTGAGTAGTGTCGCTTTAGGACTATCACTCCAAACCTCTCTCCAAATTATTAACATGTATTCTATCATATGTCAAAAGTGGTCTGCAGAGTTACTGTGGCACTAACTAATTAAGGGGTGGTGTGAATCAGATGTGGATTCTGAGCTTCAGAGTTACTGTAACACTAGCTAATTAAGGGGTGGTGTGAATCAGATGTGGATTCTGAGCTTCAGAGTTACTGTAACACTAGCTAATTAAGGGGTGGTGTGAATCAGATGTGGATTCTGAGCTTCAGAGTTACTGTAACACTAGCTAATTAAGGGGTGGTGTGAATCAGATGTGGATTCTGAGCTTCAGAGTTACTGTAACACTAGCTAATTAAGGGGTGGTGTGAATCAGATGTGGATTCTGAGCTTCAGAGTTACTGTAACACTAGCTAATTAAGGGGTGGTGTGATTCAGATGTGGATTCTGAAAATTTCTATAGATCTGAGTACATACAATCAAGGTCCCTCTCCTCGTGCATTAAAAAATTTGACTTTTCTACACTCTACACAACTATTCCCCACTCAAAACCAAAAGAATCCGACGGTGTTCCATAAAAACGAATGGTCAACGTATATACAAGTATATTGTCTTAGGAAGGGACAAATATTATTTTGCAAAAAGACCACTCTGATTCTACTAAAAAGGTATTTGAAACTGATATCATCAAAGTGCTTGAGTTTTGGATTGACTACATATTTGCTATGTTTGGTGGGCGTGTTTTTCAACAGAAAGTCTGCATTTCTATGGATAACAACTGTGTTCCTCTTCTCACCGACTTGTTCCTTTGTTCGTACAAGGCAGACTTCGTACAATGGCTTCTGAAAAAAAAATGAAAAGAAGTTAGCACGACCCATTAATTTCACGTTCCGATATATAGGTGATGTCCTTTCACCAAATAATTCTACGTTTGATGATTTTGTTGATTGCATCTATCCCATTGAGCTTGAATTAAAGGATACCACAGTAACATCTATGTCTGCTTCATGCATTGACCTACACATCGAATTTGACAGTTAAGAGCAAAACTTTGCCACAAAAAAGTTGATTTCAATTTTCCCATTTATTTCCATTTATATGTAGCAACATTCCAGCAGCATCTGCATATGGAGTATATATATCTCAGTTGATATCCCAGAGCTTGTGGTTGGCATCATGATTTACGATCTGAATTCATATTTCCGATAGAAATCAATTAAGTGTGAATTATATAATGTGCTGTTAATATTTGCATAATAATATAAAAAAATTAAGCAGTAAAATTTTATTTAAATGCAAAAACTATACAGAATGTTCAATATTAATAAGAGGTACGATTGTCGTTGAATTCATAAATCATAACATATTTGAAAGGCTCTGTAGCTTCTCTTCTTTAGGGTAGATTTGATGACTACCGAAAAAAAGAAGATAGTGAAAAACAACAGTAACTGTATTGTTGATTTGACAAATACTTGAATATTTGTCAGTGTCAATATACGTCAGTAACCTCCCTTAGATATTTGTCGGTGTCAATTTCGTCAGTAATCTCCCCTTGAATGCGTCATTATTTCGTTGGCACCGTACGAAACAATATATATCTATAATATATCTACTTACAAATGGAGAAAACATCCCTTTAATGAATTCTGAATCATCAGACACATCATGATATATTAACTTTGTGTGTCGTTGTTCACTAGCAAAAAAATAATCTAATGACAACTATAGGTTCCTTGTACGAAATGTCATGACTTCAAAGGAATTGGTATTAAATATTAACACAAAAGCATTTAATAAATGTTTTAATTGACCTGGAAGTTAAAATGACTATCAAATGACATAATATATCTAGTCAAGTATATGTAAACTATTACATACTATTTGACATGTCAAGGATTGTCATCTAATAGTGCTGACGTCTCATTTTTGCCTATTTTAAACATTTGTCGTTCACTTTTCTTTGTTTCAACATCAGCTTCGCCTTTCAATTTATATTTTCTTGTCTTTGGTTTTTATTGACACTTTTATTTTACTCTATTTGCCCGGTTATATGCGAGTGTTGACATTTTACTCACATGTGTAAGACATTTGCATGATCGCATCATTTCACTAAGAGTTGAGGTTTGTGCACATAAAACTAATTTAACCCCGCCACGTTTTATTGAAGTGCCTGTACGAAAAAAGTGGGCGGTCATGTATTTACGTGTTAGATATATCACTTTTTCGGTTATCTACAATTTTTCTATTAGATTTTGGCACTTCCGACAGTGTGGTATTTTTGTTGTTCATTTTATCTCGATCTAGTTTTGCTAAGAAAAGTTTGAAGATACCAAAGGGTAACCAGAAGCCGTAAATCGAAAAAAGACCGACAACACAATGGCAAAAAGAAAAAGGGACCGACAACACAATGGCAATGAGAAAAGGGACCGACAACACAATGGCAATGAGAAAAAGGACCGACAACACAATGGCAAAGAGAAAAAGGACCGACAACACAATGGCAAAGAGAAAAGGGACCGACAACACAATGGCAATGAGAAAAAGGACCGACAACACAATGGCAAAGAGAAAAAGGACCGACAACACAATGGTAAAAAGAAAAAGGACCGACACAACACAATGGCAAAAAGAAAAAGGACCGACAACACAATGGCAAAGAGAAAAAGGACCGACAACACAATGGCAAAGAGAAAAAGGACCGACAACACAATGACAAAGAGAAAAAGGACCGACAACACAATGGCAAAGAGAAAAAGGACCGACAACACAATGGCAAAAAGAAAAGGGACCGACAACACAATGGCAATGAGAAAAAGGACCGACAACACAATGGCAAAGAGAAAAAGGACCGACAACACAATGGCAAAGAGAAAAAGGACCGACAACACAATGGCAAAGAGAAAAAGGACCGACAACACAATGGCAAAGAGAAAAAGGACCGACAACACAATGGCAAAGAGAAAAAGGACCGACAACACAATGACAAAGAGAAAAAGGACCGACAACACAATGGCAAAGAGAAAAAGGACCGACAACACAATGGCAAAGAGAAAAGGGACCGACAACACAATGGCAAAGAGAAAAAGGACCGACAACACAATGGCAAAGAGAAAAAGGACCGACAACACAATGGCAAAGAGAAAAGGGATGACAACACAATGGCAAAGAGAAAAAGGACCGACAACACAATGACAAAGAGAAAAAGGACAAAAGGAAAGACAACGCTCTTCAAAACATCACACAGAAAACTAAAGATCAAGTAACATGAACCCCACTAAAAGCAGGTGCTCCGAAAGGGTAAGCGGTTCCTGTTCCACATGTGGCACCCGTCGTGTTACTCTTGTTACAAACCCGGTGATATGTCATGAATGAGGAAAGGATCTTATTGTGGTTACGCCAAGTGGAACATATCCGTGGTCATTTGTGAACCAGATACTCCGTAGCGGTTAACCAAGTCATGGTAGCGACTGTAAAACTTTCGAAGTGATGATTTCAACTTAACCACTAGGAACCCTTGGTTTAGTAGATTCATTGTTAGCAGCAACCCTCTATCAAGGAATTCATGACACGCCCTGGAATATCGGATCAACTCAGAAAACGCTTCCATTATCGTTTCATTGCACTACGAGAGTAGGTTTTGGGTCGATAAAACTAGCTTAACCCCGCCAAATTTGATTGAAGTGCCTGTATATAACCAGGAAATAGAGCGGTCAAATCATGCCTTTACTAGTGAAAAACGTCAAAATTACTATGCTTTACCTCTAGTCTTGTAGAATATAGTAGCATTTAATAAACATCAGATTGCATTTCTCATTTTTGTGTGGTCCAACTTATTTTTGTACTATACTCATTGTATTGTCATTATATTGTATTATATTAGGATTATTTGATAATCTTAAATTACCTTCTTGAACTCTATACATTCATCTTGAACTTAATTGAGGATGTATATTTCACAAGGAAAAAAATACATAAGAGTTCTTTTTGTATGTTGTGAAGATTTATAGATAACAGAGCAAGTGTATGACGAACAACACCAGATAAAGCGTTGTTTATGGGATAACAATCTTGTCAGTGTCAATAATATCATAGCTTTGATTCTAATGCACTTGTACTCCATAGGACTATGCTTTTTCCGTAAAAATTCGATAAAGATGTTATGAAGTTTGCTTATTTTTTTATTTATTTTTGTCGAGAGATCTCTTGTTACAAAGGAGAAAATGACACTCTCTTGAATATGTAATCGGGTTCATTCTAATAAATTATTATTAGATTTGTCCTTTTATTGTAATCTTGATTTTTAAATATATCCCCCCAGTGTAAGGGCATTGGGTTTGAACAGTATTGTGATATGTTTCAACCAGGCTACATTCAAATGTACCTTAGCCAAACAAGATTTGACTTCCTTTATGACGTTATCAGACATTGTGACAAATAAAACAAAACCAAAATTGGTCGGTGGTCTTCTCGGGTACTCCGGTTTCCTCCACCAATAAAACTGACCGCCACTGAAATATTATTAAAAGTGGTGTTCTCAAAGTAGAAGTTTCATATGTCTATATGCATTGAGGAAGTGTAAATAAAATCAAATATCATGTATTTGATGATTTAAACTTATTTTAAAAGGTTTTAGACGGTTGCTTGAAACACCCTATCATTTCAAATAGACAAACTAAAACTCACAATTGTATATCCTTGTCAAAAATATTGTATCTAATTGCTAGAATATAATCAAAATTCCGTTTCTTATTAATCAGTATGTTTTGTTTGTTTTTCAATTTATTATAATTATAAGCTGGCTTCCAATCTAAAAGGAAAGGCGTCAGTTCTAAACAGAGATTACAACAAGCACTTGTCTCGGGCAGCGTATCTTTACTATCTACACGAATGATATTAAAATACGTAGATTGAGACAAGTACCTGTGGTAACCGTATTCATTCAGTTTTGTAGCCATAAATCAAAATTGGTATCAATAAAGTTAGTGAAAACCGAAGGCGCAATCAAGAATGTACGATCCCGAGACACTGGCAACACTGGGTACACTAGACACATGACGAAGACAAATAAAACACAATACAGAAAGCTGAAAAGATGAGCAACACTGACCTCTCCAAAAATCGGAGGTGAACCCAAGTGCTCCCGAATGGTAAGAAGTCTCTGCCTTTTATAAAACACCCGTCGTGATACTCAGTCAAGAAGTGTTTTACACCACTATAGCAAACAAACAGAAATAACATAATACGACATGAACTCCCTACACACAACTGGGGGTAAAAACGAACCGAACACTGTTTTTGAAGTCGTCTAACGATATTATGTAAGTAAAGCAGGAACCAAGAAATTGTTTCAATACTAATCAAAGATCATTTGAACCATGTATAAACCCAAATTTGCATAAAAAGGACGTCATGATTCACCTCTTAAATTTACGAACGGGTATTATTTCGTGGGGATTTTGCGACGAGACATTAATCTTTTCTAATCTCTAGATACGTATTCGTACGTTTGTATCCCCGGTTTGAAAATTATAACAACTTTTGATTGGTTAAAACCCCAAGAATAAAAAACCCATATTCCCAGGTGTTGCTAGGCCATATTACCGGGTGTAACTAGCCACTTAGCCAATCAAGTGTTGTTATAATATTAAAAACGGGGATAATATGACGTTAAAGCTCACGATGTTGCGCTCCAAAATCAAATTTAATTAGTTTTGGCTATATATTGAATATAAAGCTGTTACTTTGATCAACTGTAGGGTTCTACCAAAGGTAGTATCCTACACCGGGTAAATACACTTGAAACTTTCACATGTTTTACTTATTCTTTCCAAAAACAAAGAAAACGTCACTTTTACGGTGGGCCGCCGGGGTCCAAAATGTCTTATTTTTTACTATAACCGGGGATAAATTCGTTATCTACGTTCCTATCCGTAGATATGGAGATTTTAACACCCTTCGCCTCAGGGTGTACTTGGCAACTTCAGGGTGTTAAATTCTCCATATCTATGGATAGGAACGTAAATAACTTATAATATTACCTAGTTGTCTGCATATGCCAACCATGAAATGTATAACGAAGATGCCTTCAGACATTTAGTGCTAACTTCATTTTCTATCGAAAACCTGTAACAGTTGGCAATATCTGATGCATGAAAGCCATTATCTTTAATGCATTTTTCAGTAATCAGTGTCTCTGTACTGGACGTATGACAACCGCCGACGAGACAAATCAGTCAATTAATACAAATAGAAAACTACAAATGTACTTTTAAGTCAATTATATATTGTATACAATGAAATAAGTACGGGGATAACAATAACGTGTTGGAGATTAAAAGTAGCTGGTTTCATAAAGTATCCGTGGTATTGTTGTGTGGAATTAATACGCCTTTGACTACCGTTTCACACCATCTGCGATAATTGAGGCGATTTTGTATTGTATAAACTAGAAAATGTCGTAACCATCACGAAGTTAAAGCAAATCGAGATATTAATTAAAATAATCAATGTAATTATTTTCGGATATTTTCTACTGTATAATTTTTAAATTCCCATGAAGCTTTATAATTGACTAAACTGGCTTAATTTGATGAAATTCCAACTTTATTGTTTATGAAAGGTCTATCACAGGTAAAAATAAAATTTGAACAATCCAGACATCACACTTCTGACAATATCGGAAAAATTCAGCGTTTGATACCTGTAGTGCAAGGGAGATAACCTAGATTTAATATCCATTTCAAAATCAAAGGATACATGATGTCAAATACAATTACACTTTCATTGCTGATTCTAGGGGATACAGGCTCTGGGGGCTGGACTTTACATAATATTGGTTTTCTCCAGCTTCCTTCACCAGTAAAACTGACCACCACGATATAACTGAAAGATTGTTGAAAGTGGCGTTAAACACCATAACCCTTAGAACGTCAACCATTCATTTACTGGTCTGTAGATTATTTTCTTCTGTGCAGAAGCAATAACTTTTAAATCCAGTTGATGGTGAAAATGAACTATCCAATGGCAAGACGGATAGCCACTCCACATTTATTGAAAAATTCTCACATGACATTTTCTTCAGCGGATAAAATATTTCTGGTTGCATGTGTGATTAGGGTGAAATCAGTTATAAATGCAGGTCAGAACCATGACTTGCGGGCAAGTTTTTTGGTACGTCTTAGCATCACTATTTGTGTATCCAATGATTTAATTTGTATTCAAGTCGATGTTTAATGTAATCAATTGATTTTTCTAAATTGTTTTTGCTTGATAAATTTTACTTGCAAAGCAGGATACCTACTTGTAGTAAAATTAACTAAAAATCTGCCTGATATAGACAATTGTATTGTCTGTCTTTCTATTTGCAGCTTCTGAGTAATACTTTGGTATTTTCAAACTTTTCTTGAGAAGTAAATGGTTATAGATTTACTTAATATCCCCCTTTGTAGTCTTCCTACTAGCCAATCCCAACATTGGATAACTTCCATTGTCCAAGTTGTCTTTTACGGCATTCTCCACCATACATGAATAATCCATTAGCGCCCCGTTATTAGGGCGAGGATTGCATCCTTGTGTTACTGGTGTACGCAAATTTCAGAGTTGTGTCCTACAGAGAACAAACTAGGTGTGATTTCTATACCTTGTATTTTCTTGCAAGATCATTTGTATATAGTCTAAAGGGGCTGTTGTGGTGGTGATCATATGGTAGTTGGATTTACAACTATCTGTGCAATCAGTGCGTATCACCACTAAAGTTGTGAGTTCGAACCCGTTCATGGACAGGTGTACTCGATACAACATTATGTGATAAAGTTTGTCAATGACTTGTGACAGGTGGTGGATTTCTCAGAGTACTTTGGTTTCCTCCACCAATAAAACTGACCGCCATGATATAACTGAAATATTGTTGTAAGTGGCTTTAAAGAACATAAACCAAACCCCCCGTAATTTAGTAAATATCTTGGATTTCTGATTGACACAATAGTCCACAACATTTAAGGAATATTCCTACAAAAAAATATACCTGTTTAGACAATTTTATTCAATATAATGAATGCAAATTTATCACATAAATAGCACTGAGAAAATAGTAGAAATATTGATTATTCCATTAAAATACTATGTTGTCTACAGTGTTGTACAATACTACATTAAATTACATTGGTAAATTACCGTCTTTGGGTGTATATAATACACACCTTTCTATATTACATTGTAACAATGTAATAGTAAAAAGTCGTCTTTTGGAGAGTATAATATGCACATCTTTTTAACTTGATTTGACAATTTTGTAGAGTGGTATTTTTTCCTCTGAATAATTTTGTCATGTAAAATTTTAAAAGATGAAAGCACATACTTTGATTTTGAGGGAAAAAAAAATATTATAGACAAAGTATTCCTTAAGGGAGATAACTTACCCATAAAATAATTTACTGCAAAAAAATTATAATTTTAACTTTTCATGCAATCAGAAAAATTTCGTGGATATAATATTAATTTTCTACCTAAATAGGATTAGGTTTATGGTGTTTTACGTCACTTTCAACAATATTTCAGTTAAATCGCTCGACATAAATAAAACAGTATATAAGACTAATGTGTATTTTAATGAAATAATCTCAATATTTCTACATTGTATACTTACCTTCCTTCCTTATATAACCTGCACATACACAAATGAAGCAAAACAATGTATCACAATTACACACAAGATTCACAGTAAATGAGTTTTTGGTGCTTAGCGCCACTTTCAACAATATTTCAGTTAGTGGTGATAGGCAGTGACAATTACACATGAGATTTACAGTGAACAAATATTTTCATTCACAAAAAATATCTTTCTATATACATGTACATCAATTAGAAATTCAGAAAATTCATAAATTTACATTATATCTTCTAAAAGACAAGTAGTTTTATCTGTATAATTACATCCAAAAATTTATAAAGCATTCACAACATGAAACAGTTTAAGCACAATATCATTTCTTAATAATCCAGATTTTTTACATTTGAATTGCTGCTATGCAAGTCACAGGTAAATTAATACACATTACACTAATATGAGGGCCCGGGTGGCTCAACGAGTTAGTTAGTTGGATTACCTAACACCTCATACAAGCCTATCACCAATACGGCGTGGATTCGCACCCAGCTTTGTAAATTAAAAAAAAAGGATGCACTCGACTCGCAACCGATAAAGCTTACCAGTCAGTGGTTCTCTCCAGGTACTCTGGCTTCTTCCACCACTAAAACTGGTTGTCATGATATAGCTGAAATATTGCTGAAAGTGGCGTTAAACACCAAAATTCAAATTCACTAATAAGATTGATTGATTAGTGTTTAATGCCAACTTTAGCAGTATTTCAGCTATAGATACACTAATACGATATAAAGATTATTATCAATTATTGTAAATGTTTCAGTTGATTTTTACACATATCATTTATTATCGTTGATTTCTATTGTGACGATATATATTTACGTCATTGACATCACCTTGTTAATCCTCGATAAATATATACTATTATTGATAGGCTTTGCTCGAAATTGACTTCTCATCACTTCTCACATATCCGGGTACGTCTTCAATGCGATATTGCTATGAGAAATCCATTCTCTCAAAATCAATCAACGATAGTATATATTAACTACTTAAACAGCGTAATATTTTAATGTGTGTGGGTTTTTTTATGATGGTAATAATGGAATAAACCCCATTTAACAAAACATGCCAAATAACAATAAATTAAAAATCAGGCTTATTTTTGTCATGTTTTCTACATGAGTAATTTACTTTCTATAATAATATGCATATAATAAAATTTGCATAAATATTTTCAATTATTTGTCTTTAAAAATTAAAAAGAAAAGAATAGAAATTTATAAATACTTTTAACAAGTTGGATACTTTTTTTTGGTATTTAGAGAAAACTCAAATTGTGAGGAAAAAAAAACAAAAAACAAGAAACAAATAAATGGGAAGACAAAATGAAAAAATATTTTTTAATTATGTTTGAAGATGTAATAGTAACAATAATTTACATATATATATATATATATATACATAAAAAAAACAACTCAATACTTCAAACAAGGTACAGATCATAAGACACTTACATTGCTTTGTCAAGCCATAACAGGGTTTAAAATAAATCTCTAATAAACAATCGTACAACATCTTCAAAAACATGCATTGATATGACATAATGTTAAACATTATCATACTGATATGACATCATATTAAACATTATCATACTGATATGATATTATGTTAAACATTATCATACTGATATGATATTATGTTAAACATTATCATACTGATATGATATTATGTTAAACATTATCATACTGATATGATATTATGCTAAACATTATCATACTAATATGAAATCATTTTAAACATTATCACCTGTCTTAGTGTTACAAATACATATTAAAAACCACAAACTGTAATAATAATAATAAGAAGAAGACTTTGTTTTTCAACCCAGGATCAATTTATTACCAAATCCTAATATTTTTTTTTTTAAACCTAATCTGGATTTCATATGAAGAAGTGTGTTGTCTAGTATTTCTATTTTAGTGTGTAACTTAGACAAACATTTCTATCACAAAGCATATTGTCTTTTTTCATTTCTTTCTCCCCCCCCCCCCCCTTTTTTTCATTTTCTTACAGATAACAGTCATATGCTTGTGCAGTATCAGTATGACAAATTTCATTCTTATACACCTGGGGAAAATTCTACACAAATCTGAAATATACTGCTATGGCACTACGTCCTATCAGTCAGCTACTTAGGTAATCTAATGTTTTGATTTCTTTTAGAATCTTTTACATAAGCCATCACAGTGAGGGTATTAGGAATATTTTAAACAGCACCTTACATACAATTTCTGATCTTGTCCATACATGATCCAGCACCATCGTAGATAATTATAAGCATTTAATAAAATAAAATGCTGTTTAAATGCTGTTTTCTGGTAAACCTCATTTACAACAGATTGTCTTGGAATAAACAAATTACAAAACCTGCAAAAAATAAAAAATAAATAGATAATCCAAAACAAGGTTTGGTTTATGGTGTTCAATGCCACTTACAACAATATTTCAGTTATCTCGTGCCTGTCAGTTTTATTGGTGGAGATAACAGGAGTACCCAGAGAAAACCACCGACCTACCACAAGTCTCTGACAAACTTTATCACATAATGTTGTATCGTAATCCAAAACAAAAAAGAAATGTGTGCATCACAAAATACGCCCGTCTATATAAATTATCAAACGGTATAATGGTAATGACCCCAAAATAAATAGGGTTCTTCCCCTTCCACAGGGGAATCATGTGGCCAAGTTTGGTAAAGATCCAATATACAGAACTAAAGTTATCATGCAGAAACGACCCTGTTGTCAAAAATTATATTTATAGTAAGTGACCTTGACCTTTGACCTAATGACCCCAAAATAAATAGGGTTCTTCCCCTTCCACAGGGGAATCATGTGGTCAAGTTTGGTAAAGATCCAATATACAGAACTAAAGTTATGTGGAAACGACCCTGTTGTCAAAAATTCTATTTATAGTAATGGTGACCTTGACTTTTGCCCTAATGACCCCAAAATAAATAGGGTTCTTCCTCTTCCACAGGAGAATCATGTGGCCAAGTTTGTTAAAGATCCAATATACTGATCTAAAGTTATCGTGCGGAAACGACCCTGTTGTCAAAAATTCTATTTATAGTAACGGTGACCTTGACCTTTGACCTAATGACCCCAAAATAAATAGGGTTCCTCCCCTTCCACAGGGGAATCATGTGGCCAAGTTTGGTAAAGATCCGATATACAGAACTAAAGTTATTGTGCGGAAACCTGTGTGGACGCCCGCCCGCCCGCCATACTCAATAACATAATACGGCCCATCTTGAGACGGGCGTATAAAAAGTACAAGTACAATAAAACCTGTCTAAGCAGAACCTTTCTGGTATTCAGGTAACCAGCCTTTGGATTTGGAATACACAAGTATTTTTCTTTAGGTTTATACAGGTTTAAATTAACAAAGATTTCCTACATTGGGACTTTAAAAAAATTGGTTTATATAGGATTTTGTTTTATTCAGGGTTGGGTTTAAACAGTTTCACTGCAATCTCTTTAAAGTAAAATGAAATGCCAAAATCATTATTTTCAGTTTTCTAAAAATTTCTGATATATGTAAAGATCAAATATATAAAGAACGTAAACCATTCACTTTTTGAGAGCTACAATGTATAATTCAGGAGAAAACGTCATTTTATTCTGTCTTCGATAAAATCTTGCTACCCAGACAATAATGCAAATCATATGCTATTGACCTCAGATTTGAACTCATTCGGTAGAGATTGTGCGCATGCTCCGTTATAGTCTTGACAGGCAACATCATTTTCGTTTCGATTTACATTCCATTATTTTCCATTCAATCCACGATTAAAAATAATTTTCCCTTAGCGAAACGTTAAACAAGGATCTCTTTACCTGGAAAATAAATATATATCACCATCTATGATCTAAACCGCCGTAAATGTATTTTAACGGCATTATGTGTATAATCAAGGACGTATATAGAATCTTATATACGTCCTTGGTATAATTCAGCAAATTTCGCAGGGCCCAGTAACGGGACACTGCATACGCAACTTATAATTATGTTAACACATTAGGTTTTTTTTATATTTAAAATGAATACTACTTTGTTTCAAATTCTTGTTGATTTTTTATTTTCTTCTCTGACAACTCCAAATGTTTTCATCGTAATGGTTTTGAAATGTACATACTAATAATAATTTACACAGTTTGTACATGCGATACGTTAGTTCCGACGATGATTTTAAATTCTGATATTTCTTGGTTCTGTTTCGATTTCCCCAAATGGGGCTCCGTGTCATTCATTATTACCGATTTCAATGTTTTTGTCCAGTTTTTTGAATAAACTGATTAAGTCAGAATGAAATTCATTGCAGTTGATAATCTTTAAGGTAAAACATACATGAAATAATTTCTTTGCAAGGCAAGAAATGCAAGAAATTTAATTTCTTTCAAAACCAGAATGATACATGTGCTCACCTGTTTACGTTGGTGATGAAATTTAATGATCGGCAATCATCGGAACGGTGCATCCGAAAGTTAATTAGCCGCCATTGTCTTGACAAAACATGTACGAGATGGAATGATTTTCTGTTCTCAATCACAGATGATCGCGATTTTCGTCCTCAAACATGCACGAATGGTTTAGTTTTTAGGGAATGTAAACATATCAAGAATATTTTTGAAGATGTTTATTTCACCAAAAATTGGTTTCATATTACTTTAACTGAAAATATATTAGGATAATCCATTATGTTGATTAATTAGTGTATTGATTGATTGTTACTTAACATTCTGATTAATAACTCACTCATGGTCTAAGCTGATGTGTGACATGTTTCTTTGAACTTGCATGCTGTATAAAAAGCTCAGCAATTTTTCATCAATTAAAATATATTGCTTATATTTATAAAGAGCCTGTCTTAAGCAAAGACACAAAAAAAACATTATACACTTTCCCCATTTACATTTCTGTCTATTTATCGTTTGATAAATGTATGTTTCATGGACATTTTTAAGTGTGTGAACACCAGAATGTAATTTTGTTACAGATTTATCGCTGATAAAGACCTGATGGCCGAAATGTTACGTTGAATAAACAGCAAGAATATTCAACATTTATTATATTATTTTCCCCACTTCGAAAAAGAATTGAACTAGTATTGATATTTTTCAAAAATGTTTCCCACCATCCTTACAATTTTCCCCTCCTTCAGCTGTGTTCTTTCTTCCATTCATCTAGTTTTTGTCGTATGGCATTTTGTCTCTCTTCTCTCTCTTGTTCTTCTATTTCAACCTCTTTTTTCACTTTCTGCCATTTCTGCACTAAATTGGAGACATTTTTGTTCTTCAAATGTCCACTTGGTTGCTGTAGGAAAAAAAATTCCCATGATGCAATTTAATATGAAGTACATACAAATAATTTTTTTTTAGCTGTAAATCAATCATAATTTCATATTTAATGTTCAAGATTACACATAGCATTCTTTATAATAACGTTGTTCGCCGGTTTATATGTGAAGGTTGGCATTTTACTCACATGTGAAAAACACTTGCATGAATGTAAGAGGGGAAGTTTCCGCCCATAAAACTAATTTAACCCTGCCACTTTTTATTGAAGTGTCTTTACCAAGCCAGGAAAGTGAGTGGTCATGTATATGTGTGTTACAAGAATTTCAAAAATATTGGTTTATTGGTTTAAATTTTTTCAAAAATTTTGGACAAAAGACCTTGACCGATTTTCGCTATCATGTTTAGGCCCTTTGGTTTACTTTCTCCCAGACTTTTAAATTATTGGCCTTCCAATCTTTTGACGTTGATTGAGCGTACCTGATGAAGATTATTCCAAAAAAAGTCCTGTGCACACTAAATTCAATATCTACATTTTCATTTATTCAGATGTCACAATATAGCTGAAGTACTGCTAAAGTTGGCATTAAACACTAATCAATCAATCAATCAATCATTTATTCAGTCTTGAAGCATAATGTTACCTTTTCTTTCTTCTTTTTCTTCTTCTCTCTATCCTGTTGTGATGAGGCAGCCTCACCAGTGGCAGGCGTTTCCATTGAAGTCGTCATATCTACGCCACTGTCCATACAATGTTGCCCCGTTTCTTGATATTGTTCACTCACAGCTGTATTTGGATCATAATACGAGGAATATGGATTTTCAGTAAATATCTGAGCTGGTCTTGCAATGACCATAGGGTCTACCATGTCTGTGTCTGCTTCTGTCCCAGTTTCATCATATTGTTCATTCATATTGTCATTCTCTGTTTGCACGATTTCAGATTCATCACAAAAATCATTTCCTTCTTCCATAACAACACCATCAATATCGTCAGTTTCTTCGAGTTCCGTTCTTTGATGACCTTCGGGTGGCCCAGGGACATCATAAGATGGATAATTCTCCTCTTCGATTGGGGGTGGAGGAGGAGGTGGGGCAGTGAGTAGAAATTCTAGATCAGTTCCAGGAGGTGGTGGTTCTCCCCTGATCACCCCACTATATTCTGTACCGCTGATATAATTTGTAACGGCATCATAATCAGGCCAACTATCTGTGTTTAGCGGGGGACGCTGTTCCTCCTAGTAACAGTAAAAGTACCCATGAAATCAATGCAAAAAGCTACCAAATTGCTAGGAATGAATTCATAGCATTTTTTCATAGGGTACCAATTTTTCATGTATTTTGTTTGACAGCCAAAACAGAATTTTAAGGATAAATATTAATATAGTGTTTTTAAATGTCGACTCAAGATATTCAAATTGTAATAATTACAGGTCGAGAAGGAGGTGTAAAATGTAGAACAGCAATAAAAGCTCTGTTTCTTAATTTTAATTTGTGTCGAAGTGTAATGTGGGATAGTTACTCATGTTCATTTACATCAATATCTTTCTTATTAATTACTTACATTAGGTCTGAAATAATATTAACAAAATTGTGTAATCTGATTGGTTTATTTGACTGTCAGGTGACTCACAGATATTATAGCAATGCTATATGATGTGCAGGGGTTTATGTTATGGTGTTTAAACGCCACTTTAAACAATATTTCAGTTATGTCGTGGCGGAGGAAACCAGAGTACCCAGAGAAAACAAACTACAATGCGATCACAACCAACCCCTAATATGACATGCATAAGGCCAAAATTAAAAATAAGTTTGTTTCCCCTTATCCGACCGACCCTGTCAAAATCGTCAATAGAAAATTTGACGTCACTTTTTCTTTCTTTTTTATCTCGTTTCGCTCAAAATTCGTTCTGCTGAAACTTTCGTATTTTAGATTTGTTTCGCCAACAGATCGATATTTTCGCATTATCGAGCATATCTTTGTCGTCAAAAAGAAAAAAAAGCCTACCTACCTACCCACTTCCAAAATTGTGGGTCGGGTAAGGGGAAACAGAAATATTTTTAATTGTGGCCTAATTGGTCATGACTTCATTGATGACCATAACACTAATATTATTAAATCTTTTTTATTATGCTGATCCTGCCTCTTTGGTGTAATGGTTAGTGTGTTTGTGCGAAAGGTCATTGGTTTGACTATAAAACTGGTAAATACTCGTACTCGGCTATGCATGTTTCATTAAAGAGCAAAAACAAACACTGGATGTTTCAGAGTTAAAATAATGTGTCAGAGTGGAGTGATATTTCTATATGCAAACTGTTTTATCTGGGAGCTAGCAATATAAAAATCAAAAGTATGTTGGTCTAGTACAAAGCAGGATTCATTATCATGGATCAAGAAGTAGCTTGTTCTCATCATGATATAGCTGAAATACAGTGATGAACCGTAATTTTAGCAGGAAGCACATGGCTCATTGCAAAAAAGGCATAAAAAATAATGAGATCACTGAATTCCTACATGCTTGGGCCAAAAAAAAATATATGTGTGTTAACTGTCACATGTCAAAAAAATCTATGGTCGGTCGGTCGGGATTCATTTTTTATTTTTTTTTATCGGCAAAACCGGAAATAGTCGTTCCCGGTTCCGGAATCCGATTCCAGTATTTCATTTTCGAAATTTCCGGTAAAATGACGAATTATGCAGTTTTTCTACCTTCTTTGCTCTTAATTTCGACAAAAAGCTAGCAGATGAATAAATAAAACATTGCCGCTGGTTAAACAACAAAAATGGTTATCCGAATTCTGTGTAAAAATTCATAGGGTCGCTAGCAAAAATTAGGGTAGGTCGGGTGACCGTAAACACACATTTTTTTTTTTGGCCCGTCATGATACAATCATTTGTGGCTAGTAATTAACTTACCCGAGTATCCTTTGTTGATGACACAATATCTTCTGTTGTAGTTACTTCCCCTTGTTCGAGTGTAGTAGATGTTACGATTTCAGTCTCAGCAGAATTGCTGGTAATTGTAGGTTTATTTACTGGTTCCTTAATGACAACTGGTACCGATTCTTGTTCGGGGGAGGAATCATGACTCTCTTCTTCTTCCTCATCGTCTTCATCAGGATAATCCCACTGTGTCTGCTTGGTCCTTTTGTTCATATAAAAGTAACGTCTGTAAGACCTAGATTTTCAAAAGACAAAAAAAGAAATGGATGAATCACTGCACGTGATTTTAAATATTTCGTTTTTGTTTTTCTAAAACTCACCATGACCTGTCCTCACATAAAGAGTTTTCCTTCACTGGTTGTCTTCTAAGAAAAAAAATTAAAACCGGAAACCAGTACCTTCAACTTGAATTTCTCAAAATTCCCAATATCTCAAAATCAGTTTCCCACCAAGATTTGAAGTAGAACATGCAGTATATAAGACTGACCACTGCATAAACTATCAAACATCTCATATATTGCCTCTACTTAGAAATAATTTAATATTCAAAATTGTAACTGAAACGTGCCAACACCCTTTTGAAATTAAAATTTCAATCTCTTAAGATAGGAGAACAAGTACTATCACCTCCTAACATAAAGATCGATAACTTTCATAACATAAATACGAAGTAACACAAAATGCTCAAAATCTTCAGCATACAAGAGAATTCCACATCTAGACTGTTGAAATCCCTTACAAAGAAATAAAAAAGTTCAACTATCTCCTAAAAATATTTATGCAAAGCATTTAATAATTGAAAAACAAAAAATACCCCATTGTCGCAAAATTTTCAAAATCTAATAAAAAATTGCCGAAACTGAGGCCAAATCGATACCGTTAAAACACATACACATGACTGTTAATATCCATTTATCTTGTAACAATTTTCATGAATTTCAGGACTACTATTACAATGATATCACTGATCATGATGTCAACAAAACACTGTGAATTTGTAATACTAGATTCTAGAACACAATCTGAAAATTGGTCAGCAAAAATATGGATAGACCTGAAGTGAATACTCTTTATTACTAATATTCACTTTAAAAGAGGGAGAAAATTGCTCTGCCTAGCTATTGTTCTCATTTGTCTTATCAAGGTTGGAAATTCACAGATATTCAATACCCACTCATACCCCTTGGTAGCTAAATTTGTATAATGTACTTAAATTGAGAGTAATAAACATGTTTCAAAATAGACGTAATTTATCACAAAGAACAATCTGGATACTTTTAACAAATAAGGGGAAATAACTCTGGGAAAAAAAAGGTAAGAAAATGTCTAAATAATACACTTTCGTTCTTTGTCATTTGTGATATATAAATATTTACAGAAGACATTTAAAGTACCATACACAAATGTACAAAGAATAATTTAGTCATTTTGTTATTTTGCTCCAAATAAGGGGTAAAATTATATTGTCAATATTAACAATGTCGAATAAAAAAATCTTTAAACTAGAGGGCTCTCAGGAGTCTGTAATCACTCACCTGGTTTTCAATTTAACTTCTAAAAGTTTACAGAAAATGGAGGTGCCACACATAATTTTGAAGGTGGGCCTATCAAAGACCATTTCCGAGCAGAAGATTTTCACATGTTTTTTTATTTGTCAAAATATCCATATATCTATATAAATCGGCCGAAAGAAATGAATGATTTTTCTTATTGTCATGCAGCAAAGGTCTAAATTTGACTTCATTCTGACTTATATTAAAGCAGCAACAGAAAATAAAAAGAAATTTCTATTATAAATAATGGGTGCCATCTTGAATTTTGGAGGGGGTAGAGGGGGCTGTCAGACATAATTTTAAAAGGGGACCACCCAAGGACCATCCCAGCCAAATATGGTTCAATTTGGTTCAGTGATTTAAGAGAAGATAAAAATGTAATATTTTATTAAAAGATGCCTAATTTGCATATTCAGTATTAATCGGCTGAACAAAAACATTTCACAGATTAATGGAGCATATTTTAAACTACTCATATATATCTGTAGCTAAAATTTGAGTCCATTTTGACTAATAATAAACCAGCAAAAATAAATTAAAGAAATTTCCATTTTTAGTAACAGCAGCCATCTTCTATCTATCTATCTATCTATGGTGTTGACTTGAAAAAGGTCGTTGACCCATCACTCAAGATTTGTGACGTCCTTCAACATGACAAAAGTTTTGTATATACAAAAAAGTAAAGTCCCAAAAGTGTGTGTATTTACAAGTGATTAAAATCAGGATAAAATCATCATCTCTTGTTCATGTTGTTCAGCCACCGTAGTAGAACTTAGTGAGTCTGCTCTTAAATTCCTCACTGCTCTCTATGTCTAACAGTTCATCTGATAGTTGGTTCCAATCCCTGATGGTACGTGGGAAGAAACTGTATTTGTAAACATCTTTTTTCGGTCTAATTTGTATGTATCTCTTCGGTTGATGGAATCTCGAAGTTCTCGTTGGTTTAATGATGTAGGATGGTATTTGTATCGCTACTTTTTCATGGATGGCTTTATGTAAAAGTGTGATACGGGTTATTTTTCTCCTTGTTGAAAGTGGTGGTAATTCCAGTTGTTCGAGTAAAGTTGTCACTGTACCAGGGTCTCTTGAGTAATTGCTTTTGATGAAGTGTGCTGCTCGGCGTTGGACCATCTCAATCTGTTGAATATGTTTTTGGAGATGAGGGTCCCAAGCGCTGCTGACAAACGCAAGGTATGCTTGTTTCTTTACCTCCTCTGAACATGATCCTACATTTCTAAGTGAAGCTTAGTGCTTTATTTCCTTTCGTTACAACTTTCTGAACTTGAATGGAGGATGGGGCTGTCGGACACCATTTTGAAAGGAAACCACCCAAGGATCTTCCCAGCAAAATTTGGTTCAGAGGAGAAGATTTAACTGTGAAAGTTTACGACGTACAACACACGCCAAGTGATGGCAAAAGCCAGGCAAACTAAAATAAGATCAACAGTAAACATGTTTTTAGAACAATTCTAACCAATATAAAGCACAGTTCAAAAAAATAAAATCAGATAATATTTGTGTTTATTGTAAAATTCAATGTGTCTGCAGTGGCCATTTTTTTTGTCTGATAAACCAATATTTGTAGATCTCAGGTTCCTTTACAGGTAAAACCAGGAATATCTGAAAGTGTGGGGAAAAGTGTGCTGTTTGAAAACTATTTTCACTGAGGACACTTGTCATTAGAACTATTAGTCAAGATCCCTATTTTAATTCTTAAATAAAATAAAATAGTCCTTTTATCTGTATTTAATTTTACATAAAATATATATACTGTGGTATAATAATATACCTTAATATGCTAACTAAGGTGATATTAAAAAAAAAATAAAATTGTATTTTTTCAGATTACATCACTTTTCAAATAAAAATCAAATTGCAATTACAAAAGCAGAAAAATAATAGAGACACATGTTTACTTTAGTCTCTAAAATTTGGAGATGGATTAATGTAAGCTATCATCTTCTTTCTGCATTTTGTAATGACTGTATATTATGGATCATTAAAGTTTTTCTATAATAAACATTGTTTAAACCAGTCTCTAAAGTAAGACAGTGTATAAAGTAAATACTATATAAATTCATTAATTACCACAAACTAAACACTGTTGTCTCTTCTCATTATAATGCTGAAATCTTAAAGACAAATCAAAGAAATACTCTTTAGAAGTTTTCAAAAAGCCAAAGTTTTTTTTATCTGGCAAAATTTAAATCTAATAAATTAAATCTTTAAAATGTTGTATATGGATTAAATTATCTCATAATAATGGATATTAATCTTCAACCATTATAAATAATAATTCATAATATTTTCTTTATTTTTTTTTTAGGTTAAATTAAAAAAAAAAACTTTCAACAGAACATCAAATATGGCCTTTTTCAAGTCTGTATCACAAGGTTATAAAAATATATTTTTATTTTTTTGAAAGTATTTGTAATCTAGTATCAGTCCTCATTCAGCATAAATACTTGATATTTGATATTCACTTATGTTCAAAGGTCAACCTAAAATGGCTGTAAATTTCAATGTCCCCCTTTTCAAATACAGGTGTTTAAAGGAAAACTCCAGTCAGTTGAACAATTGTTATTATTCAATACATTGTAACTTTTTATTCGTAAATAACTAATTATTAAACAAAAAACACCTTTATTAACATTAATATACCCAATCAGAAATATGAATATTTGGAATTTCCTGTCAGTGTAAGTGGCCATGACACCTCTTCATGTGACGTCATGGAGACGGATCATGTTAGTTGAATAAATAATGTATCTGACTCTTCCCAACATAGAGCCCTTTTGGTTATGTTTTAATATCAGATCAACTGCAAGACAATGATAACAAATTGTATATCGTCCTAATTTTTTTCTTAATATTCCCATCCCATGTTACATTTTCATAAAACAAATGAAATTTATTGGTATTTTTTTTGTGTGGGGGGGGGGGGGGGGGGGGTATCTACGTATAATTCCGTATGTTTTACGTGATTGACCGTAGGTTAAATAACTGTCACTTTTAACTCGTTTCTTTTTTGTCACCAATGCTGTCGTACTTTCCCGTGGTCACTGGTTGATGCGTTGACAAGGGTAGTCTTGATCGGTAATTACAAAAAAAAAACAATTCTTCTCACACTTTCCCTTTTCATTAGTGCAATAAAATGTTTGACATGAAGTCATAATGATTTTGTAAATATCAAAAGATAAATATACGATGTTATTTTACAATTTAATGATAAAATTGCAACTGATCAATGCTGATATAATAGACGATACCGACACCGTAACGTCACAGCTCTTTCGGAAGAGCAAGTTTCTAAACTTCTAAAATCGTGGAAATAATTTTGGCCGATTCAAAGCTAAGACGTTTTTCATTTACAATATTTTGTGCTTTCACTTATATGAAGAAGCAATAAAGAAATTTCACTATAGCGTTAACTGAATCTGTGAAAAATAACACTGAAATGAAAACATTCATTATTGTAAAACATATCAAATAAAATTATGAAAATAAGGGAGATTTAAAAATATATTCATGAATTGACTCATTTATTTTCATTAATATTGAAATTCAGTGTAAAATAAAAAAATAAAAAAAATAGGCTAAATTATTTTATCTAAAAATATTTTATCTTAAATTATTTTCTACATTTTTTAAATAAAAAATAACTTATCTTTTGAGAACAGAATAAAAAGAAATGAAACTTACCAATATGACTTTATAAGGTAATGTAATAATGTTTCCATACCATTTACTTCTTGCATACCATGTCTTTTCTTAACCTTAGAAGCTGTAGATTTAGAGGTCTATCCAAACCAAAATTCCACCAAGCTTCCCTCTACCATTCCAATGTATGCCTCTTTAATTTGATGACTGTTGTATTCATATTCTAAATTTCCATATCATATCAAGTCTTCACCAACGAACCAACTGACATGTCTCACCATACCAAAGGAAATTCCATCCATCTCATAAATATCATGAATTTCTTATTGACTTAATGCCAGTAAATGTTAATTTTGAAATGGTTGTCCTGTTCCAAAAAGTCTGAATGCTTAATGCCTGGGCAGAGAGGATGTTTCCCTGCTAAAGCATTTTATGCACTTTTTTTCGTTACCACAGTAACACAACTATGCTACTGTGGATTGGTTTTTGAAGATGTGACAAAAAACGTAATAAAAGTAAGATCATACCTGTCCCAATGGCACGACCATCCAGGGGGCGCTGCACTCCTCTCGTATTGTTCTAACTGCCAGTTTGCTTCTTCTAATTTAATCAGATAAAATTCAGTGTTAAGACCACCAGCTTGCCAGTCTTGATGTCTTGTCTGTAAAACAACAAAATTACAGATTATCTCCCTTGTATATCAGATAAAATTCAGTGTTCAGATCACCAGCTTACCAGTCTTGATGTCTTGTCTGTAAAACAATAAATTACATAGATTATCTCCCTTGTACATCAGATAAAATTCAGTGTTCAGACCACCAGCTTGCCAGTCTTGATGTTTTATCTAAAACAACAAAATTACATAGATTATCTCCCTTATACATCAGATAAAATTCAGTATTCAGACCACTAGCTTGCCAGTCCTGGTGTCAATAAAATTACATAGATTATCTCCCTTGCACACTGGATAAAATACTGTTCCAGGGTTATATTATTGAACTTGTCTTATCTTATGCTGAACCAATGAAAACTGCTATTTCATTAATTTTAGAAAATTGAGATTTTGCTAATTTGGCCACCAGAACGTGCAAAATCAATATCAACATTTATTCTGTGACAAGAATCTTAAGAGTTCAGGAGGATCTGGTCAACAGAACTACAGTTATCGCTTAGATTACCATTGTGTCTATAGACAGATGACGAAAACAACAAAAGCACCGTAACATAACATGACCACATTTTTTTTACAGCCATATATAAAAGGAGAGATATATAAGATTGATCACATGTTGCCTTAGATAGGGCAAACAACTCATTATTTTTGCTGCAAGATGTATTTTAAGTGCAAGGAACATTAAATTCTCAAAACACAAGGCACTTGTAACATCCCCCTACTATTAAGGTCAAGTTGTATTGACCTTTCCAAAGGTTGTTTTTCAATGCCCAAGGTTCCCTTGGAGGGAAGATTATTGTTCAACATTATTAGAATACTTACAAAGTACACTCTACATACTGACTAACCTCTAATTCTACACTTTACATATTGACTCACCTCTAACTCTACAAGAAGAATCTGTAACTTTGATAGTCCTTTCTTTGTCACTTCTAGGAATTCTAATTTACTCAGAGCTAAATCAGCTAATTCTGATGCCTGCATCTAAAATTTTAATTTAACGTATTCATATGAGTTTTAAAATGTTTAAGCAAAGAAATAAATATGCAATAAAAAACTTTCTATAAATATTTAAAGAAAATTATTTCGAATTCCTGATAAAACTTTTGGTGTAGGGGTGATTTTTGTGGGTCAGTAAGGGCACAGAAAATCAATTTCTTTAAAGAAGGTCTAACCCTGTCACATCTTTGTACCTGTACCAAGCCATGGTTGTTCAATACTTGTAAATGGTCCTGATGATGAGCACCGGTCCTCCGGCTCAAGACCAGTAAAACTTTGTTCTGACCAGTAAATTTTTCAGTTTTAATTTAAAAATATATAAAAATAAATTCAAGAATTTGATTCGGACCAGTAAATTCCGAATTTTCATTTTGAGGGCCGTGTACATGTGTTTTGAGTGTAAATTGAGACTTTATTGTGCTTTATTGGAATTGTCCACTATCATTGTATAGCTTGAATCATTATTATGTTACCTTTTTATTAGCTAAATCAACATCGACTTTAACAACGCCAGTAACAATATTTTCCAGTTCAGCATCAATATCAACATTTAAAGTCTTTTTTGTCATTTTTTCTTCCATTTCCTGTTTCAGATCTACATGTATCGTTTCTTCTTCTTCTTCTTCTTCTTCTTCTTCTTTGTCATCCACTTCACCTTCTTCTTTTTCTATTTCTATCTTTACATCTTCAGTTTTTATTTCAATTTTCTCTTTCTTTTCCTCCGTTTTTTTCTGTTCCAATTTTTCATGGTCTTTTTCTTCAGTTTTCTTTTCTTTTTCTTCATGTTTGTCTTTTTTTCTTTCCTTTTCTCTATCTCTTTCCTGGAAAACAAATTGAAAAAAGCGAAATGCAACAAAAAGTTTCCTAATAATGCATCTCAGAGTAATAAATCTGTCCCTTCTCTATCCCTTCCTTTGAAAAATAAAATACGAAACCTAAAAAGTATCAGAAATGCACAAGCCGAGTCCCCATATATTGTTTAAATTCTTTTTGAAAAAGTCTGGTTTTCTAACTCAACTGAGACATTGCCCACATAGCCTGTGTATAAATTTGCTTTGAATATGCCAAAGAACATATTACTAGTGTATTTATAAGAGCTTTTCATACTTTCTTACTCCTTCAAGGGGTTTAATTCTTGACAAAAAATTTGGTTTTGAATTTGAGATGGTGTCCATATATAGTTTATGTATAAATTTGTCATGAAATAACAAATTCTAGAGTGCTAACAAGATTTGATATGTCCCTGCTGGCAGACCTCCCAGAATTCAAAACGCAACTATTTGCAACTTGACAAAAACATAGTGTTTTTTTTTTTACATTTTTTAACTTAATATAATAAAATAAACAAATGCAGTATATGAGCACAAATATAATGGTAATATATAAACTGAGTTTTATGTGGCTTAATGTCTTCATAGTGATCAGGTGCATGAATGATTAACCAAGGTATATAACATAGCATCTTTGTCTCAATGAAATTGATATCTTAACAAAATTACATATACAATGTATTTGGAACTATATGCACATATTAGTGGCAAATTAGGTTTTTAAATTGCAAACATCTTCCAGGATATTTGTAAATTATTTGATTTGAGATCAACTTGACTGAAACCATAATATGAATCTCATGTTACCAAGCAACCAAAAGAAAAAACTTGTATGGTTATACAGTAGTCTCCCTTTATAAGGCCATCCCTTTTGCAATGGAAATGTTCTTATAAGAGAGTTGGCCTGTTCTGGGGGGGGACAATTTAGAACTGGGAGACTACTGTAATGAAATACTGGTTATAACATTGCATTATTTGTATATGATTATTAGCTATGTTCAAAATTTGATATGCCAACTAAACAATCCTTGCGACTTTCGAAACAAAGTACTGCTTAAACTGCGATGTGGATAATTTATAAACAAAATTCTATTTCTTTCCCAATTATGGCTATAGCGGTAATACTCCAGAGCATCTGATAGTCATCAACAGACCAAACCTTATCTCTGTCTCTGTCTCTGTCCTTCTTTTCATCTCTATCTTTCCTATCATCTTTCTCTTTTCTGTCATCTTTATCTCGTCTTTTGTCATCTTTATCCTTTTTCTTATCCTTCTTTCTATCTTTGTGTTCTTTTTCATGTTTATCGTGGTCCCGTCTTTTTTCATCCCTATGTCGATGGTCATCTCTATCTTTGTCCTTGTCTTTCTTTTTCTTCTTTTCTTTGTGACTGTGTCGATCATTGTCTTTGTCTCGATGACCTTCGTGTCTCCTTCTTGAATCTCTATCTTCAGAGCGGGACCCTGAAAATTGATTTTAGAATTTTAAGTCAGGAACAATGAATAATTTTACAGACGAAACAAAAACGAAATAAACAGCTACGCCAAGAGCGCATGATACGCCTGTCGTCAACATTCATACAATATTTGTAAAGATTTTCTTTCCCATAACTCTTGAATGAAAAATCTAAATTTCACCAAAAAGTATACAGACCGTAAGACTATCAATTCCAATAACTGTGCGAAGTTTGAAGTGAATTGGCCAAGGGGTTCTCAATTTACAGTGCGACATACGAAAAATCGCCTACAATTTGATGAATAAAGTCCCATAACTCTAGAATGAAAAAAAATCGAAATTTCACCAAAAAGTATACAGACCGTAAGACTATCAATTCCAATAACTGTGCGAAGTTTGAAGTGAACTGGCCAAGGGGTTCTCAATTTACAGCGCGACATACGAAAAATTACCTACAATTTGATGAATAAAGTCCCATAACTCTGGAATGAAAAATTGAAATTTCACCAAAAAGTATACAGACCATAAGACTATCAATTCCAATAACTATGCGAAGTTTGAAGTGAATTGGCCAAGGGGTTCTCAATTTAGAGTGCAACATATGAAAAATCGCCTACAATTTGATGAATAAAGTCCCATAACTCTGGAATGAAAATTCAAAATTTCACCAAAAAGTATACAGACCGTAAGACCATCAATTCCAATAACTCTGTGAAATTTGAAGTGAATTGGCCATGGGGTTCTTAAGTTAGAGCATGACATGTGAAACGGACAGACGGACGGACAGTGGTATACCATAATACGCCCCGTCTTAAAGACGGGCGTATAAAAACAATCAAAACAGGCGAAACAGTCTGCAAATGTCACCTTTAAAAGCAGTGAAGATATGAAATGTTGCATCATATACATTCATTCATGAAATCTACACATGATGAAAAGTGGGTCACTTCCACTGACTGTCACGATATAACTGAAATATTGTGGAAAGTGGCATTAAACACCATAACTTACCCCTCCCACCTTCCCATTTTACACATTTAATTCATTACATGAAATTTTTTATTTACATAATCATAATTTGAATACCATTAAAAAATTGCACTACATGTACTACACAATCGGTGATTATTATTTCATAACAATTTAACTAATTGTTTAGAACACATTTAGAATGTTCAAGCTATTTGTCTGCCTACCATTTACAGTGTTATCACTTTTAATTTGCCTTGCAAAGAATAAATTTCTATCCTTCATATCCAAAAACAAAGCAGTAATATGCAATTAAAGAAATTTCTATTTAAGTAAAGGTGGCTGTCATCTTGAATGGAAGGTGGGGTTGTCTGACATAATTTTGAAAGATCATCCCAGACAAATCTGGCTTAAAAATCTGTGTTAGCGGTAGACGATCGCCACGTCGCATTTTGCGAATATAACGGTAGTGTGGCGAGGATAATTTGTGTAGCAGTAGCCACACTGGCGAACGAAAAACCTTTAGAGCGTGCATCTGACAACAATCTTTTATTATGTAGAAAGTCAACGTCGAATAAAACGTGTTATAGACAATGATTTGATCGATGTATAATATCCAAAATGATTTTAAAAAGCTGGTCAAATTGATTATTTCCGGTAGTTTTTTCAGTTGAAATAACATTATCCGGGTCCCATTCCGGAAATAGTTTTGAATTTAGTCACCGACTGACTGGTTTCCTAAATTACGCTTTATTCTGTCTGTCCTTCTGTCTACGCTTGAATCTAAAACCAGTAAATTATTTGACAACGAGAAGGTCAAGCATGACTAATTCATGTTCGCCCTAATTAATACATGTTCGCCCTGGGTCCATTTGCCCTGATAATTATATATATGAAAGTTATTGAAAATAAATGAAGTATTAATGATATTTGATAGTTTAAAAATTTAGAAATTTTAAATATGGTGTTGACATACTAAAAACTAAAAAGTGTATTTCGATAATAAAAAAGTTTATCAAAACACACACGAGATCAAAGAACACAAGCTGTAAAGTAAATAATTCTTTTATGCTTAAATTTGTTTTACTCAAACCAAGCTTTACATCAATTAATTGTAATGATGAAATCAACAGTCATTCATTTCAAACAATATCTAATAGCTGCTTAATTTCTTTAACAAAAGCTTATATTTTTAATTAAATCTTTTCTATATCATTACTTCTTTAATTTCAATTACAATATTTATTATGTTCATTAAGATACTTTTTAATTATCAGGGCAAACGACCCACTTTTAGGGCGAACGGACCCGATACCAAGCATGGCCAAGCACCAAGGATCTATTTTATCCTTTTTTGGCAATGCCCCCACACAGCATAAAACAACAAAATCATACGAATATTGAATGTTCTGTTTATCTAATGTTCAAAGTTTGTTGTTTATCATGATAATATATGAATTATTATTGTTAGTTAATTAAATAATAAAGTTTTGAACTTTCAACTGTTTTATGCTCTTTGTTTATATTTAGTGTGGCTAACTGAAATTGAGTGTGGCTAAAAGAAATTATTACCCATTAGCCACAGTGGCTAATAAAAAAAAATGTCTACCGCTAACACAGAAAATGGTTCTGTGGGTTTTGAGGAGAAGATTTAAATGTGATTTTCTATCAAAATATGCTTAATTTGCATAATCAGCTTAAATCAGCTGAAAGACAAATTTCACAGAAAAACCCAAGAATATATGTTACTTAATTTTTGGCCAAGTCAGCTAAACAAAATTGAGTACTGTCTTTGTCAGATAAAATTTACCAGATTCAATAACTGGTGATCTAGATCTACTATGTCCATAGTCCACAATCTTTGGTCTCTTTGAGTCCCATACAGTTTCATCGTCTCCCGATCGTTTACGTGGTGGCCCAACTCTCCTCTCTAACTCTCTTGCCATCATTTCCTCTATGGCTGCTTTTCGTCTGGCTTCTACTTCCATTTTTCTCTGGACCTGCTCTTTTATTGAGTCGATCAGAGTTAATTTTTTAGGAACACTTGGCTTTGATTCACTTTTACTTTTGGAATCTTTCTTGTCACTTGTGTCTTTGCCCGACTGAAAAAAATGGTTTTATTTGCTAAAACTTTGTAAACAGCATCTGAAAACTATGCAGTTAATTAAATTAAATTCATTAGAATGGGTAAGGGTTATGATGTTTAACACCACTTTCATTAATTATTCAGTAATATCGTGGCTGTCAGTTTTAGTGGTGGAGGAAACTGTAGTACCTATATAAAACCAAAGACCTGCAGCAAGTCACTGACAAACGTGATCACAAAAAATTATATCGAGTACACCTCGCCATGAGTGGGATTTGAACTCATAACTTTAGTGGTGATAGGCACCAATTGCACAGGTGGTTGTAAATCCAACTCCCCCATACGATCACAACCACGACAGTCCCTTCATTAGAAAGGATAACTGTATTCTCATTACATATTTCAAATTCAATGGAAGATTTAATATTTACAAGTAATTGTTTTTGCTTCTGGATCAACTTACCACACAGTTTATAATTATTCTAGTGAGCGGGCTTGTATAGGCTTAGCCTATTGCCCAATCCCATTCATAAGTGCATTTATGGATATAAAAAAATATGTTTAAAACAATAATTCAAGGTTAAAAATTTCAACCGCTGTCCGCAGCGATGGAATAATTGTTAGCATGCTTGCTTTTAATGTTGTGGGTTTGAGTCAAACCAATGACTACAATTGGTATTTTTTGCTTCTCCACTAAGCACATGCACGCAGCATAAAGGAGTGAGAGGATAAGGTGTCTGAGTGGAGAGACAAGTCTACCTGCAGACTATTGTTTCAGTGAGCTAGCACTATAAAGGTCTAACACAGCTAATTCAGCTAACTGAGACAGTCCACAAGAAGACATACCACTCCATATTAATTTACCATACCAATTTAAAATATATTGTCTTCATTGATTAAAAAAAATACTGTTTAATATGAAAATCTTCCATATTTCTTCAAATTAGGAAAAGTTCAAACAAACATATAAAAAATAAAAATAAATAACTAACCAACTTGAATGTAGTTCAACAAAATTCAGTTGACATGTATAAAATGCATGGAAGTGTTCATTTCATTTGTGTTTTTTTTAAACTGCATGAAATACACACAGATTTTAAACATGTAATATTAACAGGGATGATTTTGGCTAGAAAAAGAAATAACTGAAAATCAATGAAAATAGCTGAAACCATCTACATCCCCCTTTCAAAACCTCATTTTTGACATTTTCAGACTGTGTCCTGCAACTGTCTGACAATTTTTGCAGAAGATAATAGCTGAAATCAGTTAAATAACTGACAAAAATCATCCCCGAATGTATTATTGACAAATTTGTAGAATTGTGAAGGAGTTACATATTTGGCAGTAAAAACAATTTTATACTACTGACCTTTGACTTTTTCTTCTCTAGTGCCACTTCTAATGCTTTGTCAATGTCATCAATATCTAAATCTTCGTCCGATTCTTTTGTTTTCTTTTGTCCTTTCTTCTTTCTATCATCCCCGGACTCTGAATCAGAACCTGAAGAGTCGGCGTCACTGTCAAAGTAGGCCGCAGCTACCAATGAGTTTTTAGATGATGAAGTTTTACTTTCTGTAGATTTAGAATTATCGTCTTTAACTTCTTTCTCAGGTTTTGTGGTTTCTTTTTTCCTGGCAGGTGCTGCTGGTGAAGGTTGGTCGGCTGGACCGACAGATATCTTGTCTTTTTCATCTCTGTAAACATTTAAATTGCTGGCTAAATGACATTACTTTATTTACTTTTCATCAATCAAGTCAAAGAAAACATGTTAAGACTAATAGTAGGGTGACTTTTTGAAAAAAGGCGTCTAGATTCGTTTGAGGGCATTTGTAACAGACATCAACTATCAACTCGCATGAAAGTGTATAAAAAAAAACTGCCATACAGTCTTCCGCCTTGACGTGGATGGCAGGCTTGCTGACAATGCATTTTATGTCAAATTAACAGAAGATCAAGTCTTAATCAGTCGAAAACGCACATTTATGTATTTTCCGTGATTTTTCATTCTCCTCCCTCTTCTTAAAAGTTCACAAAAATTCACATTCGATGGTCAAATGGTTATTTTTTTAATATAGAAAACATCCAAATACATCACTGCATCTGTGTGTTATTGATTTTATCATTTTACATAGGCTTCACACTTTCAGGAATATTTTTTTTGAGAAAATGTGATTTTGTCACCTTTTCTCGAAATATGATATTTTAAAAAGAAGTCTCAATAGTTTAAATTACTATTACTTGATATTTTTATCAAGAATTAGCATGCGTTTTATCTAATATGCTTTTTGTCACATTTTTATGAAATAAAACGAAATTTTTGTGAAAAAGAGATTTTTTATCGTATTACCTCCCTTGGTGTTTATCATCGATTTAGCAAAAATGTGACCATTTCTAACTTTTACGAACAGTCAATTCGCATAGCCCTAAATACAAGCTTTCGAATGATATGAAATTTAGCCATGTGTTAGATAGGTGCATTCAAATCTTACAAATGTGTGAAAAGTCACTCTACTATAACAAATCTTACATGTATTTAAAACAATAAACATGTTTAATAATAAATTACATGAAAAAATAAAAACATAGATATGTAACTTAGTGCACACGACACGTTTCTGGAATAACGTTCATCAGGTACGTGTTTCTGGAATAACGTTCATCAGGTACGTGCATAGTCAAAAGATTGGAAAACTAAATAATTCTTTGAAAGCAAGAGAACCAATGGCCTCAACAGGATTGCAAATATCGGCTAAGGTCACCTATACCAGAGGGAGATCCTACTTTTAGCAATTTCTTAGCTATGTGGTAGGCACAAGGATTAATAGTGAGTAAGTTGGCATTCCTGAGAAGTTTTGGTATGTACCTTGTATATACATACCTATCATACCTTGTATATACGTATCATGTACATACATGTACTTTGTAAACTCTACCACTTAATGTGTGAGTCAAGTAAATATAGTGATTCCATTTACTTCCATTGGTATCATTTTTCGTGGATTTTTTACGGAAATGAGATGTTCGTTGACATTTGAATTCATGGTTTGATATTTGTTTAATAAGTTCTCTTGATACATACGACTTTCCTGGTGCCTAATTCCGCTTAAGGAGAGGTGTACTCTATACAGCATGATGTGATCAAGTTTGTCAGGGACTTATAGCAGGTCGGTGGTTTTCTCAGGGTACTCTGGTTTTCCTGTATCAATAAAACTGACCACCACGATATAACTGAAATATTGTTGAAAGTGGCGTTCAACACCATAAACCACAACCTCTATTTCATTACAATAGGAATAACAGTAAATGATGAGAAGATATTTGCCAATGTTAAAAGTGAAATAAGGAAGTTTGTTGGACCAGTGGCAAGTTTTAATCATGTGGTAATTATGCCAAAACTACACAAGACAAGTAAAACCATAGCTGCCGGAAAATCATTCCAGGTAAAAAAAAAAAATACCATAAATTTTTGTTGGGTTCAACTTTTTCATAGTTTCCAAAATATGTCAAATGCAAATACTTCCTGTGTACATTGTGACTGTTAAAAAAAATGAACCGAAACATAAAAAGAAAAATTCAATCTGTTGCACTAAATTTCAAGGTTTGAAGATATCAACAAGAACCATGAAAATTGGAATTCAGCAAATAAAAATGAATTCATAGTAGACAAGTGCCATGGACACAACAAACTATAGTCTTTGTAATTACAGTAGTCTCCCTTTACAAGTGCCATGGACACACAACAAAATATTGGTTACTGTAACGCAGAGCATTACAAATGTCCCCCAAACGAACAATACAAGTACTAGTGGTATGGATGAAGAATAGTGTGAATAGCAAGAAATAATTAGAGCCCAGTTTTTGACTCTATCATGTCTATAGTAGTACCAAATTTCGCCCAAATCGGAGGATTTTTGTATTTTGGCGGTCATTTTGGATTTAAAATGGCTGCCATAGCAAATCGAAATGGTCGCAATATGGTGCAGCATGTTTTACTTCCTGTAAATATCCATTTCCATTGAAATCTTTTCATTTTTGAATTTTTAACGATTTTTTTAATTTTTATATTGGCGGCCATTTTGAAAATTTTAAAAACAAAGAGCACAACTTTGAGTGATGATCTATTTTTGTGTCCAGTTTCAAAAGGATCCGCTGTTTGGAGTGAATTTAACATTTTTTGCACCATTTTGAATTTTTTTCAACCCCTCAAAAGCTGCCACACACTACAGTGGATATTCCTACAAAGCTTCATGAAGTTTGATGAAAGGAATCCAAAAATTTTTAAATCCCCCCTTTTTTGTTTCCATGGCAACTGTGGCAAAGTTTGTCCACCCAATTCCGATTTTTTTTTTGGCTTATCTAGTTCCACCAGATGTGGATGTTGTTCCTATCAAGTTTCATCAATTTCTGTTTGGCAAGTAACCTTAGCATTTTGGCCGTTTCCATGGCAATGGCAGCCATTTTGGAAAAATCAACCCTTAAAGGCACAACTTCACATGGCATATGATATTCCTACAAGGTTTCATAAAGTTTGATCCAGGCATCTCCGAGAAATGGGTCAGACAAACTTTTGACGGAAGAAAGAAAGAAAGAAAGAAAAATAATAAGAAACGGAACAAACACAATATGTCTCTCAAACTTCGTTTGGGGGACATAACTATAGTCTCCCTCATATAAGGCCACCTCTCTAATTTGGCCAGATTTCAGATGCACTAAGATAGGAAAATACCAGAGTTGGCGAAAACTTTTTTTTTCTGTCTGACATTGAGTCAGACAGGAACTGGGGTTCTGTTTGACCCATGGGCTTTGTGTCTGTCCCACCATTTTTTTGTTATATTATATATAACCTGTCAAATTTTGTTTTTTATACAGAACTGAATGCAAGATTACCTATAGTCATGATCATTAAACAACTCTGACAATTACATGTTTTTCTGTATACATATTTTTATCTAAAAAGATAAGGCAGATATAGCCAACAATCCGTATCTAATGGTCCGATCATGTTCCGAATATTATACATCAATGTGAGTTTCCGGTTTACCTACATTTTTAATTTCAGTTAAGAATATGAATCTGTTGTCATCTTCAATATATAAGCATCTCAAAACATATTTAATTAAACACAAAAAATCTTTGATACTTGGGGAGTGTGGAAGTCAACTTATTTCTGTGCTCGGTAATATATTTCAGTTTCAATGTTCCACGTTTTGCAGGTGCTCGTTCCAACTAAAAGGATGTTTACATTTACGCATAGGAGTTTCGATTACAAAGAGGAATGTGTCGGTCTGACAGATTAAATAAACAAATTTCAAGTCTCTGTCTGACATTTTAATAAAACTGAAAACGGAATTTAATGCCATTGGCAGTGGAAACTGGGAGTGAATAAATTTCAATCGCCAACTGGACGACCAGAAAGTAATATTTTCGTGACGGACATTGGGACAGACACGGTTCATTAATTAATCGGACCAACTGTTATTTTGCCGGTCAGGTCCGATGATTTTCGCCAACTTTGAAAATACTACTAAATTATAAGGACACTTTTTGATTACAAAAACGATGGTCTTATACTGTATTTATGACTTACTTTTTCTTTTCTGGTTTGACTTTGCCTTCCTTCTGGAGTTTTGCCACTCTCTCTTCGTAAGATTTCATTTGTAATAAATACTGTGTAAAGCCAGGTGGTATGTCCCAGGTCACTTCATTGGTCACCGTGTTCCAGTAATAATAACATTGTGTATTATCATCTAGTGTTTGTTGCCATACAGTCACAGGTTCTAGAAAAGAATAAACATGTAACCAAATTATTGTTCTGCCTTATAAAATCAAATCATTTCCACAAATGTGTACCTTGTCATCCTGGTTGTACATTACAAAAACAGCCAGTACCTGGATTTCCAACATCATGTGTCTTTGTCCCCCTTTTTGTGTGTGTTCCGTGAGTTAAGGTGAGAGGTGAATGTTTGTTTTGTTGATATTAGTGGAATTGTTGATCATCACTGTTTAAAATTTCTTTTCATAATGTCATAATTCAGGATGTGGATTTTTCTATATTTTTTTTTCAGGAGGAATATGTTTGACAGTTGGTGTTCTTTGTAGAAATTTGCCGAAATATTGGCAATCTTTACATTATTTTCTTTTTACTAAACATTTATATCTGTGTTGCCTTTTGAGATCCAATTAACAAAAGGGCTTGGGTTGGGAACCCACTAACTGGTTTAGCACTGCCACATTTTTGTGCCTCTCTCAACACTGGACCTGGATTTCCAATGCCATATGTTGTGGTCCTTTCTTAGTGTGTGAGTGTGTTCAACGATTTGAGGTGAGAGGTGGTTGTTCGTTTTGTTGATATTGATAGAATTGTTGACCATTACTGTTTAAACTTTCTCTTCAAAAAATTATTATGAAAGGATTCAATTTGCACAAGACTATAAACTAGATGACGGCACTGAGATATTGATAGGCCCTGGCACAAGACTACAGGATCACCTGAGCCTTTATCCATCAACAGGTTACTGGTGCAAGTTTGTTGTTTCTTAGAAAACAGCTTAATATTGAAAGTCCCATAATTAAACAATGTCTGGTTTTGTAATTCAACTTTGATTTCCGATCCACACAAACATTCAAGCCATTTAAGCAATAGTATACAGACCTTTAAGGCAACTAAACTATACATACAGCATACAGAGTGAGTGATTATTGTTTAACGCTAAATGGGCAATTTTTCAGTTGTACCATGACAAAAACAAGTTACATTCCGATGAGATGCTGATGACGATGTCCGCTTTGTATTAGATCAACAGTCTTAGTTGGATTTTTATAGTGCTAGCTCACTGAAACAACAGTCTGCGGGAAGGCATGTCGCTCGACTGGAACATATTATCCCGATTCCAATTCAAGCCAATCAGTGCTTAGCAGAGAAGCAACAAATACCAATTTCATAGCCCTTGTTTTGATCTGACCATGGATAGAACCCATGATCTACCGCACTCGAGACAAACACTCATAATTATTACACCACCAATGTGGTTAGACCTTCAGTCAAACTAAACTATAGCATACACACAGTTAACTTAAATCATACAGCAGTCAGGCCATCTTAGCTATAGTATACACACCTTCTGGCCATTCAACTTCAGCCTCTTTTATAACACTAGTTTTCTCCTTATCAGACTTCCCTGTAAATTCAACATCTCCTTTTACAAACATATTTTTATACATAGATCTGGATTTATTATATACAGGTTCTGGTTCTTTAGGATAACTTGTTTTCTGTTCTGATTTGAAATTGGGGTCAGGATCTGTTCCAAAACCGGGTCTTTCTGGGACTTCATTGCTGTCTTCATGTTCTAATAGCTGTAAAAAAAAATTAACAAATTCTAATACATTGCAAAAAAAAAAACAGGCTATGTAATGGGTATTAACAATATAAAGTTATGACATGGCAGTCAGTTTTATTGGTCAAGGACACTAGAATACTCGTGCCTTACAGCCTTTTGAGCACCAGTTTGTACTCATCCTAAAAAAAAAAGAAAACCAGAACACTCTGTTCTGATTGGACAATTTTGGATTACAAGTACGAAAATTGTAAACGGAACCTTGACCCGTGAACATTGATAGATGTATCCTTTCAGTGCTTATTGTAACATTACTTAAAAAGTTCTGTTGGAGATTAATATGAACAGTGATAATGATCCTTACAGATATATACAGTGGTCTCCCTCTTATAAAGCCAACCTTCTCCATGTACAGTCAAACCTGCCCATGTGGTCACTCCTATTAAGCAGTCACCTGTATTAAAAAGTCACCATTTTCTTGTTTGTCATAGAAAATTTCATATGAATTAAACCTCTTTTAAGAGGTCACCTGTCTTATAAAGCCACTTTTTTGTTGTCCTAAAGGTGACCTCTTAATACGGGTTTGACTGTATATTACTTACAGCTAGAAAACTGGCAACTTGATTGTCGATATGGTCTCCATTCTCCTTAGGTTTATTTACGTGTACTTCTATTGGTGGGGTCTTTCTAGCTGTATGACAGAAATAAAATTTTATAAATGTATGAAAAAAGTGTTTCCATATAAAGAACTATAACTAGGGTTATGGTGATTAATGCCACTTTCTACAATATTTCAGCTATATCATGATGGTCAGTTTTATTGATGGAGGAAATCGGCGTACCCAGAGAAAACCATTGACCTGCCACAAGTCACTGAAAACTTTATTATTTAATGTTGTACACCTTGCCATGAGCTGGATTTGAACTCACACACATTAAGAATTCCATGTTAAATGTATAAATATTTATTAGCGGTAAATTTCATGACACAATTAAGAATTTCATTTTAAAATGAAAATTCGTCTATTTTGATGGATTTATTTTGCAATGATATAATCGACCATTATGGAGATGTTTGGGAATGTTCGGAATTCTACCAAACTCACCCTGGGGCCTATGTCAAATTAAAATATTCATTCATGGTTAATATTTATGACTATGGGTACCCAGTGCAACTTGATTTTTACATTTGATTTACACATAGAATCTATGATAGATATTTATTATTAGGATGTTACCAAGTGTAGAAAATGGCAACAGTTGGAGAGAAAAAATGCTATTAAAATCAACATTTAAATACTGTTAATATGCAAATGCTATTCTCATTTTGCGAGATGTATAAAAGAATTTCATATCTATTACTGAATTTATTTTACGATGACAGAAGGGAAAGCATACCAAAAGTCATTAATTACATTTGTGTATTTTACAGAAACTGTTCCAAGATTTACAACAGACGTTTTCAGTCCGTTATTTCCAATTGAGAAATTAGATTTAAAAGTAGCTATAATGTTATAATGAAACATTGATTTTACTGGGTGAACTTTGGTAGCTAAGTTCACCTGAGGTTAACAATTTTGATAAAATTCCACCCATGGGTGACCAATGAGAAATGATTGTAACTTTGGTTACCCAAGGGTAATTTGGTAGAATTCTGAACGCGCCATTTATCATCTTTTTTTTTTGCAATGATATAATTGGTCTATAGAGATGTTATCTTAATACAACAAACCATCTTCTTCTGGCTCTTCATCAGATTCTTCATTTCCTCCTGAAATACATGTATGTCATTGACCAGTTATATATGTACAGAAGCAACTACTGTGACTTCAAGAGATGAAGAAACATATTAAAAGTACTCTTCCTTTACTTTAAATTTGTGTGTATAGGAATGTTAATTTCTTATGTTCATTCATATCGATATCCATTACACTTCTTCAGGGGTTAAAAATCCACTAGTTCGAGGTCCGGGACCGCCGATTTGTGGGTTCGGACCTAACATTTTCTAATCCTGTAAAGATCGACGGACCAGTTGACACTGGCCAGTTGTTTTTAGGTTAACGGAGCAGCTTGTGATACTGACAACAATAAATTACATAATGAAAAAACACCACAACTAACAAAAGGTCAAAGATATGAGAGGTTTAAACGGAAGAGTACATATCAAACATCGTGGAAGGAAAAAATTCCTTGGGTTGAGGCAAGTGGTAGGCTGATAATCACAGCGACCTAATTTCATTGAAATTAAACTTCCAAAGACATTTTCTGCTCTGTATCTCCAGAGATTAGACTTCCGAAGACATTTTCTGCTCTGCTCTGTTTCTTTGGAAGTTCAATCTTGACGAGATTACTGACGATCATGCTAATGAGAATTATGAAGTAAATATGTGGGGTAAATACTATAGAATATATCCAGAATTTGCACAACAAAAATCAGTGCTTTATTTAAAGTACTGTACAACCAATATACGAACATTGACTGTTTGATAGCCCAGACAAAATGAAAAGTAGGTTTTATCAAATTAAGTTTACAGCAGCATCTGATCAGGTATTAAATTGCCAACCTAAAATAGTTATTTTAAATAATATATGTCACTCAGTTACTACTACAGGGGCAAGTTAATTTTGTGTTCAACAAATTTTATTTCCACCATTCTGATATTCAGGACCAGTAGATTCCTGGTGCTCACTGGTCCTGGACCAGTGAACTTTTGGGAAATTTTTTAACCCCTGACTTCTTGTCAATTTACAACAATTTTTCAGATCTGACATACATGTAGGAAATAACTACAAACAAAAACAGTTAGCTTATGAAAAGTAACTTTTGAAGTTTTGATCTTAATTCCTTTAAATCATTAATTTTTTTTTAGGAAGGGTGAGTGAGTGAGTGAATGGTTTTTTTACGCCAAGTGAGCAATTTTTCAGCTACAAATGTATATTATGGTGAGAAAAATTTCAATTTCCATGAGATGATGATGATGTCTGCTTTGTACTAGACCAACACGCTTATTTGGATTTTTATAGTCTTAGCTCAATGAAACAGCAGTTCACATGTAGACACATTATCCAGATTTTACTCTAACTCTTGATGCTGTATGCTTAATAGAGAAGCAGCAAATACCAATTTTATAAGTCTATGGTTTGATCCGACCACTGCTTGAACCCACGATCTACCACACTCGAGACGAGCTCACTATCCATTAAACCTGCATTGCATTGTAAAACATTGAATTATAATAGGCCTAAATACCAAATAGAACTTTTAATGCTGTCCAACTTAAAAAAAAACACAAATGTCCTCTTGGTCAATCATACAATTTCCTAATTACAAATATACGAAAGATATATTAATAAGTAATTTTACCTGGAATCTCTTCCTCTTGTCTGTTGTATCCATATTTAGCTGAAAATAAATAGTTGTGAAATATAGTACCGGTACATACCTTCAGGCCACTATATTTTCTTTACATAATCATAAGCTGGATTGGGGCCGTGAGTTTGAACCCCACTCAGGTAAGGTGTACTCTATACAACATTATATGATAAAGTTTGTCAGTGACTTGCGACAGGTCAGTGGTTTTCTCAGAGTACTCAGTTTCCTCCACCAATAAAACTGACCTCCACGACATAACTGAAATATTGTTGAAAGTGGCATTAAACACCATAATCACCACCACGACCATAAGCTGGATTTATTAATACAATATATTCAGGTTTATTATATAAATATTCATACCTGTAGGAATACATAATCACCATTTAAATACAATGCATTAGTAAAATAAAATGAAGATCATGAAAAATCAAAGGCTTTCTTACGAATGTTGAGAAGTCAAAGTACCTGGAATTTAACTTATAAAATTTTAACATTCAGATTTTGAGCAAATAGATTGTTATAAAAAGAATCAATAATTTGTTACAGGTCAACATTTCCTGTGCTCAGTAGCAACCCCTTCTGACAGAACCATATTTATTTATCTAAATATAACATAGTTATTTACGATACATGTGATTTTTTAAAAATAAAGGTAGACTTCCACATGGCTTTTGATTCATCAGAAAAGCAAAGCCAACCTCCATCAAAGCCACTTACCCTTCACTTTTGACCCAAAAGGAAATCAAAGTCAACCTTCACAAGGCGACTTCCTCGCATGAAGTGCCAGCAGTGAAAGCCCACCCATTACTAGACAAAGTTTTCTGTTGCTATAGAAGCTTCACTTATATCCTAAATGTCTACTGATCTAAATTCATACAACTAATAACATCACTGAAATTCAATAAAAAATAATATCAGTAATTTCTGTAATACAGGTAAAAAAACAATGGAATTATTACCTAGAAATCCATCACTGCTGTCTCCTAACTGTAGAACTGGCCTTCTTCCACGTCTACCCATTTTTATCCTGTAATGACAGTAATTATTTTATGAAATTATAGCGAGCATCGCAAGATACGAGCTAACCAGCAACATGTGTGTAAGGAGATGAATCAATATACTATCAATACCAACTGGAAATGGATTCTAAGTTTCGGCATAGAATGGTCAATCGGAGTGAAGTACAGGAAATAGCCTTTTGATTTGAATAAAAAATAACTATCTAGTTTAAAAATAACAACAACAAAAAAATAGAAAGGAAATCGTACAAGCTTCTTTATATGAAACGATTAATTTATTTAAAAAATGGACAATCGTAGTTTCAGAAACTGATATATCTGATAACCGCAAAGTACAACAACGAGCAACAATGGACTTATAACACTTTCCCTGCGGAAAGTAGATGCGATGCTCGCCTGTAGGCTGTGCCTAATCCATATTAAATATTTGTAATCACATCATACATTTTGAAAGAACTGGTGAAAAATATGAGTTGTCAATTATTTGGGTGACCGACTTTTTGAAGTCTGAACAACCCCTGCATTGTAATTTACACCCAAACATTGTATTGTTGTTCACTTTTTAGAAGTAACTGAACACAATTACAAAAAATAAAAATGAGAAAATTATCACACATTACAAGTGAATTGGAATTTTGTAAAACATGAACTGCGAGGTGTTTCGTGTTGACATTTGCCGATTTGGTTTGGGTTTGTACTGCAAATTGAATCTATTGTAAATCACGAACTGTTGTTTTATTTTTAATTTCAACTGTTAAATATTGGTCTGTATGGAATTAATTGACTTCTTTGTCTTAATTATTACCTAATTAGTGTTCATTTTATTCGAAATTATTAGATCTAATTTCTTTGACCAGGTTGTGACGTCTCTCTTTACACACATGGTTTACAATATTACGGCTTATCCCATTGGTCCATATATATCCAATCCAACGCAATGTAACAAAAGATATTACTTTGCAGCATATAGTATTTGTACCATTTGAGGCACTCATTGTTAAATTCGGACAGTAAAGACTAACCAAAGAAAAAAATTGCATGTCTGCAACACATATATATATCAATAAATTGAAGAGAAGGATATGATGACGAGCTTTTGCTGTTGCTTAATCTATTGACGCATATCATTCTGCGTCTTTTTTTTTCTTTTTTCTTCTTTTTTTTTTTATAAAAGTAGAAATTTGTTCATATCCTTTTTTATGTAAAACTACAAATATTAAAACAGTTCCCTTAAAATCTTTACTGGAGTCATTTTCACAAAAAATTGACAATCAAAAACAGAATTAAATAAATTCTATAAAGATTATTTCTATATGATGTTTGCTCGGAATCAGAATAATGTGTCCGAGTGGAGCGACAAAACAATAGATATTGTCGCTCCACTCGGACACATTATTCTGATTCCGAGCCAACCAGTCTAGTTGTTCTTTCTCCTTATTGCTGCGTGCCTAGCGGAGAAGCAACAAATGTCAATTTTATAGTCTCGAACCGACCTCCGCGATTCGAACCCATGATCTACCACACTTTAGACGAACACGCTAACCATTACATCACCGATGCGGTTGGGCGGGGCATATTTTTGGCTGGGGTGAATAAAAGTTTTTATTCATGTAATGTTTGTGACAATTTTATTGAATGGTCACCTCATCGGTGTATTTCACAGAAAAGATGTACAACTCTTTACAGAATCCACGGCTCTAAATAAACGTTAGAGAAAACACAAGGGGGAAATCAAGAATGTACAATCCAGAGACACTGGCAACACCAGGCACACACGACACAGGACGAAGACAAACAAAACACAACACAGAAACCTAAAAAGATGAGCAACATGGACGCCATCAAAAAACCGGCGGTGAGTCCATGTGCTCGCGATGGATAAACAGTTCTTGTCTCTTATAAGACACCCGCCATTTTACTCGTATAGTCAAGATGTGTTGGACACCACTATAAGCAAGCAAATACAAATAACATAAATAAGATATCAGCCCTCCTACAAACAATTGGGGGTAAAGACGAACCAAACATTAATTTTAGATTCAGAGAGAAAAACAAGAAATAGAAAACTTTGTTGGAAAAAAATACATTAATTATTATACCCCCACTCATAGAGAGAGGGCTATATTGCAATCACCTTATTCGTCCGTCCGTTAGTCCGTCCGTCCGTTTGTCCGTCCGTTCACACTTTCGTAACAGATATCTCAGCTTCTACTGGAAGAAATGATTTTATATTTGATATATGGCTTTGGCATGGTGACTTGTACCGTGTCTCCCCCAGGTTTACCGCACATCTATTTCCCGTGCGACTTACAAATGAACGAGTGGGGGTATTCTTAGCACGACGTAGCGTGCAACAGCTCGTTAGTATTACAAATTTTCGAGCAGGTGAAAACTGTAAGCTGAGTTTGATTCGGAACAAGAACCGTAATTACAATTGCTTTTTATTCACATTGCTACAAGAAAAGAATGAAATGTCTGCTAATGATATATAAAAAAAAATGTATATGATTAGCAGACATTTAATTCTTTATTTCAAGAAGGTAACACAGTTAACAAAAAGTTAATATCCCCTGTGGCCCTCAAAAACAATATATAAGCACAAAAGCAAATATCAAAATACATAAAAACATGACATTTACATAATACATGGTGAATACAAGAGTTATATAACATAAGATAATACAAAAGCATCAAGTAAACTCGTTTTCTTGATTTGTTACTAAATAAATCTTACTGTTTCTTTTAAAATGTTCAAGACTTTTTGATTCTTGTTGATTAGCATGTTGAATAAAGTAAGACAATTCAGTTGTGATTTTTAGCATCAAATCAGAAAGGTTTCGAACAAAATTAAAATTTCAGAAAATTTTTATTAACATGGCATAGCATGTCTAATTTGAAGCAGATACTGCAAACTATTGGCTCATCTAGTATAACAGTTTCAGTCCCAATGAAAATTTGTTTCCCAGTATTAAGCTATATTAGATCGATACAAATTTTATTAATATTTCAGCCTTAAGCATTTCTTTAAATCGCCGATTTGCTTGAACAAAAATACTTTTTCATTTAGAACCCAATTCGATATAATTTGTAATGAATAAACGAAAGATATATCCTCGTATGACAATAAGTCGGTCACTCATTGGATAATGTTTGATTATTTTTTTCATGTTTGAAAAGTAAACATTTTTTTCTTTTTAATTATGTTCCTCATCTATTCTTGCTCACATGTGTAAAGTTTCATGGAAAAAAGATTGATAATAATAACACACTGACCCATATTTGTTTACTACCCCTTTTCCAAATGGCGTCCTATTACGTCACATAAAGCCGGTCAAAGGTCAATAAAGCACATGATTTTGTCATAGGCCAACCAAACTTAAAAAGTAAACCAGATTAAGAAAGTACAGTATTTTAGCTTTTTCAGTGTAATTGTTTTGTCTGAAAAATTTCAAAAGATGTTTTTTTTAAATAGTTTGAAATTGAAGTATTAAAAATTAATTATTTGATGCAAATATTAAACTTGCTTACCCATATAATAAAGTATTTAATCCAGTGAATTTGATGTTTTTGCTTTTGTCAATACAATCTATTAGACTGACTATATTCTGCCATATTTTTGTAAAACAATTGATGACTGATTTCAATTTATTTTAATCACATTTATTATCACAGAGTGGTAGCAATACAGATTTATTGATGCTATTTGTAATAATGACAGGGTTTTTTTTGCCCAGATAATCTCATTTTTCTGTCTGGTTTAATTTAATTTTCTGTTCAATTTATGCTATAAATTTTGATTATTGCTGTTAAATTAATTCTTTTTCTATCTTCTCTGTGAATTTCATTTCATTACCCCAAGAAGTAAGGGGTATATTTGTTATTAAAGCAGCAGTGGAAATGCAAAATAATCTGCCATTTTGTGACTAATGGAGAGTACTTGTACATGTATGTATTTTCCCGGTAAAATCGACCATTTTCTAGAAAATGGTGGAATCTGAATGATCAATCATAAAATTTTCAAAGAATTTTAAAATACAATTTGCCTGGCCTACATTCCAGAAACTGTGATGACGATCATGTCAACAAACCGGAAAGATGGAAACATATTTAACAAGCATAATGATCAGGAAAAAAAGACATTAGTAAAAAGGATCTTTTTTACTTGCATGGAATTTATTCAATTCAAACTTCTCTTTTTTAATCTTATCTTGTAATTTTGACGTTGAAAAGAATTCCCTCTGTGTTTATGTACGCTATGAATATACAGAATGATGTCATTGGTCTCGTGCTGCGCCAGAATTGTAAATCAAAACAAGTGACCGACTTTATGCAGATGTCACGACATGATACGTATTCGACAGGCTACGTTTCCTTTTTGAAAACCCAAAGCGGAGCATTATTATGATTCATTGTATGTCATTCTCTCTGTCGACATGATGATGTTCAATACTATTCCGAGTAGCATTAAAATGAAGCTGAAGATGTCGGTGATCAGATGAAATTTCCTTTGTAAACGTATTATGTAAAGGAACTTTGCGCTAAAAATGAACGTAGACGAAACATGTTTGCGTATTTTGAAAAATGGTTCAGACAAAGAAGCATGTGCACTGCTTCTTGAATTTACGGCGAAGGTAACAGAATCAAGTGTTTGTTGCAATTCATGATCAGGCTGATGATTCACCATGTCATATAAAAATGTCTTGAAAACATTTTATCCCCATAACATTTTGTCCTAGGTGTGATAAATTATTACATGCTATAGCTCGAAATGAAACTATATATATATCTATATCTGTATTCGAATTTTTACCAGTCAAGATAAGATGGTAAGTCTAGCTAGAGTCGAGACTAGGGCGGGTGGGCAAGCCAAAAATTGAAATGGTAAAAAATCATCCAAATATAGTTTAATATGACAGTACATACAAAATGGGAAATTTGGGTCCAAAAATAATTAAAATCGATTGAGCTGTTCAAAAGTTATGGCCTTTTTGCTGAGCCAAAAGTGGTAGATTTTTTATTTTTTGGAAAATGTTTAAAAAATGACTTTTGGACCAAAATGTATTTTTTTCACTACCTAATAGGTTATCATGCTTTCTTCTATAGTACTGTATCCTCCTTATGCTTCAAAAAGAGGTATTATACACACCTGTAGGTGTTCTATGAAAAAAATGCCACATAATTTAAAACCTTGAAAATAGCCTTTGGACTTAATTTATGTGTTAGCCGTCCACTTATTCAAACTACCAGGTTTGTGGTCAAATATCTTCAAAAACCTTTAACTTGCAAGGCTGAAACTTGCAGCACTGTCCACAAACTGTCCAGTCTCGATGAAAAAATATCAAGAATAACATTTCTTCAATTAATATTTCTTTTATTTTAATATTATTTCCTTTGTGCAGGCCTCCATAATTTTTAGTCATATTTTATTAAAAAAATCTAGTTTTTGGTCATAAAAAATCTGAAAAAAATACTAGAATTTTTCTGAATACTGATTTTGGTAGGGAAAAGAACCCTCTAACAGGGAACACCTAGTATATATCCTAGTATATATATCAGCAAAAAAAATTCTCAAAGTCTGTAGCGCCAGAATTATAAACTCTGCAGCTTAATATTTTGAGCTCCATAAAGTGTAAAAATAAGTTATTTTAAGGAATTAATTATATTTTTTATGTTCAAATTGATATTTTTATGGTAAACAGCCTCAATCTCCATACATCAATGAAGTTATTATTACAGTTTGTGTAAAAACTGCCATTTTTTCCATTGAAAAGGTCAATTTTCTTTGTTCAATCAAAATTTCAGATAATTCCCGAAATTGATACAATTTCAATGATTGTCGAATATAATAATATTAAATGTTCAAGTGTTTGGTATCATTTTGATCCTATAACTGTATACTACAAGGAGAAAACTATCAGCACCCCAATTCTGACACTGGTATGAACTATGTCCTGGTTCATTTAATCATTAGCCCTCTACCTGGAAATTTGGTAAAAATAATATTTCAATTATGGCCCCGTATTCCATGAAAAGTCTTATTTGGACTATCAGATATGTTCTCTGTACAATTTATAAGCCAGCCTTAAAAGTTATTTTATCTTTTAAACATTTAATTAGCACATTTTATACATGATTTTCATTTTTTTGTCTGGGAAAATCCTCAAATTTGACAATTTTAGCCGATATAAGTGAACAGTTCATGCGATTAGAAAGTCACAAATTTTCAAAGTTATCATTTTTATTGTCACAAATCAATAAACTGTTATCTTCTACTATTATCTATAATCTTAATTCAGAACAGTCCTCAATGTTACTCTTTTTTCTTTATATACTATAATTTTACATTTGACGACAACAAATAGTGCTGTGTCCCAGTTCATGACCATCTTATTCCAAATGCAATCACTGTGATTTCTTTAAATTGTGTGTTTTGTGATGACCCTATGCATATTTGATTAACTGAATCATAATCAACAACATCAACTTTCAGAAGTGGCATTTTAATGATTTAAGACTTCATGATCAACTGAGATGCCACAGTCACACCTGTCAAATAAAAATAAACATTAATAAGTTATACAGAATGAAAATGAAGAACTAAAACTAATGTTATCTTTTCTAGAAATACCCTGTAGTTTATCATGTACAAATGAAAAAAGTCTTTTTATACAATACACTCTTTGACTAAAAATTATCTTTATACATATATGTTTGGTGGCAACTAGATTCTATATGAAAAATAGCTTTATTCCAGAAATGTTTGCTGCATGCAACATAAATGTTCTGTCATACCAAAGAAGTGTGCACACAGTAATGATGTAATGAAAAAAAATGTAATTAATTAAACATAACATATCACAGATATGCACAGTCATGTTACATTGTAATTTGTATATAACCAGAGTTATTTATAGGTTGGAAGAATTTGACAACTTTATATTGATGCTTGCCGTTTTCGCCATTTTTTTAGTAAAATAATAATTTCGTGAATTAAAATCTATCTCTTTTTCATTTATAGAAGCAAAGATATATATATATTCAGTTCGTGTAGAGTTTCTATGCGATTTTTGTTCATCTTTTGTTTTCAATATTAATCCCATTTGATCCGGTTGAAAACGATATTTCTTTTGAGAATAAAACTATATTTTAGAAGAAGTTTTGTTACTTACCGTGCCTGATTGACCTCCATGGCCTGAATACATCAATGTTAGACAATTATTGTATCAATTGGTGGAACAATACGTCGGTAAATTCCACTTTTGATTACGACTCTGTGAAATTGCCCTGGCTAAGATGGCGGAAGACATACGTCCCGGTCATGCGCAACACAACGTCCGATAACTCTTCCCTCTCAACTCTGATTGCAAAGTCAGAAAATATAGCCTGAACATCCAATGATTTCCATGTGCTATTGTTGCATATTCATTGAAACCTTGGCGAAATATCTTTAGAGGAAGATCCAGATTATTGTATCTGACTACGAACCTTTTTGCGGAAAAGTGGTAAAGGAGTTTAAAAACACTGTTTTGTAAACTTTTATATTTTACGTTACGATTTCGAACTTTTTTTAATTGGTTCAAGCCTGATTGATAAAATTGAAGACTTTCTGCAAATTTTAAGCCATACATGAAAAATATTGGTCCAGGGATAGCGTGCGGAATTATTTTTGAAAATGGGTTATTCGTTGATGCATAAATCAAGATGGCGTCCGATTTTCTCGGAACGACTTCACTTTGGACGTTCAGTAGTAGTACCCAATCATATTTTTAATACTTATAACTACCAAATCAATAAAGATCTAGTTTTCAAGTTTTATCTGATATATTTTTTATGACGAAATAATCAATTTTAGGTGTTTTTCTAATGAAATGAAAAAGGTGAAAAATCAGGTTTTTTTACTCTTGACAGAAAATAATAACGTTATCGGCGACTACGTTTGACCTCCCTAGTGTAAGACACACTTCCTGTGGAAACACAATGACAATGTCAATATATCCAGCATAAATGAAATATTCAATGTTGTAACATGGTAGAAAAAGCTACTGACACCAACTGATCGATCAAGTTTAGTCATTACACTGATGGCATGATCTTTAATTTACAACTTGACTGTTTTGTCTGCAGTTTATTTTTCACTGCTGTAGAATGTAGGACTGTTTTGTCTGCAGTGTACATAGCGCTCACTACTTACAAATTAAAGGGAGAAGTGATTTCTCTTTCAGAGAACTCACATGGAGAAGTGGAAGACAACAGAGAGAAGTGGGGAGATGTTAATTGTGATTAATCAAAATATTGTTTTCAGACCCCTGAAAAAAAAAAAAAAAAATCAGTGATAGTCAGAATCTCAACATGCTCAACAACTATAATAGAATTAATTTATTGCAAACATTCAGTTTGTTTTCGAAAAGTCGGGAAATCTTGTGCATTGTTTTTTCTTTGAATTCAAATTTTTGTTTGTTTTTTTCAGAATGCTCAGACATTCAGTTTTCCAGATTTAAAAATAGAAGCTAAGCAGGTATGTGTACTGATTGAACAAGAAAATATATAGTCAAACTGCCTTGAAGGCACCTCTATAAAAATAAATCAATGTCTATAAATGGCAGCCTCATTTAATTTTCCCATTAAAGAATAGTGCATGTAATTTTAACATGTCTATAAAGGACAACTGCTCATAAAATGCACATTTTCAGGTTCCATTGAGAGCCCTTTTATATACAGGTTTAACTGTAGATGTCAGTGGACATGAAAAGAAAAGTCATCCTAAAATTGTTAAATATTGAAAGTTCTAGATAAGCCAGAAAAACTTAATCATGATGTTCTTCATCTTACAGTGACTGAGTTCATGTTAGGACATCACATAAAGCTGTATCGAGTGCACATCACCACGAGCAGGATTTAAACTCACAACTTTAGTGGTAATAGGCACTGATTCCTCATGTAATACTAAGTCCAACTACCATATGATCACAACGGCCACATACATTTTACAGGTTTCTAACAATTGTAAATAAAATAGGATTCGGAAACAAGCAAACTGCCTAGATACAAATCTGTCTCCTATTAAATAATACTTAATATAGAGCTCAGATTATAGCATTGAATAATTAAATACAGCAATAAATACTCGACATTTCATATGATTGATTCATGTATGTACAAAATGCATGCAATCATTTGTAGAACATTAATGTAGTTAGTTATATCTCGAAGCAAACTATTGAAATGGTTGAACAATTTATTGACCGATACTAAGAGAGTTTCACTTGCATGCATAATTGGGACTATTTGCACTGAGATAGTCCAGTGTGATCTACACTCTTATCATTAAGGCCTATTTATGTATAAAACTAATGAAAAAAAAATTGATTAAAGCAATTATTGGAATGGTATTTAATTAAACTTCGGATAATTTTTTTCAGGAATGTATAAACAGTTTATTAAAGCGACTTGATAATGACCAGTCATCAACTCACTGCCACGTTCTGGCGTTACAAATGTTACGTTTGTTCAGTCGAGAGAAAGATAAACTTGTCAACATGACGTCGGAGTATTCTTTAGGTGTAATTATGAAAATGGCTGGACTAAAACACTATGCTGAACAGACTAATTTGGAATGTGTCACTATTCAACATGGGGGAGATCAAGATGGTATGTACTGTCAATTTTCACAAATTTCTGGTTATGTATCCCTGTTCTTTCATTGGACCATATGTATAGACCATGTGAGCTGTACTCGGGCTGTAGTACAGATTCTGAATGGGCTATAACAATCACTTTCATTGAACCATATATATAGACCATGTGAGCTGTACTCAAGCTGTAGTAAACTGCAGATTCTGATTGGGCTATAACAATCACTTTCATTTGGAAGTTTCCTTCCCCTCTTTACAACTGATCTTCTTTTTTCCACATCAAATATATTCCCATTTTAGTAACCACATCTGTGATGTAATGGTTGACATCCTCTCCTCGAGTGCAGTAGGGTCAAATGAATTGGTATTTGATGCTTCTCCGCTAAGCATTAAGGAGTAAGAGCAATGCCAGACTAGTTTGCTCGGAATTGGTACAATATGTGTGAGTGGAGCTACATGTCTTCACAGAGATTGTTATTTCAGTGGGCTAGGACTATAAAAATCTAACTAAACATGTTGGTCTAGTACAAAGCAGACATCATCATCATTTCTTGAAATGTAACTTGTTCTTGTCAGGATATAGCTAAAAAAAAAATGCTCACGTGGCGTTAAACACCAATCACTCACTCACTTCCTTTATAGTGCCACTCTCTTTGATTTTCATTATTTTGAAAGTCCTAGCTACATACATGTATGCAGCATGTATCCTAGAGTACCCATTATTTGTACACATAATAATGTTCATGTAAAAAAATCATTTCAGAATTGCTTTTTATCAAACCAAATTCACTTTTCTATTAAGCAGATATTAGCCTTTTAATCTATAAATAATATGGGATTCTAATGTATCTTCTGACATCTATGTACGTGTTTTGTTTACATGTGACCCCATTTTTAAAACAGGTGGCGTCATACCCTATTTTCGTACACCTTACCAAAATTAGGCTAAGATTTGAAATAATAGTTTTTAGACCATGTACATGTATATGTTGAGATCATTACCAATAAATCTGGTAATCATTTAAAACGTTTTTATTTATGTTAATTTGCTTTACAGATTGTTTTTGTCATCATGAACATGTATCCCATATCAGTACAAATATTGGCATGATATGTTGAAAATGTAATGGTTTTTGTTGTTTTTGTCATTAATTTGTTTCGGTTTAATTTTGATTTTTTTTTTTTTAAACTTTGTTATGTTTGTGTGCTTTAATTTTGTCCTTGTTTTTAAATTCTTTTTTTAATCATTTTATTAAATATTAATAAAGATAGCATGATTTCAGTACTAATCACTCTTGCACTAGGGGCATAAAAATACATCTGCTTTCCTGATCACACGTTCCCAGTGTTTGCATTGATCACATTGTAGCCATTTCGTGAATATTAAACATTGACTCTCTCTGACTTCTTTTGGGGTGAAAATTTGCATACACAGCACTTTTCATCATCTCTTATTTGATTTTCATCCTCAGAATCAGATTCAGAAGTGTTATTGGTATTTGTAAGTTGTTGTCTTTATATTTCATATTTTGATTTTTATTGTTAATAACTTTTATTTTAACAGTCATTGAATTTATGGTGCTTTAGAGGATTTTTTTCTTGTGCTGTTAAGTTCATCTGTGTTGTCCATAACGTTAGTTAATGATTTTTCCAGATTTTGACGCCATTTTTGTAAATCTGCCGTGTACGGTATAAGGAACAAGCAATTTTTAAATGCAATTTATTATTTGTTTGGCCTATTTACACAATAAGCACACTTGTGATTCGGATGTTGAAGACAACAAAATGGCGTATCAGGAGGGATATTTGAAGTGCGATGTGTTTGATGAAAAAACGATGGATATAAACTATTGATTTATTTAGGACTAAGGAATCTGTAGGTTTTAAGATGTTTGATAAATATATAATCATAATACATGCTTGATACACATTTTCTTCTTTTGAAATACACAGTAAATTTCTTTCTTTTCAATGCTATTTGAATTTCGGCGAAAGTGACGTAAAAATGTATTTTTGTAGCACGCACGGCACACAGAAAAATTTGTACGAATTTAGGGTAACTAACGATATACCATAAAGTGATTTTACTGACTATTGGTTTCTCTTTGATTTCTCTATTTCTTTCTATTGTATTGAAATTAGTTGTTTATATATTTGTATTTTTTTTGTTCATTTTAACATGTATCTCCAACATTATTTTTGTCTATAATTTCAGTGGTAGTTGAAGCTCAGAAATGTCTGTGCAATTTGATATTTAACAGTACACAGGCCCAAAGAATTTGCAGGTAAGTAGATAATGTCTACTTAAGCTTATTTTCAAATTGCTTTCTCCTTTTCAATATGACCATATTGGTGTACCGGTATACATATATACTACAGTGACTTACGACAGGTCGGTAGTTTTCTCTGGGTACTCCGGTTTCCTCCACCAATAAAATGGACCGCACGATATAGCTGAAATATTGTTGAAAGTGGCATTAAACACCATAACCCTATCCCTAACCCGCATATACTATCGGGGGATTTGTTTTATGAGAATGGATTTCTTCAAGTAATAGAGATAACATTACACACACACATACACATCTAATGACGCAGAATTTATTGGAAGAGCCCTTGCTTCATTCCACAACGTATTTTCTAGATCAGTAACACTGTATTAAATGACATTATAGAATTACATTTGATCACAAAACTTGTTCAAATATGAACTAAAATGAAAAATTCTCCTATTACGGTAAATAGAAATAATGGCTATTTATGTTGTGTAATGTTTTTCAGTAAAAATGGATGTTTAGAGGGAACCATACAGAGGTTAAAGACCTACAAAGATCCATTGTTAAAGTTTGAAATTAAGGTAAGAAATACTGTAAACATGAAAACAAGATATTGCAGTTTTCAATAAAATTCCTAACTGATACAAATTTTTGCAATTTTTAACCTTCTTTAAAAAGAAACAAGTTATTGTCTGGATTTACTTCATCAAAGATATGGATATTTCAATAAACTTTATTTTTATGGCAATTTAGGCTAAAAATGTCTGTTCTGCTAACCCTTATCAACCCTAATTTTTAGTCCCTACCCTAAAGAATTTATTGCCATTTGCGGACAAGCACTGTTAAAGTTAGATCCTTGTCCTATATATCCTAGGTAAAACATATTTAAAAAAAATAAAGAGTATATCCTACATACAATTTTTTCAAGAATGTTTCTGGAAAGGGGTAATTTTTTCCTTGGTCTTTTGTGAATTGTGAAAATTCCTTAGATTTATTTGACAGATTTCAAGACATAATTTGGATTAATTGAAGTGCAGTTGTTTGGTAATTTAATTGATTAATGTAGTCTTAAAAAATCATTCCATACTTTTTGTCATTTTTATAAATTATTGTAATTAACTAGACACATTAATTGATTGCTTAGTAAATGATACGTCATGATCATATGGTAGTTGGATTTACAGCTACCAGTGTAATCAGTGTCTATTACCAATAAAGTTGAGAGTTTGAATAACGAGGTTTACTCGATGCAACATAATGTGATAAAGTTTGTCAGTGACTCGTGACAGGTCAGTAGTCTTCTTCGGGTGCTCCGGTTTCCTCCAATAAAACTGACAGCCATGATATAACTGAAATATTGTTGAAAGTGGCGTTAAGCACCCTAATAAAAGATACAATATTTATAGAGTAATCGTCAGTTTTCATTACTTTATTGTAAGTTTGATATGTTATAAACCTTTACTAATTACAATTTATTTCTTCTTTTACAGTTTTTTGATATGAGAATGTTGTTTTTACTGACAGCGCTGTGCTCTGATACTAGGTTAGTATTACATACTAAACCTCTTAACCGCATCGGTGGTGTAATGGTTAGCGTGCTCGCCCCGAGTGTAGTAGATTATGGGTTCGAGCCCCTGTCGGGTTAAACCAGAGCCTAAGAAGTTGGTATTTGTTCCTCCTCTGCTAAGCATGCAGCAATAAGGAGTAAGAGCTAAGACTGGTTGGCTCAAATAATGTGTCTGAGTGAGCCACTTGTCTACCTGTGGACTGTTGTTTCAGTGAACTAGCACTATAAAGATCCAACTAAGCGGGGTGGTTTAGTACAAAGCGGACATCATCGTCACCATCTCATTAAAATGCAACTTGTTATCTCCATTATATTGCTGAAAAATAGCTCACTTGGTGTTAAACAACAATCACTTTTCAAAATCGTTTGTTCATCATTGTCAATTGTCAAATTCAATTTCGACAGAATGGTCCTAATTTTTTATGAAATCCGTTATGTTTGCTTTATTTGCTATGTAGTTTGATCTATGCAAAATTTCAAGAAAATATGATCAAAGATATGAACTACCACTGTTTATATATTGTATTTTGATGACTTAAAATTGCATCAGAAGTGGGGGGAAAATCAAAAGTATGCCATTTTACCTTGGCTACATTTGTCAATTAAATAACACTATTGGTGTCCATAAATATTGTGTTGTGATATTTATTTTTACATTTTTTTACTTGAAAAAAAAAATCCAGATTCTATAAGAAAAAAAGAAAAAAAGAAAAAAGATGTTTCATCATGAAAAATGTTCAACTCATTATTAATAGAGAATATTGTTGTTGTGAAAACAGAATCTTGTTTATAGTTTCACTTTTATTGTTCTTGATTCCTTTTTACTTTGAAGTAGGATATAGAAGGACACTAAGAAATTTTAGATAAAGCAAATCAGCTTTTATCATATCAATTCAGAGAACCTTGCAACTCACCTAGATGAGTCCTGGACTCGATATTTTTATTCCGGGCTCACCAACGTTGTCGAATTTTAGATTCTTACTCTGGCGGGACTCACCAAAATTTTCCGAAATGTCTTCTGGACTCGTCAAATTAAATTTCTAGAAGTGTCCCTGATCAATTTCACCCTTATAAGAAGTAATAATAAACCTTAAGATAATACTAGGATGATATGCTGGTAATTAGGATTCCATGCCCTGTGCGAAGAGCTCTTTATTTGTGGTGGTTTAAAAAAGCGGTGAAATCTTTGCCTTAAAGATTATTAATGTTTTATCATATTTTGTTGGCAGCCCTTTTAACACAGATTTGTTATATGTATTTTAGACCAAAGATTCGCTATGAGTTACATGGTTTTACGTACCTGATGGAAGTCGTAGATCTGACATTACGTGATGCCGAGGCTAGGAATACTGGACTGGTCGACCAGGAAGTAGATTTGATCTGTGAAATCCTAAAAATCTTGTTTAATTTAACAGTTACAGTTGATAAGAATACCCTTGATGAGGTAAGATATATTTGAAGTTATCCTATGTCAGTCGTCCTAATCACTTAATTCAAATGTTTAGTACTGCATCAGTGCATTCTCACCTCAAGTGTGGTATTTCATGGGTGTTTACTGCTCCTCCACTAAGCATGCAGCATTAAGAAGTAAGAGCACTGTGGGGTTCGGAATCAGGATAATGTGTTTGAGTGGAGTGACATGTCTGTCTTAGTGTGTTGGTCTATTACTAAGCAAACATCATCAACAAAGACTGTGTGGCTCGGAATCAGGATAATGTGTTTGAGTGGAGCGACATGTCTTTGTCTTAGTGTGTTGGTCTATTACTAAGAGAACATCATCATCTCATCAATATGTTCTCACCATTCAAACTAGGCATACATGACTTTATACTATTGATTTCTAAAGCTTGTACAAATAATTTCATGTATTTCTGACAGATAATTTTATATTTTTCTGACAATGTGCATATATTGCATATATATGCACTTTGCTCTTCAAACTATAATATAAGAGAATTTGCAATGTTGATTTGCAATGTATCTATCACACACAAAACACAAAAACTTGTATATTGTAGGAGGAAGAAGCACACTTTATGAGACTAGTCAGTGTGTTGAGAGATTTGTTAATGATTAGAACTTTATCTAAAGATAGACAAGAGGAATTAACCAGGTAAGTTTTATGTTTCTCACAGTTGTCCCCCTTTTATAAGGCCACACCCTTTTACAAGGAAGAAGTGGCCTTAAAAGAGGGTGGGCTTCTCTTGAAGAAAAATTGTAGTAGTATTTTACTATCACTGTGCATGTGCAATCTGTCCTGATAAAGGGAGGGGGGGGGGGGGGGGGGGTGGCCTTTGATCAGAGGGGGACTACTGTATAAGAATGTAATGACAGCTCTAAATTTTGACTAACTTTTCTAAAAAAAAAAAAAAAAAAAAAAAAAAAAATTGTATTTTGTGATTTATAATGAAGATTTTGAATCTTTTTTTTAACATGAATATTTGCACTTACCAAGTAAATATATAAGTATTAAAATGTAAAAAAAAAAAAAAAATACCATGCAGTCAAAACAGTTGCAAAATCTGATTGGAAAATCTTAGAAACAGAGGCAAAATTTTGATGCCTAGCACATATAAATATACATGACCACTCGCCTTCCTGGCTTGGTACAGGCACTTCAATAAAACATGGCAAGGTTAAGCTAGTTTTTCTCTTAGTAAAATGATACAATGAAAACATCAATAATATGTTTTTGACTTAATAAATGAAAATAAGAAGAAATTTTGATCTCATGCTTATAAATAGAAAAGTAAACAGTGGTGACAGTTGATTGTTGTTCATCATCTCACAGTTACACAAGCATGAAAATCAATGGGGTAATGATTAGTGTGCTCGCTCGAGTGTGGCAAATCATGGTTTTAAGACACTTTTGGGTCAAACCAAAGACAACAAAATTGGTATTTGCTGTTTCTCCACCGGGACTCCAGCATTAAATAGTAAGAAGACAGACTGATTGCTCAGAATCAGGATAATGTGTCTGATTGGAGAGACGTGCCTACCCTCGGACTGTTCAGTAAGCTAGCACTATAAAAATCCAATTAAGCATGTTAGTCTAGTACAAAGCAAACATCATCACCATCTTAAGTGTTGAAAAATTGCTCATTTGGCATTAAATAAACATCACTCGCTCACTCACAAGCATGACTCCTAATTGGAAAATAGGCATTGACCTGCCATTGAACTCAGATGAGCACAGAATAGACATTGACCTGCAATTGAACTCGGAAGAGCACAGAATAGACATTGACCTGCAATTGAACTCAGATGAGCACAGCATTTAGGTAATATCTCTCCCAGATGTGAGATAAATGTGGACAAGAACAACCAGTAAACATTTTCGATGTAATAAGAATTTTTGTTTTTATTTTCAGTCATACAGTCAACTTATTAACCAATATCCCAAGAGACTGTTATGAAGAGTTGTTAATTCCCCTGAATGAAATAGACATAGAGGGAGTAGAAAACAAAGACGTGGAATTTGACGGCAGAAATATGGAAGCAATAATTGTCTTATTAAACTTTCTATACAATAGACTTGACAGGGTAAGAACAGAAATAGTCGTTAGAAATAATTTGTTGTTCAAATAATTGAAAAATTAGGGTTTTTAGTTTGGAATATTATGACAAGAAGAGTTTGAAGATACCAAAGGAGTAATCATAATCTGTAAATCGAAGGACAGACGACAACACAATGGCCAAAAGAAAAAGGACAAAAGGACAAACAACGATCTTCAAAACATTGCACATAAAACTAAAGATTGAGTAACACGAACCCCACTAAAATCGGGGGCGAACTCTTGTGCTCTGGAAGGGTAAGCAAAAATAGTAGTTGCTTTATGTTATCAACTGTTCTTACAGTTTACATCGTCGGTAACCCACAGTTGATTCCGATACGTTCCTCTCTCTCCATCACCCGTGGGTCAAATCGCTTGTAAACATTCGTTTTCATGAATATTCAAAGTTTCGAATTAACCAATCAAAATCACGTTTATGAAAGTGAAACTCTTTGGTATCGGAGATAAAAATCTGACAAATAAACATCCTTTCCCTCAAGCAAATTGTCTACAGATTCTTGTTGAAAGTCCCTCAATTCTTTCACTCCAAATTTTTGCAACAGGTCCGACATTTTTAACTTTTAACCAAACTCATTATGAGAGGACCGATTTGATTGGTTGAATCGCATTTGAAGTTTGTAATGCGAAGACTTATGAATTATTCATGAGTACCAATGTTTACAAGCGATTTGACCCACGGGTGATGGAGAGAGAGGAACATATCAGAATCAACCGTGGGTTACCGACGATGACAGTTTAAAGCCAAATGATTTCAAATATATTCACAGTTGTAGAGACACATTGAAGATGCATTGATGACTTTCTAATGATTAAAATAAAATTTGTACAGAAATTACAACTGTTTGAACTTGGCCATTTTCAACAACATTTTCTATTTTGTGTAATCAACTGCTTTTACATTTTAAAACGAAATGATTTCGAGCCTATGCACAATTCTTACAGAGATATGGAAGATGCACATGTGACTTTTTAATGTACAGAAATTACAAATCTTTATACATGGTCATTTTCAGTTGACTGTACCTATTTGTGTGATCAACTCCTCTTACATTTTACAACCGAATGATTTCAAACCTATGCATAGTTGTTAGGTACATATTCCAGTTGTGCATGTGTTATATTAATGATGATGATCAAATATTCACAGAAATTAATAACTTTGGCCATTTTTCAACAATATTTTCAGTAAACTGTACCTACTTTGGTTGCAGTCATTGTATTTTTCAGTTCTACAAGTTATTACATACATGTACAGTCAAACCTGTATTAAGAGGTCACCTTTAGGACAAAGAAGAAGTGGCCTTATAAGACAGGTGGCCTCTTAAAAGATTTTCAAATCATAAGAAATTTTCTATGACAGGACAAGAAAAAAGTGAGCTTATAATACAGGTGACTGCTTAATAGAGGTGACCACATGGCCAGGTTTTACTGTATATTTAAAGATTGAAACATTTACTTTTTAACAGCCTTCAAAGTCACTAAAAGAGAGTCTGACCCCTATACTCCACTGTTTGTGTGAAATGTGTCGTGCCAATAGATCCATCAGAAAGTTCTCTAGAACCAGAGTAGGTATTTTTGTTTTGTCTGTTTTTAGCTCGTCATCATTTTGGTGTCCATTATCGTTCATTTTAATTCTCTCCTCAGACACTACTGGGCTGGAACAGAACTGCAGGACAGAGTTTTATCATAGAACCCTGTTGGTAAAGGGGTTAGAGTTATAGTATTTTATGTCACTTACAACAATATTTCAATTGATATCTTGGCGGTCAGCTTTCTTGGTGGAGGAAACCGGAGTAAACCACTGCGCTGTCGCAAGTCACTGACAAACTTTATCACATAATGGTGTATCAAATATACCTTGCCACGAGTGTGGTTCGAACTCACAATTTAAGTGGTGGTAGCCACTGATTGCACAGGTAAGTAGTAAATCCAACTACCATACGATCATGACCACGACGGCTCTATGGGTAAAGAAAAAACATGAATTTTTCTCAGACACTATAAATTTGATTGAATCCAAGCTGTACATGAATAATTATTTGATGATTATGATTTCATTTGTGGATCAGAAATCCAAATTGGCCACAACCACAGGACATTGTTTGACATAGGACCCAATAAGAATATGAATAAAAAGTTTTTTCCAGAAACTACAAACTTGCTTGAACCCAAACAGTGCACAATAAACCAGACAAGCAATACAGATTTGGGTGAGCATCAAACTTGCTGCATCTTTGATATTTTAATCCCATATAATAGTTCCTTACTTATAACAAGACTAAGAAAAATGTATCAAATAAAGGGAGTGTAGCAACAATTCAATTAAATGAATTTAGTTGATTTATGGTGTTTAACGCCACTTTCAACAATATTTCAGTTTTATTGTGACGGTCAGTTTTATTGGTGGAGGAAACCGAAGTATCCGGAGAAAATCATCAACCTGCTGGAAGTCACTGACAAACTTTATTAAATGAATTTAGATTTTGTTGTATACTTATTAAAAGGATAAATGAATTCTTTGTAGGTGTTACCTCCCTTGAAAGATGAAGTAAAGAAGCTACCAGAGGATGGTGATACTTTAAGAAACAGGTAATTAAGCTGTGTGTTGTGAGACTTGTCTTATAATAATTGAGTGAATGATTGTTGTTTAATGCCATTTCAGCAATTTTTCAGCTATATCATCATAGCGAGAACAAGTTAATTTTCAAATATAAAAATCCAATTAAGGGTGTTGGTCTAGTACAAAGCAGACCTCATCATCATTTCATTGAAAATTAACTTGTTCTCGCCATGATATGGCTGAAAAATAGCTGAGTTGGTGTTAAACAACAATCACTCACTTGTAATATTTTATGCATATCGAGGACAAAAAATTATCAACAGTTTGTTGTGAGTGGTTGTAAGTTACAAGATAACATTGTAATACTTTCTCTGTAGCAAATAAAGCGTCCACTCATAATCCCATCCCAAAGGCTATCTTTTTGCCTGTATGCTCGTGTATTCTTTGTAAACTCACATGTTGTAACATGTTGTAAAACAGTAATAAATCTTGTATCTGTCGTGACAAATTTCAAGGTAAGAGTAAGGACTGATCAGAATTAAGTTGGTACAATGTTTCAGAATTAGATGATGTATTTATTGTGTGAGGTATTACTTAAAAATGTATTTGATTTTACAAAAGCATAATTTTGTGTGTCATATATGGGTACATACACACTTTACTTGTCATATACGGGTACATACACACCTTACTTGTCATATATGGGTACATACACACCTTACTTGTCATATATGGGTACATACACACCTTACTTGTCATATATGGGTACATACACACCTTACTTGTCATATACGGGTACATACACACCTTACTTGTCATATATGGGTACATACACACCTTACTTGTCATATACGGGTACATACACACCTTACTTGTCATATACGGGTACATACACACCTTACTTGTCATATACGGGTACATACACACCTTACTTGTCATATACGGGTACATAGACATCTTGTCATATACGGGTACATACACACCTTACTTGTCATATACGGGTACATAGACATCTTGTCATATACGGGTACATACACACCTTACTTGTCATATACGGGTACATACACACCTTACTTGTCATATGCGGGTACATACACACCTTACTTGTCATATACGGGTACATACACACCTTACTTGTCATATACGGGTACATACACACCTTACTTGTCATATTAAGCTGAAATATATCTTAATGTAATATTTAAGCTAACAAGATAAAAAGGAATTGGAAACTTAACAATTATTACCTATTCTTTGTAAACCACAATTGAAAAAAAAAGATGCTTAGTTACAATTTAACATGAAGTTCAAACTGCTCAAAATTAAACATTAACTATGGTCGTTGTAATTGTGATGGTATGATAGTTAGATTTACAACTACCTGTGCAATTAGTGCCTACAGTTAGTTAGAATCACGCTAATGGCGAGGTGTATGCAATACAACATTATGTGATAAAGTTTGTCAGTGACTTACGTCAGGTCTGTGGTTTTCTCCAGGTATTCCTGTTTCCTCCATCAATAAAACTGACCTCCAAGATATAGCTGAAATATTGTTGAAAGTGGCATTAAACACCATAACCCTAACCCTAAACATTAACTTTTTTCTCTCTTAAGGTTGTGTAAACTGTTGACTTCACCAATAACAGAGGTTAAAGATTTAGTAGCAGATTTCCTCTTTGTCTTATGTAAAGAGAGTGGTAAGTTATCCTACTATATATCAAATGTATAATAAACAAATATACTTAACAAGATGTCCTACTAGATAGACAAGAAATCTTACTAACATTGATAGGTAGAGATATGGTTCTTTATACAGGAAAATAATCTTTGAAAAAAACATCTTATTTTTTAAGTGTACTAGATCTTAATTTCTTAACATATTTAATTTTGACCAATACCTCATACCAATTCATAAAGCAGAATTTTTATAGCAGTCATTTGGTGAATCAATTTTAATGTAAAAAAAAACAAATTGTCACATTTTTTGCTGTGCAGCATTATTATTAGTAGTAGATTTAAATTTATACAAACCATACAGCCTCTGACATATGAGCCTCTAATTATGATTCTAAGGTGTCCCGATTAGATTTATATATTTTGCGACCAAATTTCATAAGTTCATCATGACATGCATTCTACAATATGCATGTCATCAAGGCAGATGTCGTTTTTGAATGCATATGTCAAACTCCCCACTTCTCACCTGACCATGACCCCATTTTTAATCTTCATTGAATTAGTAGAATTTGTGTTTTCCAAATTTTTGGCATATCATACAAGTTTGGTCAATCATACTTGATCATCAACACAATCACACTGTAGTGTACATTTCAGCCGGCTGCTTGTCACCTGACCTTAAACTCGTGATCTCCGGGCATTCCAGTTTCCTCCACCAATAAAACTGACCGCCACGATATAGCTGAAATATTGTTGAAAGTGGCATTAAGCACCATCCCCTAACCCTAACCCATTTTATATCATTGAACTCATTTGGGTCACTGGCTTCTCTGAATTTGTGTTTTCATTATGGAGTCCATTTCTTGCCAATTATGCATATTGCAGCATGCATAAATCATGTAGTGAACATGTAAGACACCTGACCATGACCTCATTTACAAGACATCTTCATTTTGTCTGCACTTATTGTTTAATTACAGTGGCTCGTATGGTGAAGTATACAGGATATGGTAACTGTGCAGGACTGTTGGCCAACAGAGGTTTGTTACTCGGAGGTAAAACAGATGGGAATTACTCCAGTAACTCTGATGATTCAGAAACAGAGGAGTACTCACAGTTAAAAGAGAGGTAAGAACGAATTGTAAATAATTAACATTTTTGTAATCCCTACTTTTTACCTCCTCACCTGACCAAAGGTCGAAATGTAAATGAAAAATACCTGGCATGACTTGATACAGTACGTTATCGGATCGCTGGGTGAAAAAAACTAAAGCGAACCCTAAAAACATCTATATTTTAATTATATAGAGAATAATACATGCCAAAATCTGTACCACACCCATGTATCCAATATTAGCCAGAGGTTATATGTGCCCTTGAAATACTATGTAAATTGTGTGTTTATTACATGCAAAAACAATTTAAGATATTTTTCTACCAATTTCATGTACATGTATTAACATTATAAAATTGCAGCATAAATCCAGTAACAGGTCGATACGAGACAGAAAAATCGAATCCATTTGAAGGAATGTCAGACGAACAGAAGGAATATGAAGCCATGAAACTTGTTGATGCTATGGATAAGCTGCATAGGTAAGAGATATTTAACAAGTAGTGGTCAGTATTGGCTATTTAAGGTTAGGATTAGGGTTATGGTGTTTAATGCCACTTTCAGCAATATTTCAGTTAATGTGGCAGTCAGTTTTATTGGTGGAGGAAACCGTAGTACACAGACAACACCACCGACCTGTCGCAAGTCACTGACAAACTTTATTACATAAAGCTGTATCCAGTACACCTCGCTATGAGCAGGATATGAACTCATCACTTTAGTGGTGATAGGTGCTGATTGTATCAGTAGAATGAATCCTAATGTTAATCTAATTACATAGCGATTACAACCATGACAGTTACCTATTATTGAATTTTATTTCAGCTTTATTTTGAATACAGTTCATCCTTCATCGAACCTAGATGCATAAACAGCAATATAATATAATAAACAATGGTTATAATGCTCGTTGCATAATATAAATAGATTTTATTGTGTGTAAAGGTCAAACCATAAATTTACTAATTATTGATAAAAAAAAAATAATGCTGGTCAATTTCTATTTTGCCCTCATGGTGCAGCAACATACTATGGCCTTGTAAACATGTAAATGATATAAAATAGTTCTCCTCTGGGTGATATCTTGAAGCATTTTTAATTAATATACAGCATTCTTATGTTATAAATTGTATCACTACACATTAAAAAAAATAAAGAGGAAGTTCGATTTTGAACAAGAACATGAATTTGAAATGTTAATACCAAAAAAGAAAATTGTTTCCAGATTTTGTATATCTGTATACTTTCTATTTCTCAGCAAACAAAAGCATACTTGTACCATTGTAGCCAACAGATGCATAATTTTCTTGCATTTTCAGGGCAGGTAAAAAATATCTCACTTAATTTTCAAGGGAGGTAACAAGTACATACTTGTCTTACTTTTTCAGGGGAGGAATCATACAACCAAGTAGAATAGGACCGGACGGGAGACCAATACCAGTAGAACATATCCTGGAGTTAACACAGAACATAAACATCCAGGACGACACAGAACATACAGGATGACAACCCCCCAACTAGTCAGAAACATATGTGTGTTTATCAGAAAATGTTTTTTTCACAAGACTTACAAGATTTCATGATGTCTAGTCAAGTTCACATATAATAATCCTGGCAAATGTTTTTAGCTAACTTAGGACTGAGATGAGCATTTCAACTTAGGACTGAGATGAACATTTCAACTTAAGGACTGAGATGAACATTTCAACTTAGGACTGAGATGAACATTTCTGATATAGCTTTATTATATAAGGATTGTTACTGATGTATAAATGTTCACATAAAACCTAACATAAAATGTAGTAATTGTGTTCTAGACCCTCATTGACATTATTTTTTTATATTTGGGCATCGACACACCATTAAATAATGTTGTGACTGATGGAAGATAAATATAGATTCTCTTTCTGCTACCAGTGGATTATGATTTTTCTCCACTCAAGATTTTAGAATTAGCGAGAGCTTAAATATTTGGAAATGTAACATTCAAGAGTGGAAATATATTGTAATTCACTGGAAACATAAAGAGAATCTGTTTCTCCTATGGTTAATTGAAACGGCAAAAATATTTTTTAATTTGTTAATTACGGTCGAAAATAAATTGGGGGAAATTCTCATGTAGAAATTTAATCAACTGGTAAAACACTGTGAGAAAAGGAGAAACAGTTTTATATATTAATTGTCACTTCACAAACTAAAAAACCATTGTGAATTTGTTTGTGTCTTTAATAAACAAAGACAAAAATAATTAATGAGTGTGAGAAGAAATTGTATTGTATGAACTTGTGTATTTTATGATATTAATAAGTTTATCTCTTGATTACATTAAATGTGATCAGCTGATATTCTGAAGCTTAAATTGGCACACTTTGTGTGAATTAATGAAATTCCAGGTTAAATAGATAACACTTACAAATATATTGTTTTTATTTATTTTTTTAATTGAAAGCAAGAGGTTAAGACATAATGGTTACCAATGTTAAGCAATCACAACAAAATGACAAATCTCAAAATTAAAATACAAGATGAATAAAACCTGCAACAGTATTCTTAGAAGATGGACGTTATACACAAAAAAGTGCTATTAAACCAGTTCAGATATTTATATATATATATATATGTGTGTGAAAAATATATATTTATTTTTATTTACATATAATAATAGAATTGATAGAGTATTCTTTATGTTTGGATATAAAAGTGAAAATATGGTCTGTATAATAAATAGCCATAATAATTATACTTTATCTACACCAAATAATTTGTGCTTGATTTTATTTTGACTCATCAGTTCCTGTTATCTTTTGTCTTTTACAGAGTCATTAGACTGTATGTATATCACTGTCTCTTAATGATCTCATATAATATAAATCTGTTTTTGTTTGATTTTCTTATGTTTTATTTTGCAATGATGCAAACCTGAGTTTTTTTTAAAAAATCCATAAAAAAATTAGATGGAATAAAGTGTGTGGATTTTTATTTGTAATAAGTAAAACAAAACCAGGTGTCTGTTTCTACGATTTTCCAGTTAGATTTTGAAACTGTTCTGACAATACGGTATTTTCTACGATTTTCCAGTTAGATTTTGAAACTGTTCTGACAATACGGTATTTTCTACGATTTTCCAGTTAGATTTTGAAACTGTTCTGACAATATGGTATTTTCTACGATTTTCCTTTTATTGCAATTGAATTCAGTGCATAGAATCTCTATTTGTAGATTAGGGGATCAATTTTAAGGCATTTTCTTGCAAAATCATGTCAATTACTGCCTACTGGTATTAAATATGTACACCGAATTCTTTAGGCATGGCAACAAAGATGCCCAGATGAAGCATTTATCGGCAGAAGTAAAGTGTACTGCTCAACTGCTGTTTCACACTCATTTTAAGGTATGAGTTTTTCTTATTGTTGAAGACCCTACTGTGACTGTGAAATGCAGGATAGCAATAAAAGCACTGTTTCTTTACTTAAATTTCTGTCTAAAGTGTAATGTTGGATAGTCTCTCGTGTTCATTTACATCCATATTCTTTCTTATTAATATAAGTGTTTCATTTTAGCATCTAAATGGGAACAAGTGATCAATGATGCATATTGAAGATCGATTTGATTCATCAATGATTGATTGATTGATTGGTGTTTAACACCAACATTAGCAATATTCATCAAGGAATATAGAAAACCATGTATAACTGACAAGTTTTATAATCATCAAGTTACAATGTCACTATTGTATGTTTCATTTGTATTTTTATTACGTCTATAACTGCAATGTCATATCTTAAAATCATAGGTAATTTCTAACGAAGAGTTTATTGCATATTAATTATACTCATGGCATATGTTTTAACACCTAACATTGTATATTTCTTCTACAAAGACCATGCATTCAAAATTTCTAATCATAGAAGATAGCATAGTTCTTTTACAAAAATCATTGCAATCTTCACATTTCTTTACATAGAAGTCATTATATATTTCATGCACCGAGTCAGAGATATTTCCATGTTTCTTGCACAAAAGTTTTTGCATATTTCCTGCATATAGACATATATATATATATATTTGTGTATTGCCTTCAAAATTTTGTCATGACAGGAAGATAACCTTTGTTTAATATATTTTACAATCAAAATGAGTTTATTGCTTGGCTCTCATTATTAATTATAAATTTTAAAAATTATCTTGGAAGGCGAACAAAGATCAAACAAATTTCATTTTCTCTAATGATAAAAAATGTTAATTGTTAATATGCATAAAAAAAATATTTGTATACTCTATCTCTGGTTATGTTTGCATGACAACTACAATAACAAAAATATTCTTTAGTAAATGTTGAATTTTCACCAAAAAAATAGAATAAAGTACATCACAAAAATTCAATTTATTTAAAAAGGACATACAAATTACATAATTTGTTTTCATTCCCGTTATTTGAATTAAAAAAAAAAAATAGTGTAGGCGGGTGTTTTAAATTTTTCACTAAAATATATGGAAAATATATACAAATATAGGTTCTGTTTCTGTAACTCCAAACTGACAATAGCATATGGAAATGGTATATTTTTGTACTCATTTTTATTGAATTTGAAAATGGAACTGAAAATGGTCGCCATAACAGTTTTTGGCCTGGCAGAGAGAACTAAGAAAACTGAAGTTTATTGTATGGCCTGAGGTGAAGCTACATCTTGATATTGTATTGTTAGATGGGAACAGGGTGATAAAGACAAAATTTATTATAAAATATAGATATATATACATGTACTATCGTTGATTAGTTTTGTGAGAATAGATTTCTCATAGCAATATTGTATTGAGAGCAAAGCCTGAAATATGAGCTTTGATGAGAAGTCCTTTTCAAGCAAAACAAGCGAGGATTTGGTCAAAGTGACGTCAATTTAACGTCACATTAGAAATCAACAGTAATATGTTTTTATCACGCTTGTTTGTTGATAATAGAAATTATCATGTGTAAAGATCAAAGGGGAAATTTACAAACCATAGATAAATGGTCATATTTGCTAATCTTTGAAGAAAAGTTTTTTTTTTTTCGATTTTAGAGTTGGTGTAAGCTGTCGTATGTTTGATGTGAGCATGTGATTTTTAACACTGGTATATAATTACCCAAGATTTCGTGCATCAGAGCGTGAGAATCATTGTATAAAGGTATCTAGCTTTAGAGTGTTTATTGTTGTAGACTGTGATACTAGATAATGATGAGAATGGATGTATATTTTTGTCTTTTTAAGACTAATCAACCAAAATATTTCTATTCTATATTTAAATACAAACCAATATTGTGGTTTCAAAATTTCCTATAGCTTGAAAAGTAGTGTACCCTCGTGTTAGGGTCTGCCAGGGCCATGATCGGATGGTAGTTGAATTAATATCAACCTGTGTATTCGGCACCTATCACCATTAAAGTTGTTGGTTTTATTCCTACCCATGGCCAGGCGTACTCGATACAACTTTATGTGATAAAGTTTGTTGTGTACTTGCAGCAGGTTAGTGGTGTTCTCCGCATAGTCAGATTTTCACCACCAATGAAACTGACCACCATGATATAACTGAATGTTGTGAAAATTGGTGTTAAACATTCATTACCCTGGCCCTGCCTCGCATTTTATTTGTGCATTGCATATGAAATTTAAAAAAAATTAAGTTGATTTCTCTGTATTTTCTTTAAATAATAATACTAATAATAAAAAATAAGGATTTTTTAAGACTTTCCCAAGCCCTTCCCAAAATTAGATAATAAAAACTTTGATAATCAATTTTATGGGTGCAACACATTTCTAGAACAACCTTCATGAAGTCAAATGAATGTCAAAAGATTGGAAAGTCAAATAAAATATGGGATTGTACCATTAATGAAAATACATTGTAAATTTATAGTACAAATAAAGCATCTTGAACCTTAATTGACACATCAAATTACTTGAAATGACCAGGTATTTAGAATGCTCTTTGACCCCAACAGGAACCATTAATCAACCTTGTCAAGTTAAAAGGAGTTAGATCTACAATTTAATGTTTGTGTTATTTAATGATTCAGTATTGAATCTGACAAGATTTGTCTTTGTTGTTGCTTAATGATGTAATTTGTATATAATCTATTTATAACTTAATGTATTAAATATTGTACAAAAATATACAATTGGTTTTGTTGTAAAATTTGCCAAATTTATGACATGGTGAACCGTTAAGGAATAGCTGTCACAAATCTGTGACATGGTTAACCATTGAAGAATTGGATATGTTCTGTTTTGTAATCACAATCCAGCCCTTTTCTCATTCATGGCTTATCACCGGTTATGTGACAAAAGTAACATGACTGGTGCCACAGTTGGAGCAGGAACTGGTTACCCTTCCGAAGCATATAAGTTCACCCCCATTTTTTTTGGGGGGGGGGAGGGGTTGTATGCTCAATGTTTAGTTTTATGTGTAGTCTTGGATAGATCATTGTTTGTCCTTTTGGCCATTGTATTGGCTGTCCTTCCATTTACAGCTTCTGATCACCCCTTTGGTATCTATAAACTTACTTACAAATCAGCAGTTAATGGCATTACGGACTATAAACAAATTCAACTGATACACCAAGCAAAACAAATATATTGATGTAGAAAAACATAAAAGAAAGTCAGCCTAATTTAAATGTTTCAGAACAGTATTTTTGTTACTGTTCTTCTTTATTCATGCAGATAAACAATAAAGCTTTTCCATTGGGGTTCAATACAAATAAGAACAAGACTAGAAAGTTAAATGTACATGCAAACAGACCACTTCTTTTCCTTTTTAGTGTGAGTAATTAAATCTGTTTCCACATTGAGGAGCAGGATGAAATTATTGAAAATGCAGTTATAAATATTTATTGCTGAATGCTTCCAGAAGAGACTTTATTTATATAAATTCACACTGTAGTGATGGTACTTGAACAGTAGTTGGATTTACATTTATAATCTTCATCTAACACCACATGGCAGGTAACCCACAGCTGACCAGAATCAGTTATTCTCCACTCGTCACTGGTGGGTCTAACTGCAGAGAAATTCTCGTAGTCACATGTGGTCTTTTTAAACATTTTGATAAGTCCCGATGACTGTCTTTTATAATCACAGTCCACAGCTTTAAATGTATCTAAATTATTAGAAAAGAATTCCTTGCAAGTTATGGGAGTCAAAATTTTTCTGTATATTATTAACAATATCAAACCATGATTTTGATTAATCGGGGTTTTTTTTCAACAAAACAAGAATTTCTCTCCCAAGTTGACGCTAAAGTTGTAAATTTGGTTCATGTCCATTGTGTATTTGATACAATTTATGATAAAATATCTTATTAACTTTCAACAGGTTAGTGTTTATTATGGGCAAGTAGGAAAGTGATTGGTGTTGAACGTCAAGTGAGCAATTTTTTGCTATATCATGGCAAGAACAAGTTTACATTTGATAAGATGATGATGAGGTCCGCTTTGTACTAGACCAACACCCTTAGTTGGATTTTTGCAGTGTCAGCTCACTGAAACAATAGTCTGCAGGAAGACACATTATTCTGATTCCGAGCCAACCAGTCTTTGTTCTTACTCCATAATCATGTGTGCTTAGCGGAGAAGCAACAAATACCAATTTTATAGTCTTTCATTCCACCTTCTGAACTTTGGTATATTATAAGGATTATGTGTTTGTTCCTGAACCTTTATATAACTAAATTGTTTGTCCCTAGACCTTGGTATATTACATTGTAATTATGTGTTTATTACATGTTTTTGTTCCGTATTCTCGGTAATTCACCTTGTTATAGAAGTGTAAATACAAAGTGTATCATACAATGTACGTCAATCAAAGGTTTTACTAGTGTATCATACAATGTACGTCAATCAAAGGTTTTACTAGTGTATCATACAATGTACGTCAATCAAAGGTTTTACTAGTGTATCATACAATGTACGTCAATCAAAGGTTTTACTAGTGTATCATACAATGTACGTCAATCAAAGGTTTTACTAGTGTATCATACAATGTACGTCAATCAAAGGTTTTACTAGTGTATCATACAATGTACGTCAATCAAAGGTTTTACTAGTGTATCATACAATGTACGTCAATCAAAGGTTTTACTAACGCTACAGAATATTGTTTTACATGCTCCACGTCAGAATATTGTTTTACATGCTCCACGTCAGAATATTGTTTTACATGCTCCACGTCAGAATATTGTTTTACATGCTCCACGTCAGAATATTGTTTTACATGCTCCACGTCACAATATTGTTTTACATGCTCCACGTCAGAATATTGTTTTACATGCTCCACGTCAGAATATTGTTTTACATGCTCCATGTCAGAATATTGTTTTACATGCTCCACATCAGAATATTGTTTTACATACTCCACGTCAGAATATTGTTTTACATGCTCCACATCAGATTATTGTTTTACATGCTCCACGTCAGAATATTGTCTTACATGCTCCACGTCAGAATATTGTTTTACATCCTCCACATCAGGATATTGTTTTACATGCTCCACATCAGAATATTGTTTTACATGCTCCACGTCAGATTATTGTTTTACATGCTCCATGTCAGAATATTGTTTTACATGCTCCACTTCAGAATAATCGTTTTACATGCTCCACGTCAGAATATTGTTTTACATGCTCCACGTCAGAATATTGTTTTACATGCTCCACGTCAGAATATTGTTTTACATGCTCCACGTCAGAATATTTTTTACATGCTCCACGTCAGAATATTGTTTTACATGCTCCACGTCAGATTCACATCAATCGTATTGTAAGACAAGTTGGAAGATACGAAAGCTGTAATTAATCAGAAGAAGTAAATCGGATGACACACAATACACTGGCTAAAAGAAAAGGCATAAATGGGGAAGCTGTAATTCGAATGACACACAATACAATGGCCAAAAGAAAAGAGACAAATGGGGAAGCTGTAATTCGAATGACACACAATACAATGGCCAAATGAAAAAGGACAAATGGGGAAGCTGTAATTCGAATGACACACAATACAATGGCCAAATGAAAAAGGATAAATGGGGAAGCTGAAATTCGAATGACACACAATACAATGACCAAATGAAAAAGGACAAATGGGGAAGCTGTAATACGAATGACACACAATACAATGGCCAAATGAAAAGGGACAAATGGGGAAGCTGTAATTCGAATGACAAATAATACAATGGCCAAAAGAAAGGTCACAAATGGGGAAGCTGTGATTCGAATGACACACAATACAATGGCCAAATGAAAAGGACAAATGGGGAAGCTGTAATACGAATGACACACAATACAATGGCCAAATGAAAAGGGACAAATGGGGAAGCTGTAATTCGAATGACACACAATACAATGGCCAAATGAAAAAGGATAAATGGGGAAGCTGAAATTCGAATGACACACAATACAATGGCCAAATCAAAAGGGACAAATGGGGAAGCTGTAATTTGAATGACACACAATACAATGGCCAAATGAAAAAGGACAAATGGGGAAGCTGTAATTCGAATGACACACAATACAATGACCAAATGAAAAAGGATAAATGAGAAAGCTGTAATTCGAATGACACACAATACAATGGCCAAATGAAAAGGGACAAATGGGGAAGCTGTCATTTGAATGACACACAATACAATGGCCAAATGAAAAAGGACAGATGGGAAACCTTAATTCGAATGACACACAATACAATGGCCAAATGGGGAAGCTGTAATTTGAATGACACACAATGCAATGGCCAAATGAAAAAGGACAAATGGGGAAGCTGTAATTCGAATGACACACAATACAATGTCCAAATGAAAAGGCACAAATGGGAAAGCTGTAATTCGAATGACACACAATACAATTGCCAAATGAAAAGGCACAAATGAGGAAGCTGTAATTCGAATGACACACAATATAATGGCCAAATGAAAAGGGACAAATGGGGAAGCTGTAATTTGAATGACACACAATACAATGGCCAAATGAAAAAGAACAAATGGGGAAGCTGTAATTCGAATGACGCACAATACAATGGCCAAAAGAAAAGAGACAAATGGGGAAGCTGTAATTCGAATGACACACAATACAATGTCCAAATGAAAAAGGACAAATGGGGAAGCTGTAATTCGAATGACATACAATACAATGGCCAAATGAAAAAGGATAAATGAGGAAGCTGAAATTCGAATGACACACAATACAATGGCCAAATGAAAAAGGACAAATGGGGAAGCTGTACTGTAATACGAATGACACACAATACAATGGCCAAATGAAAAGGGACAAATGAGGAAGCTGTCATTCGAATGACACACAATACAATGGCCAAATGAAAGGGCACAAATGGGGAAGCTGTAATTCGAATGACACACAATACAATGGCCAAATGAAAAAGGATAAATGGGGATGCTGAAATTCGAATGACACACAATACAATGGCCAAATCAAAAGGGACAAATGGGGAAGCTGTAATTTGAATGACACACAATACAATGGCCAAATGTAAAAAGAGAAATGGGGAAGCTGTAATTCGAATGACACACAATACAATGGCCAAATGAAAAAGGATAAATGGGGAAGCTGAAATTCGAATGACACACAATACAATGACCAAATGAAAAAGGACAAATGGGGAAGCTGTAATACGAATGACACACAATACAATGGCCAAATGAAAAGGGACAAATGGGGAAGCTGTAATTCGAATGACAGACAATACAATGGCCAAATGAAAAGGCACAAATGAGGAAGCTGTATTTCGAATGACACACAATACAATGGCCAAATGAAAGGTCACAAATGGGGAAGCTGTGATTCGAATGACACACAATACAATGGCCAAATGAAAAGGACAAATGGGGAAGCTGTAATACGAATGACACACAATACAATGGCCAAATGAAAAGGCACAAATGGGGAAGCTGTAATTCGAATGACACACAATACAATGGCCAAATGAAAAAGGATAAATGGGGAAGCTGAAATTCGAATGACACACAATACAATGGCCAAATCAAAAGGGACAAATGGGGAAGCTGTAATTTGAATGACACACAATACAATGACCAAATGAAAAAGGACAAATGGGGAAGCTGTAATTCGAATGACACACAATACAATGACCAAATGAAAAAGGATAAATGAGAAAGCTGTAATTCGAATGACACACAATACAATGGCCAAATGAAAAGGGACAAATGGGGAAGCTGTCATTTGAATGACACACAATACAATGGCCAAATGAAAAAGGACAGATGGGAAACCTTAATTCGAATGACACACAATACAATGGCCAAATGAAAAGGGACAAATGGGGAAGCTGTAATTTGAATGACACACAATGCAATGGCCAAATGAAAAAGGACAAATGGGGAAGCTGTAATTCGAATGACACACAATACAATGTCCAAATGAAAAGGCACAAATGGGAAAGCTGTAATTCGAATGACACACAATACAATTGCCAAATGAAAAGGCACAAATGAGGAAGCTGTAATTCGAATGACACACAATATAATGGCCAAATGAAAAGGGACAAATGGGGAAGCTGTAATTTGAATGACACACAATACAATGGCCAAATGAAAAAGAACAAATGGGGAAGCTGTAATTCGAATGACGCACAATACAATGGCCAAAAGAAAAGAGACAAATGGGGAAGCTGTAATTCGAATGACACACAATACAATGTCCAAATGAAAAAGAACAAATGGGGAAGCTGTAATTTGAATGACACACAATACAATGGCCAAATGAAAAAGAACAAATGGGGAAGCTGTAATTCGAATGACGCACAATACAATGGCCAAAAGAAAAGAGACAAATGGGGAAGCTGTAATTCGAATGACACACAATACAATGTCCAAATGAAAAAGGACAAATGGGGAAGCTGTAATTCGAATGACATACAATACAATGGCCAAATGAAAAAGGATAAATGAGGAAGCTGAAATTCGAATGACACACAATACAATGGCCAAATGAAAAAGGACAAATGGGGAAGCTGTACTGTAATACGAATGACACACAATACAATGGCCAAATGAAAAGGGACAAATGGGGAAGCTGTAATTCGAATGACACACAATACAATGGCCAAATGAAAGGGCACAAATGGGGAAGCTGTAATTCGAATGACACACAATACAATGGCCAAATGAAAAAGGATAAATGGGGAAGCTGAAATTCGAATGACACACAATACAATGGCCAAATGAAATGGGACTAATGGGGAAGCTGTAATTTGAATGACACACAATACAATGGCCAAATGTAAAAAGAGAAATGGGGAAGCTGTAGTTCCAATGACACACAATACAATGGCCAAATGAAAAGGCACAAATGGGAAAACTGTAATTCGAACGACACACAATACAATGGCCAAATGAAAAGGGCCATAAGGGGAAGCTGTAATTTGAATGACACACAATATAATGGCCAAATGAAAAAGGACAAATGGGGAAGCTGTAATTCGAATGACCCACAATACAATGGCCAAATGAAAAGGAACAAATGGGGAAGCTGTAATTTGAATGACACACAATACAATGGCCAAATGAAAAGGAAAAATGGGGAAGCTGTAATTCGAATGACACACAATACAATGACCAAATGAAAAGGGACAAATAGGGGAAGCTGTAATTTGAATGACACACAATACAATGGCCAAATGGGGAAGCTGTCATTCGAATGACACACAATACAATGGCCAAATGAAAAGGGACAAATGGGGAAGCTGTAATTCGAATGACACACAATACAATGGCCAAATGAAAGGGCACAAATGGGGAAGCTGTAATTCGAATGACACACAATACAATGGCCAAATGAAAAAGGATAAATGGGGATGCTGAAATTCGAATGACACACAATACAATGGCCAAATGAAAAGGGACAAATGGGGAAGCTGTAATTTGAATGACACACAATACAATGGCCAAATGTAAAAAGAGAAATGGGGAAGCTGTAATTCCAATGACACACAATACAATGGCCAAATGAAAAGGCACAAATGGGAAAACTGTAATTCGAATGACACACAATACAATGGCCAAATGAAAAGGGACAAATGGGGAAGCTGTAATTTGAATGACACACAATATAATGGCCAAATGAAAAAGGACAAATGGGGAAGCTGTAATTCGAATGACCCACAATACAATGGCCAAATGAAAAGGGACAAATGAGGAAGCTGTAATTTGAATGACACACAATACAATGGCCAAATGAAAAGGAAAAATGGGGAAGCTGTAATTCGAATGACACACAATACAATGACCAAATGAAAAGGGACAAATAGGGGAAGCTGTAATTTGAATGACACACAATACAATGGCCAAATGGGGAAGCTGTCATTCGAATGACACACAATACAATGGCCAAATGAAAAAGGACAAATGGGGAAGCTGTAATTCGAATGACACACAATACAATGGCCAAATGAAAAGGGACAAATGAGGAAGCTGTAATTCGAATGACACACAATACAATGGCCAAATCAAAAGGGACAAATGGGGAAGCTATAATTTGAATGACACACAATACAATGGCCAAATGAAAAAGGAGAAATGGGGAAGCTGTAATTCGAATGACACACAATACAATGGCCAAATGAAAAGGCACAAATGGGAAAGCTGTAATTCGAATGACACACAATGCAATGGCCAAATGAAAAAGGACAAATGGGGAAGCTGTAATTCGAATGACACACAATACAATGGCCAAATGAAAGGGCACAAATGGGGAAGCTGTAATTCGAATGACACACAATGCAATGGCCAAATGAAAAAGGATAAATAGGGATGCTGAAATTCGAATGACACACAATACAATGGCCAAATGAAAAGGCACAAATGGGAAAGCTGTAATTCGAATGACACACAATACAATGGCCAAATGAAAAGGCACAAATGGGGAAGCTGTAATTCGAATGACACACAATATAATGGCCCAATGAAAAGGAACAAATGGGGAAGCTGTAATTTGAATGACACACAATACAATGGCCAAATGAAAAAGGACAAATGGGGAAGCTGTAATTCGAATGACACACAATACAATGGCCAAATGAAAAGGGACAAATGGGGAAGCTGTAATTTGAATGACACACAATACAATGACCAAATGAAAAGGGACAAATGGGGAAGCTGTAATTCGAATGACACACAATACAATGACCAAATGAAAAAGGACAAATGGGGAAGCTGTAATACGGATGACACACAATACAATGGCCATATGAAAAGGCACAAATGGGAAAGCTGTAATTCGAATGACACACACAAAAAAAAAAAATGGCCAAATGAAAAAGGATAAATGGGGAAGCTGAAATTCGAATGACACACAATACAGTGGCCAAATGAAAAAGGACAAATGGGGAAGCTGTAATTCGAATGACACACAATACAATGACCAAATGAAAAAGGATAAATGAGAAAGCTGTAATTCGAATGACACACAATACAATGGCCAAATGAAAAGGGACAAATGGGGAAGCTGTCATTTGAATGACACACAATACAATGGCCAAATGAAAAAGGACAAATGGGAAACCTTAATTCGAATGAATGGCCAAATGAAAAGGGACAAATGGGGAAGCTGTAATTTGAATGACACAATACAATGGCCAAATGAAAAAGGACAAATGGTGAAGCTGTAATTCGAATGACACACAATACAATGGCCAAATGAAAAGGGCCATAAGGGGAAGCTGTAATTCGAATGACACACAATATAATGGCCAAATGAAAAAGGACAAATGGGGAAGCTGTAATTCGAATGACCCACAATACAATGGCCAAATGAAAAGGAACAAATGGGGAAGCTGTAATTTGAATGACACACAATACAATGGCCAAATGAAAAGGAAAAATGGGGAAGCTGTAATTCGAATGACACACAATACAATGACCAAATGAAAAGGGACAAATAGGGGAAGCTGTAATTTGAATGACACACAATACAATGGCCAAATGGGGAAGCTGTCATTCGAATGACACACAATACAATGGCCAAATGAAAAGGGACAAATGGGGAAGCTGTAATTCGAATGACACACAATACAATGGCCAAATGAAAGGGCACAAATGGGGAAGCTGTAATTCGAATGACACACAATACAATGGCCAAATGAAAAAGGATAAATGGGGATGCTGAAATTCGAATGACACACAATACAATGGCCAAATGAAAAGGGACAAATGGGGAAGCTGTAATTTGAATGACACACAATACAATGGCCAAATGTAAAAAGAGAAATGGGGAAGCTGTAATTCCAATGACACACAATACAATGGCCAAATGAAAAGGCACAAATGGGAAAACTGTAATTCGAATGACACACAATACAATGGCCAAATGAAAAGGGACAAATGGGGAAGCTGTAATTTGAATGACACACAATATAATGGCCAAATGAAAAAGGACAAATGGGGAAGCTGTAATTCGAATGACCCACAATACAATGGCCAAATGAAAAGGGACAAATGGGGAAGCTGTAATTTGAATGACACACAATACAATGGCCAAATGAAAAGGAAAAATGGGGAAGCTGTAATTCGAATGACACACAATACAATGACCAAATGAAAAGGGACAAATAGGGGAAGCTGTAATTTGAATGACACACAATACAATGGCCAAATGGGGAAGCTGTCATTCGAATGACACACAATACAATGGCCAAATGAAAAAGGACAAATGGGGAAGCTGTAATTCGAATGACACACAATACAATGGCCAAATGAAAAGGGACAAATGAGGAAGCTGTAATTCGAATGACACACAATACAATGGCCAAATCAAAAGGGACAAATGGGGAAGCTATAATTTGAATGACACACAATACAATGGCCAAATGAAAAAGGAGAAATGGGGAAGCTGTAATTCGAATGACACACAATACAATGGCCAAATGAAAAGGCACAAATGGGAAAGCTGTAATTCGAATGACACACAATGCAATGGCCAAATGAAAAAGGACAAATGGGGAAGCTGTAATTCGAATGACACACAATACAATGGCCAAATGAAAGGGCACAAATGGGGAAGCTGTAATTCGAATGACACACAATGCAATGGCCAAATGAAAAAGGATAAATAGGGATGCTGAAATTCGAATGACACACAATACAATGGCCAAATGAAAAGGCACAAATGGGAAAGCTGTAATTCGAATGACACACAATACAATGGCCAAATAAAAAGGCACAAATGGGGAAGCTGTAATTCGAATGACACACAATATAATGGCCCAATGAAAAGGAACAAATGGGGAAGCTGTAATTTGAATGACACACAATACAATGGCCAAATGAAAAAGGACAAATGGGGAAGCTGTAATTCGAATGACACACAATACAATGGCCAAATGAAAAGGGACAAATGGGGAAGCTGTAATTTGAATGACACACAATACAATGACCAAATGAAAAGGGACAAATGGGGAAGCTGTAATTCGAATGACACACAATACAATGACCAAATGAAAAGGGACAAATGGGGGAAGCTGTCATTTGAATTACACACAATACAATGGCCAAATGAAAAAGGACAAATGGGGAAGCTGTCATTCGAATGACACACAATACAATGGCCAAATGAAAAAGGACAAATGGGGAAGCTGTAATACGAATGACACACAATACAATGGCCAAATGAAAAGGAACAAATGAGGAAGCTGTAATTCGAATGACAGACAATACAATGGCCAAATGAAAGGTCATAAATGGGGAAGCTGTGATTCGAATGACACACAATACAATGGCCAAATGAAAAAGGACAAATGGGGAAGCTGTAATACGGATGACACACAATACAATGGGCATATGAAAAGGCACAAATGGGAAAGCTGTAATTCGAATGACACACACAAAAAAAAAAAATGGCCAAATGAAAAAGGATAAATGGGGAAGCTGAAATTCGAATGACACACAATACAGTGGCCAAATGAAAAAGGACAAATGGGGAAGCTGTAATTCGAATGACACACAATACAATGACCAAATGAAAAAGGATAAATGAGAAAGCTGTAATTCGAATGACACACAATACAATGGCCAAATGAAAAGGGACAAATGGGGAAGCTGTCATTTGAATGACACACAATACAATGGCCAAATGAAAAAGGACAAATGGGAAACCTTAATTCGAATGAATGGCCAAATGAAAAGGGACAAATGGGGAAGCTGTAATTTGAATGACACAATACAATGGCCAAATGAAAAAGGACAAATGGTGAAGCTGTAATTCGAATGACACACAATACAATGGCCAAATGAAAAGGGACAAATGGGGAAGCTGTAATTTGAATGACGCACAATACAATGGCCAAGTGAAAAAGAACAAATGGGGAAGCTGTAATTCGAATGACACACAATACTATGTCCAAATGAAAAGGCACAATTGGGAAAGCTGTAATTCGAATGACACACAATACAATTGCCAAATGAAAAGGCACAAATAAGGAAGCTGTAATTCGAATGACACAATACAATGGCCAAATGAAAAAGGACAAATGGTGAAGCTGTAATTCGAATGACACACAATACAATGGCCAAATGAAAAGGGACAAATGGGGAAGCTGTAATTTGAATGACACAATACAATGGCCAAATGAAAAAGGACAAATGGTGAAGCTGTAATTCGAATGACACACAATACAATGGCCAAATGAAAAGGGACAAATGGGGAAGCTGTAATTTGAATGACACACAATACAATGGCCAAATGAAAAAGGACAAATGGGGAAGCTGTAATTCGAATGACGCACAATACAATGGCCAAAAGAAAAGAGACAAATGGGGAAGCTGTAATTCGAATGACACACAATACAATGTCCAAATGAAAAAGGACAAATGGGGAAGCTGTAATTCGAATGACACACAATACAATGGCCAAATGAAAAAGGATAAATGAGGAAGCTGAAATTCGAATGACACACAATACAATGGCCAAATGAAAAAGGACAAATGGGGAAGCTGTACTGTAATACGAATGACACACAATACAATGGCCAAATGAAAAGGGACAAATGGGGAAGCTGTAATTCGAATGACACACAATACAATGGCCAAATGAAAGGGCACAAATGGGGAAGCTGTAATTCGAATGACACACAATACAATGGCCAAATCAAAAGGAACAAATGGGGAAGCTGTAATTTGAATGACACACAATACAATGGCCAAATGAAAAAGGAGAAATGGGGGAAGCTGTAATTCGAATGACACACAATACAATGGCCAAATGAAAAGGCACAAATGGGAAAGCTGTAATTCGAATGACACACAATACAATGGCCAAATGAAAAGGCACAAATGGGGAAGCTGTAATTCGAATGACACACAATATAATGGCCAAATGAAAAGGGACAAATGGGGAAGCTGTAATTTGAATGACACACAATACAATGGCCAAATGAGAAAGGACAAATGGGGAAGCTGTAATTCGAATGACACACAATACAATGGCCAAATGAAAAGGGACAAATGGGGAAGCTGTAATTTGAATGACACACAATGCAATGGCTAAATGAAAAGGGACAAATGGGGAAGCTGTAATTCGAATGACACACAATACAATGACCAAATGAAAAGGGACAAATGGGGGAAGCTGTAATTTGAATAACACACAATACAATGGCCAAATGAAAAAGGACAAATGGGGAAGCTGTCATTCGAATGACACACAATACAATGGCCAAATGAAAAAGGACAAATGGGGAAGCTGTAATTCGAATGACAGACAATACAATGGCCAAATGAAAAGGGGCAAATGAGGAAGCTGTATTTCGAATGACACACAATACAATGGCCAAATGAAAAGGAACAAATGAGGAAGCTGTAATTCGAATGACACACAATACAATGGCCAAATGAAAAGGGACAAATGAGGAAGCTGTAATTCGAATGACACACAATACAATGGCCAAATGAAAAGGGACAAACGGGGAAGCTGTAATTCGAATGACACACAATACAATGACCAAATGAAAAGGGACAAATGGGGGAAGCTGTAATTTGAATGACACACAATACAATGGCCAAATGAAAAAGGACAAATGGGGAAGCTGTCATTCGAATGACACACAATACAATGGCCAAATGAAAAAGGACAAATGCGGAAGCTGTAATTCGAATGACACACAATACAATGGCCAAATGAAAAGGGACAAATGGGGAAGCTGTAATTCGAATGACACACAATACAATGGCCAAATGAAAAGGGACAAATGAGGAAGCTGTAATTCGAATGACACACAATACAATGGCCAAATGAAAAGGCACAAATGGGGAAGCTGTAATTCGAATGACACACAATACAATGACCAAATGAAAAGGGACAAATGGGGGAAGCTGTAATTTGAATGACACACAATACAATGGCCAAATGAAAAAGGACAAATGGGGAAGCTGTCATTCGAATGACACACAATACAATGGCCAAATGAAAAAGGACAAATGGGGAAGATGTAATTCGAATGACACACAATACAATGGCCAAATGAAAAGGGACAAATGAGGAAGCTGTAATTCGAATGACAGACAATACAATGGCCAAATGAAAAGGGACAAATGTGGAAGCTGTATTTCGAATGACACACAATACAATGGCCAAATGAAAAGGGACAAATGGGGAAGCTGTAATTCGAATGACACACAATACAATGGCCAAATGAAAAGGGACAAATGAGGAAGCTTTAATTCGAATGACACACAATACAATGGCCAAATGAAAAAGGACAAATGGGGAAGCTGTAATTCGAATGACAGACAATACAATGGCCAAATGATAAGGGACAAATGAGGAAGCTGTATTTCGAATGACACACAATACAATGGCCAAATGAAAAGGGACAAATGGGGAAGCTGTAATTCGAATGACACACAATAAAATGGCTAAATGAAAAGGGACAAATGAGGAAGCTGTAATTCGAATGACACACAATACAATGGCCAAATGAAAAGGGACAAATCAGGAAGCTGTAATTCGAATGACAGACAATACAATGGCCAAATGAAAAGGCACAAATGAGGAAGCTGTATTTCGAATGACACACAATACAATGGCCAAATGAAAAGGGACAAATGGGAAAGCTGTAATTCGAATGACATACCATACAATGGCCAAATGAAAAGGGACAAATGAGGAAGCTGTAATTCGAATGACACACAATACAATGGCCAAATGAAAAAGGACAAATGGGGAAGCTGTAATTCGAATGACACACAATGCAATGGCCAAATGAAAAGGGACAAATGAGGAAGCTGTAATTCGAATGACACACAATGCAATGGCCAAATGAAAAGGGACAAATGGAGAAGCTGTAATACGAATGACCCACAATAGAATGGCCAAATGAAAAGGCACAAATGAAGAAGCTGTAATTCGAATGACACACAATACAATGGCCAAATGAAAAGGGACAAATGAGGAAGCTGTTATTGGAATGTCACACAATACAATGGCCAAATGAAAAGGGACAAATAGGGAAGCTGTAATTCGAATGACACACAATACAATGGCCAAATGAAAAAGGACAAACGGGGAAGCTGTAATACGAATGACACACAATACAATGGCCAAATGAAAAGGGACAAATGAGGAAGCTGCTATTCGAATGACACACAATACAATGGCGGCCAAATGAAAAGGGACAAATGAGGAAGCTGTAATTCGAATGACACACAATACAATGGCCAAATGAAAAAGGACAAATGCGGAAGCTGTAATTCGAATGACACACAATACAATGGCCAAATGAAAAGGGACAAATGAGGAAGCTGTAATTCGAATGACAGACAATACAATGGCCAAATGAAAAGGGACAAATGAGGAAGCTGTATTTCGAATGACACACAATACAATGGCCAAATGAAAAGGGACAAATGGGGAAGCTGTAATTCGAATGACACACAATACAATGGCCAAATGAAAAGGGACAAATGAGGAAGCTGTAATTCGAATGACACACAATACAATGGCCAAATGAAAAGGCACAAATGGGGAAACTGTAATTCGAATGACACACAATACAATGACCAAATGAAAAGGGACAAATGGGGGAAGCTGTAATTTGAATGACACACAATACAATGGCCAAATGAAAAAGGACAAATGGGGAAGCTGTCATTCGAATGACACACAATACAATGGCCAAATGAAAAGGCACAAATGAGGAAGCTGTATTTCGAATGACACACAATACAATGGCCAAATGAAAAGGGACAAATGGGAAAGCTGTAATTCGAATGACATACCATACAATGGCCAAATGAAAAGGGACAAATGAGGAAGCTGTAATTCGAATGACACACAATACAATGGCCAAATGAAAAAGGACAAATGGGGAAGCTGTAATTCGAATGACACACAATGCAATGGCCAAATGAAAAGGGACAAATGAGGAAGTTGTAATTCGAATGACACACAATACAATGGCCAAATGAAAAGGACAAATGAGGAAGCTGTAATTCGAATGACACATAATGCAATGGCCAAATGAAAAGGGACAAATGGAGAAGCTGTAATACGAATGACCCACAATAGAATGGCCAAATGAAAAGGGACAAATGAGGAAGCTGTAATTCGAATGACACACAATACAATGGCCAAATGAAAAGGCACAAATGAAGAAGCTGTAATTCGAATGACACACAATACAATGGCCAAATGAAAAGGGACAAATGAGGAAGCTGTTATTCGAATGTCACACAATACAATGGCGGCCAAATGAAAAGGAACAAATGAGGAAGCTGTAATTCGAATGACACACAATACAATGGCCAAATGAAAAGGGACAAATGGGGAAGCTGTAATTCGAATGACACACAATACAATGGCCAAATGAAAAAGGACAAATGGGGAAGCTGTAATACGAATGACACACAATACAATGGCCAAATGAAAAGGGACAAATGAGGAAGCTGCTATTCGAATGACACACAATACAATGGCGGCCAAATGAAAAGGGACAAATGAGGAAGCTGTAATTCGAATGACACACAATACAATGGCCAAATGAAAAAGGACAAATGCGGAAGCTGTAATTCGAATGACGCACAATACAATGGCCAAATGAAAAGGGACAAATGAGGAAGCTGTAATTCGAATGACAGACAATACAATGGCCAAATGAAAAGGGACAAATGAGGAAGCTGTATTTCGAATGACACACAATACAATGGCCAAATGAAAAGGGACAAATGGGGAAGCTGTAATTCGAATGACACACAATACATTGGCCAAATGAAAAGGGACAAATGAGGAAGCTGTAATTCGAATGACACACAATACAATGGCCAAATGAAAAGGCACAAATGGGGAAACTGTAATTCGAATGACACACAATACAATGACCAAATGAAAAGGGACAAATGGGGGAAGCTGTAATTTGAATGACACACAATACAATGGCCAAATGAAAAAGGACAAATGGGGAAGCTGTCATTCGAATGACACACAATACAATGGCCAAATGAAAAGGCACAAATGAGGAAGCTGTATTTCGAATGACACACAATACAATGGCCAAATGAAAAGGGACAAATGGGAAAGCTGTAATTCGAATGACATACCATACAATGGCCAAATGAAAAGGGACAAATGAGGAAGCTGTAATTCGAATGACACACAATACAATGGCCAAATGAAAAAGGACAAATGGGGAAGCTGTAATTCGAATGACACACAATGCAATGGCCAAATGAAAAGGGACAAATGAGGAAGTTGTAATTCGAATGACACACAATACAATGGCCAAATGAAAAGGACAAATGAGGAAGCTGTAATTCGAATGACACACAATGCAATGGCCAAATGAAAAGGGACAAATGGAGAAGCTGTAATACGAATGACCCACAATAGAATGGCCAAATGAAAAGGGACAAATGAGGAAGCTGTAATTCGAATGACACACAATACAATGGCCAAATGAAAAGGCACAAATGAAGAAGCTGTAATTCGAATGACACACAATACAATGGCCAAATGAAAAGGGACAAATGAGGAAGCTGTTATTCGAATGTCACACAATACAATGGCGGCCAAATGAAAAGGGACAAATGAGGAAGCTGTAATTCGAATGACACACAATACAATGGCCAAATGAAAAGGGACAAATGAAGAAGCTGTAATTCGAATGACACACAATGCGATGGCCAAATGAAAAGGGACAAATGAGGAAGCTGTTATTCGAATGACACACAATACAATGGCGGCCAAATGAAAAGGGACAAATGAGGAAGCTGTAATTCGAATGACACACAATACAATGGCCAAATGAAAAGGGACAAATGGGGAAGCTGTAATTCGAATGACACACAATACAATGGCCAAATCAAAAAGGACAAATGGGGAAGCTGTAATACGAATGACACACAATACAATGGCCAAATGAAAAGGGACAAATGAGGAAGCTGTTATTCGAATGACACACAATACAATGGCGGCCAAATGAAAAGGGACAAATGAGGAAGCTGTAATTCGAATGACACACAATACAATGGCCAAATCAAAAGGGACAAATGAGGAAGCTGTAATTTGAATAACACACAACACAATGGCCAAATGAAAAAGGACAAATGAGGAAGCTGTAATTCGAATGACACACAATACAATGGCCAAATGAAAAGGGACAAATGGAGAAGCTGTAATACGAATGACACACAATACAATGGCCAAATGAAAAGGGACAAATGAGGAAGCTGTAATTCGAATGACACACAATACAATGGACAAATGAAAATGCACAAATGAAGAAGCTGTAATTCGAATGACACACAATGCGATGGCCAAATGAAAAGGGACAAATGAGGAAGCTGTTATTCGAATGACACACAATACAATGGCGGCCAAATGAAAAGGGACAAATGAGGAAGCTGTAATTCGAATGACACACAATACAATGGCCAAATGAAAAGGGACAAATGGGGAAGCTGTAATTCGAATGACACACAATACAATGGCCAAATCAAAAAGGACAAATGTGGAAGCTGTAATACGAATGACACACAATACAATGGCCAAATGAAAAGGGACAAATGAGGAAGCTGTTATTCGAATGACACACAATACAATGGCGGCCAAATGAAAAGGGACAAATGAGGAAGCTGTAATTCGAATGACACACAATACAATGGCCAAATGAAAAGGGACTAATGGGGAAGCTGTAATTCGAATGACACACAATACAATGGCCAAATGAAAAGGGACAAATGGGGAAACTGTGATTCGAATGACACACAATACAATAGCCAAATGAAAAAGGACAAATGGGGAAGCTGTAATTCGAATGACACACAATACAATGGCCAAATGAAAAGGGACAAATGGGGAAGCTGTAATTCGAATGACACACAATACAATGGCCAAATTAAAAGGGACAAATGGGGGAAGCTGTAATTTGAATGACACACAATACAATGGCCAAATGAAAAGGCACAAATGGGGAAGCTGTAATTCTAATGACACACAATACAATGGCCAAATGAAAAGGCACACATAGGGAAGCTGTAATTCGAATGACACACAATACAATGGCCAAATGAAAAGGCACAAATGGGGAAGCTGTAATTCGAATGACACAATAAAATGGCCAAAGGAAAAGGCACAAATGGGGAAGCTGTAATTCGAATGACACACAATATAATTGCCAAATGAAAAGGCACCAATGGGGAAGCTGTAATTTGAATGACACAAGACAATGGCCAAATAAAAAGGACAAATGGGGAAGCTGTAATTTGAATAACACACAATACAATGGCCAAATGAAAAAGGACAAATGGTGAAGCTGTAATTCGAATGACACACAATACAATGGCCAAATGAAAAGGGACAAATGGGGAAGCTGTAATTTGAATAACACACAACACAATGGCCAAATGAAAAAGGACATATGGTGAAGCTGTATTTCGAATGGCACACAATACAATGACCAGATGAAAAGGGACAAATTGGGAAGCTGTAATTCGAATGACACACAATACAATGGTCAAATGAAAAGGCACAAATGGGGAAGCTGTAATTCGAATGACACACAATTCAATGGCCAAATGAAAAAGGACAAATGGGGAAGCTGTAATTCGAATGACACACAATACAATGGCCAAATGAAAAGGGACAAATGGGGAAGCTGTAATTCGAATGACACACAATACAAAGGCCAAATGAAAAAGGACAAATGGGGAAGCTGTATTTCGAATGGCACACAATACAATGACCAAATGAAAACGGACAAATGGGGAACCTGTAATTCGAATGACACACAATACAATGGCCAATTGAAAAGGGACAAATGGGGAAGCTGTAATTCGAATGACACACAATTCAATTGCCAAATGAAAAGGGGTAAATGGGGAAGCTGTAATTCGAATGACACACAATGCAATGGCCAAATGAAAAGGGACAAATGAGGAAGCTGTAATTCGAATGACACACAATACAATGGCCAAATGAAAAAGGACAAATGGGGAAGCTGTAGTTCGAATGACACACAATACAATGGCCAAATGAAAAGGGACAAATGCGGAAGCTGTATTTCGAATAATATACAATACAATGGCCAAATGAAAAGGGACAAAAGGACATACAAAACAACACACAGAAGACTATAAAGATTGAGCAACATTAACTCCACTAAAACCGGTTGTTGAACACGAGTGTTTCGGATGGTTAAGTAGTTCGCGCTCCACTAATGACACCCGCCGTGCTGCTCTTGTTACAAACCCGGTGACAAGTCACCAACGAGGAAAGGACCGAACAGAACATATCCGTTGTCAGTTGTGACAGAGATACTCCATAACGGTTAACCAAATCAAGGTGGCAAACGGAAAATTTTCCAAGTGATGACTTCAACTTAGCCACTAGAAACCCTTGGATCAGTAGCTTCCTTGTTAGCAGCAACCCTCTATAGTAAGTTCTCTTCATTGGAACACATACATGTATTATAATCCATTGATGCGTATATTTATTTAACAGAAGGGAGTCTTCGTCGTAATGATTAGAACGTTTCATGGTCGACCATATTGTTTGTTTCTTATTTTAATGACAAATTCTATCTCTGGCATCAATAACAGTGTACAAAACTCTGCAGATATTTTAAATTCTTCATTCCAATAAGATTTAGGAATTGTTAAATCTGACGATATGAAGCCTTGTGAAGTTCGACTTTTAAAACAGTGTTTCTCCACTTTGTTTCTTACCGTTTTGAAGTGTATAATACTTCCTCGTGGAACATTACTTCCATGTTAATTTGTCTCCATAGTTTTAGGTAGAAATAGTCATATAAAGTATGATCAATGACTGACAATTTCCTATATCTGTCCCTATCATTCTCATCAATGATAATCGACTTATTCTTATTAGAGTTATCGTTCTTTCTGACGTAAAGTATGTCTTTCACAGACCACTTCAGAATTCTTTTCAACAAGACGATTGATTCGTCAAAGTGCTCACTGATCATAACTAAAGCAATCTCTTTGTTAAGCTTTTCAATGTGTGCTTGAATGTCGTCTTTTCTTTGAGTTATGATGACGTCTTTTGGGAAGCCGAAATCAATTGCCATTCTATTTTTGGTAAAACTAAAGAAAGCATCTTTACTATTAGATATTGTGTTATCGTGATTCTCTGGATCTTTCAAAAAATCCGTAATAGCATGTGATCCCTGTATTTTTAGAGGCTTGAACATATCAAAATGTAACATGGCAGACATGAATTGATCAAATGGATCTCGAAGCGATCCAAGGTAAATCGTGTCATTCGGAAGAACTCTATCAAAAGCTGTTCTGTTGTACAAAACATGTAGACATGATATATCAAAAGACTTTGAAAGTGGCGGAGGCCGTATATTCTTCTCGTTGATGGTGTCAAGGTTACTGATAACATTTGGATATATTGAGTCTGCAGACCATACAGATGGAAGAACAAAAGTCAGATTTCTATCAAATCCAAACCGGAAGAAGATGTTTTGAATACTCGAATTTGCTGTTTTGTGTACTTTTATGTAGGCAACATGGCGTATTTCCTGTTGTTCTGTCGAACATGAATCTCTATTAATGTGAGGAGTTGACCTTATGAAAACGTATACAACTGGTACAATGGAGCAGCTAAATACCAAAGACAGAAAGGCAAACCTACAATATTTGAGTATTTATAGTGTTATATCTAGAAGAACATCAACACAATTGCAGGTACCAAGGGGATTTGTTTTCTTTCATTAGAAGGCCTACACGACATATATAATTGATATATTCTGATGCGGTAGTTCTGGAGAAATGAATAAACTTGTCTTAGTTATTCTTGGATTTCGATTCGCTCTAAAAACAACGCTTCCCCAGAACCCCCAGAGGCAAATCTGGTCAATAATTTCATATGCAGAAATTTTGGAAAAGAACTCGAAAATGCCTCCGCCAACATGAGGTCAGAGCAGCCATCTTAGATTTCGAACCGCTCCAAAAAACAACACTCTAGTACCCACAGAGGAACATTTATGGTAAGCGTGGTGACTGGGCATTTTGCATGTCTGAATCAGTTGATTCTTTATACAAACTAATGTACTGTCCGCATTCTTATATCAATATTATCTTTTATGTTGAGCAAACCTTGTTCTGGTTGCAGCAATGTGTGATGATTAAGTCACAAGCTAACACAATTTTTGGACATATATCACCTTTAAGACGATTTAAAGCTCTTAATTGACCATGTAAAGTGGGTGGGATACATGACGTTGACTATATGCCATTGTCCCCGAAAGTATCATTCACCGAATAGTCAGTGATTTAACGTTAACATGGTTTATTAGGGACCGAACCGACCATTTAACTTGAAAAGGGGGGGGGGGGGGTTATGGTATTTTGTTTCGTTCAGAATTATTTTTTTGGACAACACGAGAGTTAGAATATTTATATTATTTGTCGCTCAAAGCGCGAAATTTTTTTTCCAGAATTCAACATTAGGTTATATGACAAAAACTCTGAATCAGATTATTTTTTTTTCCTCCATCAAAATCAGAATATTTTTTTCAGCAACATTGGGAATCAGAATATTTTTTTTAGAAAAAAACCATAACCCCCCCTTCAAGTTAAATGATCGTTCCCTTAGATATATTCAACATTGAATATACAGTTCCTAAATAATGTAAATATTATTAAAACTAAGGTTTTCATCTCTCAGGCATCGGTTGAGGCCCTTAGGTTTTTAAACTCCGAAAGACTTTTAATTGATTTTGGATTTCTAATAGGTTGACTTCGCAAAATAATGTCAATCAAAAGATTACGACTAACCCGGGTATATAACGGATTTGTGATATTATACACAGTGCTTAACATTGAGAAGTGTACCAATGTCGAAAATCGGAAAAGACTCTGTCGAAAGCCAAGGTATACATGTAATTAAATTATGATGTATTCGTGTCAACATTTACCTTATCATATGTTAATACTTACCTTCGGCAAACATTTGATTTTTTTCTCATAATTAAATAAAGAAACTCAGATTGGAGTGATTCGTTTTGCTTCACTTCTTTAGCACGAGTGTGGCTCGTTACTCATTACACCTTAATTTTAAATTTTCTTGCACAATATTGTAACGTAGAAAATAAGTAAAATCAATTTTAGATGTTACCATATGACGTCTACTGAAACACTAGAATAGATCATTCATTTTTAGTCATTTTGAACTGCCTTTATTACAAAATATAGATTGAGAGACCTTATATTGATGAACTACCCATGCATAATAAGGGTAATAACAAAATTACCGAACTCCGAACAATCTTACAAAGGGAAAGTAAAAACTCATAATTATATAAACAGAAAAAATCAGTCAACAACCGGAAAACTGTGAAAACCGTAATGACCCTGACTTGGTACAGGCATTTCTAAAGAAATGGTGGGTTGAATCAGATTTTAAGGCGCCAAACCTCCCGCTCTCATTACGATTTAAAGGTTCCGACTGTCACTGTAACAGTATTTAAATACAGGAACAAAATAGGTAAATAGTTGTCAAAGCAGTACCATATTCGGTGACGTAAATGTCAAAAATATTTTTACGTAACACATTGACAAAAAAAATATCCTTGACATTTTTGACTTCTTTATCTTTATACATTTTCACTATTTGAAAATGCATCGCTTATAATTTTATCTGCAGAGACGGAATATATTTCGACAAGATCTTGGTATCGGAATATAAACTTTTTAAGAGATCGAATAAGGCGAATCTTTTTATAGCCCTGGTCCAGTTGCCTGTTTCTCAGATGAAGATGACGTTTCAGGAAATCAGAATAATTGCTACTGGCCCTTGCATAGCGAATCAATTGCGAGATGTAAACACCATATGCAGGAGAAGCTGGTATATTGCTGCACATGTTTGGAAAATTTATGATTTTAAAATTAAAATCGTTCCGCTTATCATAAATTTTAGTACTGAGTTGACCACTGTCGTCAAATTCGAGGTATAAGTCCAAAAATGATGCGGACGAAGCTGTATCGGTGGTCTCTTTAACTTCCAGCTCTGGAGGATATATCAATGGAAGAAATTCTGCAAATCTAGAATTATTGATAGATAAAACGTCATCAATATACCTGTATGTGAAATTAAAGGCTCTAGCCTCATGAATCTCCTGATCTTTTACAAGCTTTTGAAGAAACTCCGACTCATATGAGTATAAAAATAAATCAATCAAAAGAAAGAAAAAGATCCGTTTTTTATATAGATTTTATATTTCACATTGGTGATTATGTTGATCGCTTCTATCTAATGAACAAAGGATACCACATATACACTAGATCTGTTTCATACATACCTTGTTGAACTTCAACTAGAAACTAACAATGAGGGCCGGTTAAGTGCACATTTTTAGGCAAAAAAAGATTATTTCAATTTTCCCCATTGTGAACTTTCCACTTGTATGTAGCAACATTACAGCAGCACCTACACAAAGAGTATGTCTCTCAGTTGATGCTATATACCAGAGAATGTTATTCCTATCATGATTTCCTTGATAGAAAAAGCTGCTGTTAACAAAGAAGCCATCGAGCAAGGGTTCCTAGTGGTTAAGCCATTACTTCGAAAGCATTACTGTCGAACCAATGACATGGTTAACATTTATGGAATATCTATGTCAGAAAATATAGTCATTCGTACTCACAACCCGTCATTTTCTCACGTTTGACTTGTCATTGGATTTTTAGCAACACGACGGGTGTCACAAGTGGAGCAACTTCATTTAAAAGTTGTTTCAATTTTAATGGACAACATTAATTTGTTTTCGCAAGCAAATTATTACAATTTTATATGATAATGTATTGAATGTATTACCACTGGGTACTGGTGACGGTTCCCATTGCTCAACCCACAGAGCTGCTCAGGGCCTCCCCAGGTGTTGGAAGGGGAACCGGTCTCTCGGTAGGGGTTGTCGTGTCGTATTACGGAACGCGTGGCCATTGACCATAACGGATAACCTTCTTGGAGACTGCCACGCGCCCTGCACCATAAAGACCTCTTTTGTATATTTCGGAATAGAGTAGGCGCAAATTAGCTGCTACGAAAGACTAAATTTTCGGCCCAATCTCACTCTCCATATTTTTCCAGTGACAGTTAAAAGTCGTTGTTCCTGTAGATCAATTCATCCATCATTTCTATAGTCTTTTTTTATACATTGTTGGAATTTGTCATCGTCCTGAATATAGCTGAAATACTGTTCGTTAGATTGTTTGGTTTGGGTTTAAGGTGTTTAAACGCTACTTTCAACAATATTTCAGTTATATCGTGAGGTCAGTTTTATTGGTGGAGAAAACTGGTGAACCCGGAGAAAACCATCGACCTGTCACAAGTCACTGACAAATGTTATCACATAATGTTGTACACCTCGACCTGATCTCACAACATCAGTGGTAATAGGCACTGTTTGTGTAGGTAGTTGTAAATCCAACTATCATAATCTTTTAAGTCATAAGAAAAGAGTTTTATTACGAAAATATCAATTAATGCAACCAACATACATAAGCAATATTGGCCTATACCATGCTATGTACAGTCGATATATATTCATGAAGTGTAAATGATGAATGACGTACGGTCAGGGCCGTCTTGTCAGCAATAAAGGCCCCGGTTAAAGCAGTGCACTGAGGCCCATATCTATACAAACACTCACAGAAATAAAATTATAAATGGTCGATAAAATTAAACATATATTTCTTGTATTGATACTTCCAACAAAATCAGTGTTTAAAAATTAAAAATTATGCCGTATACAACATACATAGATTAGCATGGGGTTCATTTGCTTGTGGGACCACCGGGCAACTGTCCATTGTGCCCATACATAAGACCGCACTGCGTACGGTTACTTTAATACTGATAATCTTCATTTCGCCATTTTAAAGTATGTGTATTTGGGCCAATATTATGCTATCTCCAAGTGAACAAAATAGTTTTTAATTTTAAAAGAATTATATAGGTACCGCTTTCATCAAACATGTCTCTGCTTTCACATACAAAATATTTATCAATATTCAATATTTTTTTTATTGGAAAAAGCACAGTAGAGGCGTGATATATATATTAAGGCAATATTCAGTATCGAAATCATACTCTTTAAAATTATCTGTGACAAGATTATACAGACATATATTCCTTCTTGTGTAATGTTATTACCTTTTAAAGTTTCAACAACAAGCTGGTTAATAATTTTATAGCATTTATTTTAGAAAGACTGAGTTTAATCAATAATAACAGATATACATATAGTATGAACGGCATAATTAATAGTTAAATAAATAAAATTCATTGTGTCTTACTATTCTAAACCATTGTCGGCAGATGTTGGTAGTATTCAAATATTTTGTAGGATCAGACTGACGGAAAATTTAAGATGAATAAACAAATGGGTACTGATAGAAATAATTAACACTAACAGAAATAAGGAAAAAGTCATGCGTTCCTTGTTCCTTGCAAGCACACCATGGTTAGAAAATATATGTTACTTAGCCAAAGAAATAATAAATGCAAAAATTGTATAAATATGAAAAATGTTAATGTTCACCACAAAATGAAAAATGTTAATGTTCACCACAAAATGAAAAATGTTAATGTTCACCACTATTTTTTCTTATCAGAGACATATGAGCCGGTGGCAAGGGGCACATGCCCTCTCCCCCACCCCCACCCCCTTTTGGCAAAATTTTAAAAAGCTGGATTTTTAGTATACTTTAGGATTTTTGTGATATTTATTTGGAATTACCATTATTCAACACAACTAAACCGTATGAAAGGTAGGAATTAAGTATAAATATGAACGGGTGTCATCCCTTGTGATATTTTAGTACCGCACATTGATAGTAGGGTTAAAATTGTTGATAGCGAAAGGCCGGGAGCAGGTCCCTGTGATCTCCTCCTAGTTATTGTACGTGTACTATAGATGCGTATTAAAAAATATTGATGACATTGTCATCTTTGCGTGTCAGTTGTGACCCAAATACGATTTCAATGCTGACCTTTACTTGTTGCAACGTAAAATATGACGTGATAAAAAAAATATTAACATGACGATGAATGGTGGCCAGATTCGTTTTTATTTACGCATTTATTGTAGAACTTTAGGAATATTGTGGTACATGTACAAATAATCTTGGAAACAGGAAATGTGTTTGGATTTCTTTTAAACTGGTAAGTCATATATACAGTAACGAAATGTCAATATAAATCTGGAGTTCGACAGTGAAATGCAGTTGGGCGTGACATAAAATGTCCATACGTCAAAACATGACCAGATTCGTGTTGTCTTAAAGAGTCATTCACAGTGATAAAAAAATGAACAGTTGTCCTTAACCTGATAGTCCATGTTAACATAAAGTCCTTTCAGTACGCCAGTGTTGTATTAATCAAAGTTTTGATTGATCCGAGTAAATATTTAGACCACCCGCGTAGATTCTGCAAAAACTAAAACAAAACTAAAACACACCAAGGCGAGTTTTTCTACATCGGCTGCAAATGGTCCAAAAAATAAATTTGATATTTTCTGAAAATATTGTAGTTCAAAATTAAGTCAAATTATCTTTTACTAATCCGTAACTAGAAAGGTTTTTATCTAATAATCTGGACACGCTTGAAAAAAGTGCTGTGTTTGTTTACATAATACATGTCGTCACGATTTACGGAATTGGCGCAGTTGCAAATGAAATAGATGTCGTTTTGAAATTTTTTGACTCGGGAATGAAAATACAAGATTTTAATTAAAATTCCGCGAAATGTTGTTGTACGACTCTGGCCTATGTCTATGAATAACATGACGTCATGACTTTGATAGCGAGATGTCATTCTGATTAATTTAACAATGTAAGCACCTTTTATTGTCTTTTGTTACTTAAATACGATTTTTAGAAGTTCATGATATCATTTTAATTTTAAAATCATTTATTGGAGACTTTTCTTTTTATTTTTGGCATTCTCTCCGAGACTGCCAACTTTTATCAACTTCCGGACGAAAGGATTTCAATCTCATCATAAGGAAGATTGTGCATTCAATGCGCATGCCCATGTTGCTGTAAAGCTCTCTGTGCTCGCTATTAACCAGTCAATTTCAATTTTAGGTAATCTTCATTCTTTTTGAAGAAGGCAATAGTATTGACCGAAATGGTAGGCTATAATTGTTTTATCATTTTTCAATATTATTATTTAAATATTAAAATTTTGAAATTTTATGAAAACTGAAATTTTTGAAACTTTTTTAAAATTTTGAAATGTTGAATTTTTTTTGACAATTTTGATATCTTATGAAAATTTTTATTTTTTGTTTTAATTTTTGAAATTTTTTAATTTGTTTTAATTTTGTTGATATATTGAAATTTTTTTTGAAAATTTTGAACTTTAATTTTTTTTTATTGATTTTAGAATTTAGAAATTTTATGAAATTTTTCAAAGAGTTGTTTCCCTTTTGAGGCACGCAATGGGTTGTTTACCGGGAAACAATAGGATTGTTACCCGGTAAACAACTAGTTGTTTCCCGCTTGGGTTAATTTTCACAAAACATTAAAATTGTTTCAGGCCATGTGATTTAATTTAAGCCAATGAGAAGTTAGTGAGGTATAATAATTCATGTTGTTTCGTGAGTGAACAGAGTAAATATAGATCATCAATAGTGGTGTTATTTACATCATGCCAGTACAATATGCAAAATAGGAAAAACTAGAGGAGCACCTGAGCTTGCATCGCTCATCTGATTATTCATATATATATACCACTTCACATCTGATTTCAGACATCGGACAGAAAAGCATGCCTTGTAAATATTTCGCTAAACTATTTACCCGATCGGAGCATACTGCTTTCATATCCTTTTGTGTTTATTTGGAAGAACATGTCGTTTGTGGGACGTTTATGTTTACAATGCACGCTTTATTTCGTTTTTTAGCGCATGAAAATAGGGAACACACATATTTTGAAACGTTTCCACACCACGACAAACGACTTCCGACTTTCCTGTTCACATATTATATATATTGGATATGAAAAAGGCGCTAAATTGTTCTTCAATAAGCTGATCAAATGCATATTTTTCACAGATATGCATCTTTGCTATCATGAGTCATCATAGCGTAAGCCTCGATATGGCATCTTTAATATGGGACATACACATGATAGTATAGTCAATTTAGCATTAAAATAGATCAACCTACAACTAATTGCAACACATGGTTTATGAGTGCAAATTAGAATATGGACTTGTATTAACAACATACTAAAATATACATAAATATAATTTGGGGAAAATTATATAGGTTTTTTTTTATCAATTTGACCACACTCCGCAAAATATTTTTTTTTTAGACAGCCATTGACCAAAATTCCGGTAAAAATCTTTGTGCTGCAATTAGTTTTCGGATATACTCCTGGTTTTTTCTTGGGGGTGGGGGGTTCGTTTTACTCGATCTTTAGTTTTCTATGTAGTGTTTTGTACATCATTGTTTGTCATTTTTCTTTAGGCCATTTTGGTATCTTCAAACTCTTCTTATACACCAAATTGACTATTCTAACAGCAGTGCGTTTTCCACTAATCCTACTAAATGAAATAATACGATTTTATATAATACAATGTTTAAATGAAAAGGGACAAATGGGAAAGCTGTAATTCAAATGACAAACAATACAATGGCCAAAAGAAAATGATCTACAAAACAACACACAGAAAACTATAAAGATCGAGCAACACGAACCTCACTATAAAAATCGGGTGTTCCGGAAGGATAAGCAGTTCGTGCTCCTCTGATGACACCCGTCGTGTTACTCTTGTTACAAACCCAGTGACAAGTCAAGAATGAGAAAAGGACAGAATAGTGGTCAGTTGTGACACAGGTACGTTATAAATGTTATCCAAGTCATTATGGCCACTTTAAATTTTAATTAACGACTAGGAACCCCTGGATCAGAAGTTTCCTTGTTAACAGCAACCCTCTATGGTAAGTTCTGTTCATTGGAGCACATACAATGTACATGTATATTGAGCCATTGATGCGTATATCTATTTAACAGAAGAGTCTTGGTGGTAATTATAAGAACGTTTCATCACCGACCATATTGTGTGTCTCTTATTTTAATGACAAAATCCATCTCTGAGATCAGTAACAGTGTACAAAACTCTGCAGATATTTTAAATTCTTCATTCCAATAAGATTTTGGAATTGTTAAATCGGACGATATGAAGCCTTGTGAAGTTCGACTTTTAAAACAGTGTTTCTCCACTTTGTTTCTGACCGTTTTGAAGTATAATACTTCCTCGTGGAACATTACTTCCATGTTAATTTGTCGCCATAGTTTTAGGTAGAAATATTCATATAAAGTATGATCAATGACTGACAATTTCCTATATCTGTCCCTATCATTCTCATCAATGATAATCGACTTATTCTTATTAGAGTTATCGTTCTTTCTGACGTAGAGTATGTCTTTCACAGACCACTTCAGAATTCTTTTCAACAAGACGATTGATTCGTCAAAGTGCTCACTGATCATAACTAAAGCAATCTCTTTGTTAAGCTTTTCAATGTGTGCTTGAATGTCGTCTTTTCTTTGAGTTATGATGACGTCTTTTGGGAAGCCGAAATCAATTGCCATTCTATTTTTGGTAAAACTAAAGAAAGCATCTTTACTATTAGATATTGTGTTATCGTGATTCTCTGGATCTTTCAAAAAATCCATAATAGCATTCGGTCCTTGTATTTTTAGACCCTTGAACATATCAAAATATAACATGGCAGACATGAATTGATCAAACGGATCTCGGAGCGATCCAATGTAGATCGTGTCATTCGGAAGAACTCTATCAAAAGCTGTTCTGTTGTACAAAACATGTAGACATGATATATCAAAAGACTTTGAAAGTGGTGGAGGCCGTATATTCTTCTCGTTGATGGTTTCAAGGTTACTGATAACATTTGGATATATTGAGTCTGCAGACCATACAGATGGAAGAACAAAAGTCAGATTTCTATCAAATCCAAACCGGAAGAAGATGTTTTGAATACTTGAACTTGCTGTTTTGTGTACTTTTATGTAGGCAACATGGAGTATTTCCTGTTGTTCTGTCGAACATGAATCTCTATTAATGTGAGGAGTTGACCTTATGAAAACGTATACAACTGGTACAATGGAGCAGCTAAATACCAAAGACAGAAAGGCAAACCTACAATATATGAGTATTTATAGTGTTATTTCTAGAAGAACATCAACACAATTACAGGTACCAAGAGGATTTGATTTCTTTCATTAGAAGGCCTACACGACATATATAATTGATATATTCTGATGCGGTAGTTCTGGAGAAATGAATAAACTTGTCTTAGTTATTCTTGGATTTCGATTCGCTCTAAAAACAACACTTCCCCAGAACCCCCAGAGGCAAATCTGGTCAATAATTTCATATGCAGAAATTTTGGAAAAGAACTCGAAAATGCCTCCGCCAACATGAGGTCAGAGCAGCCATCTTAGATTTCGAACCGCTCCAAAAAACAACACACTAGTACCCACAGAGGAACATTTATGGTAAGCGTGGTGACTGGGCATTGTGCATGTCTGAATCAGTTGATTCTTTATACAAACTAATGTACTGTCCGCATTCTTATATCAATATTATCTTTTATGTTGAGCAAACCTTGTTCTGGTTGCAGCAATGTGTGATGATTAAGTCACAAGCTAACACAATTTTTGGACATATATCACCTTTAAGACGATTTAAAGCTCTTAATTAACCATGTAATGTGGGTGGGATACATGACGTTGACTATATGCCATTGTCCCCGAAAGTATCATTCACCGAATAGTCAGTGATTTAACGTTAACATGGTTTATTAGGGACCGACCATTTAACTTGAAGTGGGGGGGGGGGGGGGGGTATGGTTTTTTGTTTCGTTCAGAATTATTTTTTTGGACAACACGAGAGTTAGAATATTTATTTTTTTTGTCGCTCAAAGCGCGAAATTTTTTTCCAGAATTCAACATTAGGTTATATGACAAAATTTCTGAATCAGATTTTTTTTTTTCCTCCATCAAAATCAGAATATTTTTTTCAGCAACATTGGGAATCAGAATATTTGTTTTAGAAAAAAAACATAACCTCCCCCCCCCCCCCCCCTTCAAGTTAAATGATCGTTCCCTTAGATATATTTAACATTGAATATACAGTTCCTAAATAATGTAAATATTATTAAAACTAAGGTTTTCATCTCTCAGGCATCGGTTGAGTCCCTTAGGTTTTTATTCTCCGAAAGACTTTTAAATGATTTTGGATTTCTAATAGGTTGACTTCGCAAAATAATGTCAATCAAAAGAATACGACTAACCGGGTATATAACGGATTTGTGATATTATACACAGCGCTTAACATTGAGAAGTGTACCAATGTCGAAAATCGGAAAAGACTCTGTCGAAAGCCAAGGTATACATGTAATTAAATTATGATGTATTCGTGTCAACATTTACCTTATCATATGTTAATACTTACCTTCGGCAAACATTTGATTTGTTCCTCATAATTAAATAAAGAAACTCAGATTGGAGTGATTCGTTTTGCTTCACTTTTTTAGCACGAGTGTGGCTCGTTACTCATTACACCTTAATTTTAAATTTTCTTGCACAATATTGTAACGTAGAAAATAAGTAAAATCAATTTTAGATGTTACCATATGACGTCTACTGAAACACTAGAATAGATCATTCATTTTTAGTCATTTGAACTGCCTTTATTACAAAATATAGATTGAGAGACCTTATATTGATGAACTACCCATGCATAATAAGGGTAATAACAAAATTACCGAACTCCGAACAATCTTACAAAGGGAAAGTAAAAACTCATAATTATATAAACAGAAAAAATCAGTCAACAACCGGAAAACTGTGAAAACCGTAATGACCCTGACTTGGTACAGGCATTTCTAAAGAAATGGTGGGTTGAATCAGATTTTAAGGCGCCAAACCTCCCGCTCTCATTACGGTTTAAAGGTTCCGACTGTCACTGTAACAGTATTTAAATACAGGAACAAAATAGGTAAAATAGTTATCAAAGCAGTACCATATTCGGTGACGTAAATGTCAAAAATATTTTTACGTCACACATTGACAAAAAAAATATCCTTGACATTTTTTACTTCTTTATCTTTATACTTTTTCACTATATGAAAATGCATCCCTTATAATTTTTTCTGCAGAGACGGAATATATTTCGACAAGATCTTGGTATCGGAATATAAACTTTTTAAGAGATCGAATAAGGCGAATCTTTTTATAGCCCTGGTCCAGTAGCCTGTTTCTCAGATGAAGATGACGTTTCAGGAAATCAGAATAATTGCTACTGGCCCTTACATAGCGAATCAATTGCGAGATGTAAACACCATATGCAGGAGAAGCTGGTATATTGCTGCACATGTTTGTAAAATTTATGATTTTAAAATTGAAGCTTATCATAAATTTTAGTACTGAGTTGACCACTGTCGTCAAATTCGAGGTATAAGTCCAAAAATGATGCGGACGAAGCTGTATCGGTGGTCTCTTTAACTTCCAGCTCTGGAGGATATATCAATGGAAGAAATTCTGCAAATCTAGAATTATTGATAGATAAAACGTCATCAATATACCTGTATGTGAAATTAAAGGCTCTAGCCTCATGAATCTCCTTATCTTTTACAAGCTTTTGAAGAAACTCCGACTCATATGAGTATAAAAATAAATCAATCAAAAGAAAGAAAAAGATCCGTTTTTTATATAGATTTTATATTTCACATTGGTGATTATGTTGATCGCTTCTATCTAATGAACAAAGGATACCACATATACACTAGATCTGTTTCATACATACCTTGTTGAACTTCAACTAGAAACTAACAATGAGGGCCGGTTAAGTGCACATTTTTAGGCAAAAAAAGATTATTTCAATTTTCCCCATTGTGAACTTTCCACTTGTATGTAGCAACATTACAGCAGCACCTACACAAAGAGTATGTCTCTCAGTTGATGCTATATACCAGAGAATGTTATTCCTATCATGATTTCCTTGATAGAAAAAGCTGCTGTTAACAAAGAAGCCACCGAGCACGGGTTCCTAGTGGTTAAGCCATTACTTCGAAAGCATTACTGTCGAACCAATGACATGGTTAACATTTATGGAATATCTATGTCAGAAAATATAGTCATTCGTACTCACAACCCGTCATTTTCTCACGCTTGACTTGTCATTGGAATTTTAGCAACACGACGGGTGTCACAAGTGGAGCAAAAGCTGTTCACCCTTCAGAAAACTTCATTTAAAAGTTGTTTCAATTTTAATGGACAACATTAATTTGTTTTCGCAAGCAAAATTAATACAATTTTATATGATAATGTATTGAATGTATTACCACTGAGTACTGGTGACTGTTCCCATGGCTCAACCCACAGAGCTGCTCAGGGCCTCCCCAAGTGTTGGAAGGGGAACCGGTCTCTTGGTAGGGGTTGTCGTGTCGTATTACGGAACGCGTGGCCATTGACCATAACGGATAACCTTCTTGGAGACTGCCACGCGCCCTGCACCATAAAGACCTCTTTTGTATATTTCGGAATAGAGTAGGCGCAAATTAGCTGCTACGAAAGACTAAATTTTCGGCCCAATCTCACTCTCCATATTTTTCCAGTGGCAGTTAAAAGTCGTTGTTCCTGTAGATCAATTCATCCATCATTTCTATAGTCTTTTTTATACATTGTTGGAATTTGTCATCGTCTTGAATATAGCTGAAATACTGTTCGTTAGATTGTTTGGTTTGGGTTTAAGGTGTTTAAACGCCACTTTCAACAATATTTCAGTTATATCGTGGCGGTCAGTTTTATTGGTGGAGAAAACTGGTGGACCCGGAGAAAAACACCGACCTGTCACAAGTCACTGACAAATTTTATCACATAATGTTGTACACCTCGCCCCGATCTCACAACATCAGTGGTAATAGGCACTGTTTGCGTATGTAGTTGTAAATCCCACTACCATAATCACAGTCACAACGTTAGACGTTACGCAATAATCCATCAATCAATATATTTCCAGGTGTTGTCAAGTCATACTATATATATGTTAGCGGCAATAAGTGAAATCAGGCATTAAGCTTAAATCCTAGGCAATAAGTTAATGCCTAAAATTTCAGGCATTAAGCTTATTTCCTGAAATGAATTGATGAATTTTTCACCTATTGCCGAACTCAATTTTAGGCAATAGGTGAAATTCAGTTTTATGAATTCTGACAAATGTATGCTCAATTTTTCAAATTATTCTGTATTTCAATCTGTTTTATAAGTTGAATAAAATTAGATATTGTCTAAAAATGTATTGTTTTGCCTAAAAAGGAAAAAAAGGTTGATGACAGAATTATTTTATTATAGAATAATTTCAAGATATTTTCCCAAAATAAAATTCACCCTTCAGTGGCTTGGCTGGTTTCAACTGGACACATCTAGATTTAAATTTTGCTCACTTACTTGTTCAAATGATTTTATTGGATAAGTAAAATTTATTTGTTTAACATGCCTTTAAATGCTATATGCCCCCAGACCTCTTCATTTCTTGATCTGGATTATAAGTAGTTAAATAACACATGTGACAAGATGTCTTCTTCTGAGCAAAGTTTTCTTGTGGCTTTACGAAATAAGTTTGAATCGAAGAAAACTAGGAATATATACCCAAGAGAGCAGTACAATGAACTTTTGGCTAAGATCAAATTATTGGAGTCATCAGAAAAGAAATCAACTACAGATTATTACAATTTGAAAAGGTATGACATTTTTATTATTGGAGGCTATGAAAGGCTAATTACCAAACAGTTGCAGTGTCAATACCTACGTTTGAGCGAGGGAAGGGCGATAGTAGAAATTTACAAGGAAGAATTATTGAGGGTGATTTAATTTAACCATTTTTTTATGATCGTTATTCGTTTATTAAGTTTTAAAAAGTTTTTATTCATTTAAAAACAATAGCTCAAAACGGGAATAGGATGAAATGTGTATTTGTTGATGAGACAACAGCCTAAAACTGAATTACTTCACTAATTCGCTGTTTGTCATCCAGAGGTCATCTCAAGATCTTCAACTCAGTGGAAATCCACAACATGCATTGAGCTCTGAATTGCCCCGACAACACAACACAGTGCACAAATCAGTAACACACTGTACAGTAAAGAATAATGCAAATACCTACCTTCCCTATTTTTCTTAGCTTGGGGACACAAATAACACATATATTTTGTTTGGCCTAAGCCAAAATACTACACTAATAAGATGATTAACAAACCTCAAAAAGAGAAGTAATTTGGACTCTTTATATTTTCTATTCTTTTGGTACGAGTTTCCCTATTTTTTTTCTTCTTTTCTTCAGGTGAACGACAAAGGAAATGCAGTTATTGGTACGCGATATGGACGACATGGCGGCATGTTTGGAGCTAATGAGATGAGTATCTGCAAGCAGGATTTGATTTTACAAGAGGAACGTAACTGTGAAACATCTATCAGTGTTCGCGAAGCTGCATCTCAGCAGTCCTTATCGGGTGGTCGGGGATTTTTTAAATGTTCGTGTAAATCAAAATGTTCAAGTAACAGATGCAAGTGTAAGAAAAAGTACTGTGCAATAGTCGGTGCCATAGCTCTGGATCATGTGATAACAAATGAATTTTAATATATGACTTTAAATATTTCCATAAAACTTTAAATTTTAATATTTTATTCTATTTAGCATTTTAAGTGAATGATGTCGTTTTAGAAAGATTTTTATTTCAGGTATTTGACATTTTAAATATCTCGTTTTAATATAAAATTGTCAATGATTTACTGACTTATAATAATAATAAATGTATTATATCTATGTTTTGTTTTTGTTTTAGGCATTAAGCCTAATGCCTGGACATATATTTCAGGCATTAAGCTTAAATCCTAGGACATAAGCTTAATGCCTAACACAATTTAGGCATTAAGCTTAATGCCCAGGCAATAGCTTATAGTTATCCATTGAAGAATTGGATATGTTCTGTTTTGTTATCACAATCCAGCCCTTTTCTCATTCATGGCTTATCACCGGTTATGTGACAAAAGTAACATGACTGGTGCCACAGTTGGAGCAGGAACTGGTTACCCTTCCGAAGCATATAAGTTCACCCCCATTTTTTTGGGGGGGTGGGGGGGGGGAGGGGTTGTATGCTCAATGTTTAGTTTTATGTGTAGTCTTGGGTAGATCATTGTTTGTCCTTTTGGCCATTGTATTGGCTGTCCTTCCATTTACAGCTTCTGATCACCCCTTTGGTATCTATAAACTTACTTACAAATCAGCAGTTAATGGCATTACAGACTATAAACTTACTTACAAATCAGCAGTTAATGGCATTACAGACTATAAACTTACTTACAAATCAGCAGTTAATGGCATTACAGACTATAAACTTACTTACAAATCAGCAGTTAATGGCATTACAGACTATAAACTTACTTACAAATCAGCAGTTAATGGCATTACAGACTATAAACTTACTTACAAATCAGCAGTTAATGGCATTACAGACTATAAACTTACTTACAAATCAGCAGTTAATGGCATTACAGACTATAAACTTACTTACAAATTAGCAGTTAATGGCATTACAGACTATAAACTTACTTACAAATCAGCAGTTAATGGCATTACAGACTATAAACTTACTTACAAATCAGCAGTTAATGGCTACAGACTATAAACTTACTTACAAATCAGCAGTTAATGGCATTACAGACTATAAACTTACTTACAAATCAGCAGTTAATGGCATTACAGACTATAAACTTACTTACAAATCAGCAGTTAATGGCATTACAGACTATAAACTTACTTACAAATCAGCAGTTAATGGCATTACAGACTATAAACTTACTTACAAATCAGCAGTTAATGGCATTACAGACTATAAACTTACTTACAAATCAGCAGTTAATGGCATTACGGACTATAAACTTACTTACAAATCAGCAGTTAATGGCATTACAGACTATAAACTTACTTACAAATCAGCAGTTAATGGCATTACAGACTATAAACTTACTTACAAATCAGCAGTTAATGGCATTACAGACTATAAACTTACTTACAAATCAGCAGTTAATGGCATTACAGACTATAAACTTACTTACAAATCAGCAGTTAATGGCATTACAGACTATAAACTTACTTACAAATCAGCAGTTAATGGCATTACAGACTATAAACTTACTTACAAATCAGCAGTTAATGGCATTACAGACTATAAACTTACTTACAAATCAGCAGTTAATGGCATTACAGACTATAAACTTACTTACAAATCAGCAGTTAATGGCATTACGGACTATAAACTTACTTACAAATCAGCAGTTAATGGCATTACGGACTATAAACTTACTTACAAATCAGCAGTTAATGGCATTACAGACTATAAACTTACTTACAAATCAGCAGTTAATGGCATTACAGACTATAAACTTACTTACAAATCAGCAGTTAATGGCATTACAGACTATAAACTTACTTACAAATCAGCAGTTAATGGCATTACGGACTATAAACTTACTTACAAATCAGCAGTTAATGGCATTACGGACTATAAACTTACTTACAAATCAGCAGTTAATGGCATTACAGACTATAAACTTACTTACAAATCAGCAGTTAATGGCATTACGGACTATAAACTTACTTACAAATCAGCAGTTAATGGCATTACGGACTATAAACTTACTTACAAATCAGCAGTTAATGGCATTACAGACTATAAACTTACTTACAAATCAGCAGTTAATGGCATTACGGACTATAAACTTACTTACAAATCAGCAGTTAATGACATTACAGACTATAAACTTACTTACAAATCAGCAGTTAATGGCATTACAGACTATAAACTTACTTACAAATCAGCAGTTAATGGCATTACAGACTATAAACTTACTTACAAATCAGCAGTTAATGGCATTACGGACTATAAACTTACTTACAAATCAGCAGTTAATGGCATTACAGAATATAAACTTACTTACAAATCAGCAGTTAATGGCTACGGACTATAAACAAATTCAACTGATACACCAAGCAAAACAAATATATTGATGTAGAAAAACATAAAAGAAAGTCAGCCTAATTTAAATGTTTCAGAACAGTATTTTTGTTACTGTTCTTCTTTATTCATGCAGACAAACAATAAAACTTTTCCATTGGGGTTCAATACAAATAAGAACAAGACTAGAAAGTTAAATGTACATTGCAAACAGACCACTTCTTTTCTTTTTTAGTGTGAGTAATTAAATCTGTTTCCACATTGAGGAGCAGGATGAAATTATTGAAAATGCAGTTTTAAATATGTATTGCTGAATGCTTCCAGAAGAGACTTTATTTATATAAATTCACACTGTAGTGATGGTACTTGAACAGTAGTTGGATTTACATTTATAATCTTCATCTAACACCACATGGTAGGTAACCCACAGCTGACCAGAATCAGTTATTCTCCACTCGTCACTGGTGGGTCTAACTGCAGAGAAATTCTCGTAGTCATGTGGTCTTTTTAAACATTTTGATAAGTCCCGATGACTGTCTTTTATAATCACAGTCCACAGCTTTAAATGTATCTAAATTATTAGAAAAGAATTCCTTGCAAGTTATGGGAGTCCCAATTTTTCTGTATATTATTAACAATATCAAACCATGATTTTGATTAATCGGGGTTTTTTTTCAACAAAACAAGAATTTCTCTCCCAAGTTGACGCACGAGTGATGATCATAAATAGAGGGTATTCGGATCCGGATCAGTTGTGGGTTACAGCTAAAGTTGTAAATTTGGTTCATGTCCATTGTGTATTTGATACAATTTATGATAAAATATCTTATTAACTTTCAACAGGTTAGTGTTTATTATGGGCAAGTAGGAAAGTGATTGGTGTTGAACGTCAAGTGAGCAATTTTTTGCTATATCATGGCAAGAACAAGTTTACATTTGATAAGATGATGATGAGGTCCGCTTTGTACTAGACCAACACCCTTAGTTGGATTTTTGCAGTGTCAGCTCACTGAAACAATAGTCTGCAGGAAGACACATTATTCTGATTCCGAGCCAACCAGTCTTTGTTCTTACTCCATAATCATGTGTGCTTAGCGGAGAAGCAACAAATACCAATTTTATAGTCTTTCATTCCACCTTCTGAACTTTGGTAATGTGTTTGTTCCTGAACCTTTATATAATTAAATTGTTTGTCCCTAGACCTTGGTATATTACATTGTAATTATGTGTTTATTACATGTTTTTGTTCCGTATTCTCGGTAATTCACCTTGTTATAGAAGTGTAAATACAAAAGTGTATCATACAATGTACGTCAATCAAAGGTTTTACTAGTGTATCATACAATGTACGTCAATCAAAGGTTTTACTAGTGTATCATACAATGTACGTCAATCAAAGGTTTTACTAGTGTATCATACAATGTACGTCAATCAAAGGTTTTACTAACGCTACAGAATATTGTTTTACATGCTCCACGTCAGAATATTGTTTTACATGCTCCACGTCAGAATATTGTTTTACATGCTCCACGTCAGAATATTGTTTTACATGCTCCACGTCACAATATTGTTTTACATGCTCCACGTCAGAATATTGTTTTACATGCTCCACGTCAGAATATTGTTTTACATGCTCCACGTCAGAATATTGTTTTACATGCTCCACGTCAGAATATTGTTTTACATGCTCCACGTCACAATATTGTTTTACATGCTCCACGTCAGAATATTGTTTTACATGCTCCACGTCAGAATATTGTTTTACATGCTCCACGTCAGAATATTGTTTTACATGCTCCACGTCAGAATATTGTTTTACATGCTCCACGTCAGATTATTGTTTTACGTGCTCCACGTCAGAATATTGTTTTACATGCTCCACGTCAGAATATTGTTTTACATGTTCCATGTCAGAATATTGTTTTACATACTCCACGTCAGAATATTGTTTTGCATGCTCCACGTCAGAATATTGTTTTACATGCTCCGCGTCAGAATATTGTTTTACATGCTCCACGTCAGAATATTGTTTTACATGCTCCACGTCAGAATATTGTTTTACATGCTCCATGTCAGAATATTGTTCTACATGCTCCATGTCAGAATATTGTTTTACATGCTCCACGTCAGAATATTGTTTTACATGCTCCACGTCAGAATATTGTTTTACATGCTCCACGTCAGAATATTGTTTTACATGCTCCACGTCAGAATATTGTTTTACATGCTCCACGTCAGAATATTGTTTTACATGCTCCACGTCAGAATATTGTTTTACATGCTCCACGTCAGAATATTGTTTTACATGCTCCACGTCAGATTATTGTTTTACATGCTCCACGTCAGAATATTGTTTTACATGCTCCACGTCAGAATATTGTTTTACATGCTCCACGTCAGAATACTGTTTTACATGCTCCATGTCAGATTATTGTTTTACATGCTCCACGTCAGAATATTGTTTTACATGCTCCACGTCAGATTGTTGTTTTACATGCTCCACGTCAGAATATTGTTTTACATACTCCACGTCAGAATATTGTTTTACATGCTCCACGTCAGAATATTGTTTTACATGCTCCACGTCAGAATATTGTTTTACATGCTCCACGTCAGAATATTGTTTTACATGCTCCATGTCAGAATATTGTTTTACATGCTCCACGTCAGAATATTGTTTTACATGCTCCACGTCAGAATATTGTTTTACATGCTCCACGTCAGAATATTGTTTTACATGCTCCACGTCAGAATATTGTCTTACATGCTCCACGTCAGAATATTGTTTTACATGCTCCACGTCAGATTATTGTTTTACATGCTCCACGTCAGATTATTGTTTTACATGCTCCACGTCAGAATATTGTTTTCCATGCTCCACGTCAGATTATTGTTTTACATGCTCCACGTCAGAATATTGTTTTACATGCTCCACGTCAGAATATTGTTTTACATGCTCCACGTCAGAATATTGTTTTACATGCTCCACGTCAGAATATTGTTTTACATGCTCCACGTCAGAATATTGTTTTACATGCTCCACGTCAGATTATTGTTTTACATGCTCCACGTCAGATTATTGTTTTACATGCTCCACGTCAGAATATTGTTTTACATGCTCCAAATCAGAATATTGTTTTACATGCTCCACGTCAGAATATTGTTTTACATGCTCCACGTCAGAATATTCTTTTACATGCTCCACGTCAGAATATTGTTTTACATGCTCCACGTCAGAATATTGTTTTACATACTCCACGTCAGAATATTGTTTTACATGCTCCACGTCAGAATATTGTTTTACATACTCCACGTCAGAATATTGTTTTACTTGCTCCACGTCAGAATATTGTTTTACATGCTCCACGTCAGAATATTGTTTTACATACTCTACGTCAGAATATTGTTTTACATGCTCCACGTCAGAATATTGTTTACATGCTCCACGTCAGATTCACATCAATCGTATTTTAAGACAAGTTGGAAGATACGAAAGCTGTAATTAATCAGAAGAAGTAAATCGGATGACACACAATACAATGGCTAAAAAAAAAGTAATAAATGGGGAAGCTGTAATTCGAATGACACAATAAAATGGCTAAAAGAAAAGGGATAAATGGGGAAGCTGTAATTCAAATGACACACAATACAATGGCCCAAAAAAAAGGAATAAATGGGGAGCTGTAATTCGAATGACACACAATGCAATGACCAAATGAAAAGGGAAAAATGGGGAAGCTGTAATTCGAATGACACACAATACAATGGCCAAAAGAAAAGAGACAAATGGGGAAGCTGTAATTCGAATGACACACAATACAATGGCCAAATGAAAAAGGACAAATGGGGATGCTGTAATTCGAATGACACACAATACAATGGCCAAATGAAAAGGGACAAATGGTGAAGCTGTAATTCGAATGACACACAATACAATGGCCAAATGAAAGGGCACAAATGGGGAAGCTGTGATTCGAATGACAGACAATACAATGGCCAAATGAAAAAGGATAAATGGGGAAGCTGTAATACGAATGACACACAATACAATAGCCAAATGAAAGGGCACAAATGGGGAAGCTGTAATTCGAATGACACATAATACAATGGCCAAATGAAAAAGGACAAATGGGGAAGCTGTAATACGAATGACACACAATACAACTGCCAAATGAAAAAGGACAAATGGAGAAGCTGTAATTCGAATGACACACAATATAATGGCCAAATGAAAAGGGACAAATGGGGAAGCTGTAATTTGAATGACACACAATACAATGGCCAAATGAAAAAGGACAAATGGGGAAGCTGTAATTCGAATGACACACAATACAATGGCCAAATGAAAAGGGACACATGGGGAAGCTGTAATTTGAATGACACACAATACAATGGCCAAATGAAAAAGGACAAATGGTCAAACTGTAATTCGAATGACACACAATACAATGGCCAAATGAAAAGGGACAAATGGGGAAGCTGTAATTTGAATGTCACACGTATTATATGTCATTCAAATTACAGCTTCCCCATTTGTCCCTTTTCATTTGGCCATTGTATTGTGTAATACGAATGACACACAATACAATGGCCAAATGAAAAGCGACAAATGGGGAAGCTGTAATTCGAATGAAAAACAATACAATGGCCACATGAAAAAGGACAAATGGGGAAGCTGTAATTTGAATGAAACACAATACAATGGCCAAATGAAAAAGGACAAATGGTGAAGCTGTAATTCGAATGACACACAATACAATGGCCAAATGAAAAAGGACAAATGGGGAAGCTGTAATTCGAATGACACACAACACAATGGCCAAATGAAAAAGGACAAATGAGGAAGCTGTATTTCGAATGGCACACAATACAATGACCAAATGAAAAGGGACAAGTGGGGAAGCTGTAATTCGAATGACACACAATACCATGGCCAAATGAAAAGGGACAAATGGGGAAGCTGTAATTCGAATGACACAAAATACAATGGCCAAATGAAAAGGGACAAATGGGGAAGCTGTAATTCGAATGACAAACAATGCAATGGCCAAATGAAAAGGGACAAATGGGGAAGCTGTAATTCGAATGACACACAATACAATGGCCAAATGAAAAAGGACAAATGGGGAAGCTGTAATTCGAATGACACACAATACAATGGCCAAATGAAAAGGGACAAATGGGGAAGCTGTGATTTGAATGACACACAATACAATTGCCAAATGAAAAAGGACAAATGAGGAAGCTATAATTCGAATGACACACAATACAATGGCCAAATGAAAAAGGACAAATGGGGAAGCTGTGATTTGAATGACACACAATACAATGACCAAATGAAAAGGGACAAATGAGGAAGCTCTAATTTGAATGACACACAATACAATGGCCAAATGAAAAGGGACAAATGGGGAAGCTGTAATTCGAATAACACACAATACAATGACCAAATGAAAGGGCACAAATGGGAAGCTGTGATTCGAATGACACACAATACAATGGCCAAATGAAAAGGGACAAATGGGGAAGCTGTAATATGAATGACACACAATACAATGGCCAAATGAAAGGGCACAAATGGGGAAGCTGTAATTCGAATGACACATAATACAATAGCCAAATGAAAAAGGACAAATGGGGAAGTTGTAATACGAATGACACACAATACAATGACCAAATGAAAAAGGACAAATGGGGAAGCTGTAATTCGAATGACACACAATATAATGGCCAAATGAAAAAGGACAAATGGGGAAGCTGTAATTTGAATGACACACAATACAATGACCAAATGAAAAAGGACAAATGGGGAAGCTGTAATTCGAATGACACACAATACAATGGCCAAATGAAAAGGGACAAATGGGGAAGCTATAATTTGAATGACACACAATACAATGGCCAAATGAAAAAGGACAAATGGTGAAGCTGTAATTCGAATGACACACAATACAATGGCCAAATGAAAAGGGACAAATGGGGTAGCTGTGATTTGAATGACACACAATACAATGGCCAAATGAAAAAGGACAAATGAGGAAGCTGTGGGAAGCTGTAATTTGAATGACACACAATACAATGGCCAATTGAAAAAGGACAAATGGAGAAGCTGTAATTCGAATGACACACAATACAATGGCCAAATGAAAAAGGACAAATGGGGAAGCTGTAATTCGAATGACACACAATCCAATGGCCAAATGAAAAGGGACAAATGGGGAAACTGTAATACGAATGACACACAATACAATGGCCAAATGAAAAGGGACAAATGAGGAAGCTGTAATTTGAATGACAAACAATACAGTAGCCAAATGAAAAGGGGCAAATGAGGAAGCTGTATTTCGAATGACACACAATACAATGGCCAAATGAAAAGGGACAAATTGGGAAGCTGTAATTCGAATGACACACAATGCACTGGCCAAATGAAAAGGCAAAATGAGGAAGCTGTAATTCGAATGACACACAATATAATGGCCAAATGAAAAAGGACAAATGGGGAAGCTGTAATTTGAATGACACACAATACAATGACCAAATGAAAAAGGACAAATGGGGAAGCTGTAATTCGAATGACACACAATACAATGGCCAAATGAAAAGGGACAAATGGGTAAGCTGTAATTTGAATGACACACAATACAAAGGCCAAATGAAAAAGGACAAATGGTGAAGCTGTAATTCGAATGACACACAATACAATGGCCAAATGAAAAGGGACAAATGGGGTAGCTGTGATTTGAATGACACACAATACAATGGCCAAATGAAAAAGGACAAATGAGGAAGCTGTGGGAAGCTGTAATTTGAATGACACACAATACAATGGCCAATTGAAAAAGGACAAATGGAGAAGCTGTAATTCGAATGACACACAATACAATGGCCAAATGAAAAAGGACAAATGGGGAAGCTGTAATTCGAATGACACACAATCCAATGGCCAAATGAAAAGGGACAAATGGGGAAACTGTAATACGAATGACACACAATACAATGGCCAAATGAAAAGGGACAAATGAGGAATCTGTAATTTGAATGACAAACAATACAGTAGCCAAATGAAAAGGGACAAATGAGGAAGCTGTATTTCGAATGACACACAATACAATGGCCAAATGAAAAGGGACAAATTGGGAAGCTGTAATTCGAATGACACACAATGCACTGGCCAAATGAAAAGGCAAAATGAGGAAGCTGTAATTCGAATGACACACAATACAATGGCCAAATGAAAAGGCACAAATGGGGAAGCTGTAATTCGAATGACACACAATACAATGGCCCAATTAAAGGCACAAATGGGGAAGCTGTAATTCGAATGACACAATACAATGGCCAAATGAAACGGCACAAATGGAGAAGCTGTAATTCGAATGACACACAATACAATGGCAAAATGAAAAGGGACAAATGGGGAAGCTGTAATTTGAATGACATACAATACAATGGCCAAATGAAAAAGGACAAATGAGGAAGCTGTAATTTGAATGACACACAATACAATGGCCAAATGAAAAAGGACAAATGGGGAAGCTGTGATTTGAATGACACACAATACAATGGCCAAATGAAAAGGGACAAACGAGGAAGCTGTAATTTGAATGACACACAATACAATGGCCAAATGAAAAGGGATATATGGGGAAGCTGTAATTCGAATGACACACAATACAATGGCCAAAAGAAAAGAGACAAATGGGGAAGCTGTAATTCGAATGACACACAATGCAATGGCCAAATGAAAAGGGACAAATGGGGAAGCTGTAATTCGAATGACACACACTACAATGACCTAATGAAAAAGGGCAAATGGTCAAACTGTAATTCGAATGACACACAATACAATGGCCAAATGAAAAGGGACAAATGGGGAAGCTGTAATTTGAATGTCACACGTATTGTATGTCATTCAAATTACAGCTTCCCCATTTGTCCCTTTTCATTTGGCCATTGTATTGTGTAATACGAATGACACACAATACAATGGCCAAATGAAAAGCGACAAATGGGGAAGCTGTAATTCGAATGAAAAACAATACAATGGCCACATGAAAAAGGACAAATGGGGAAGCTGTAATTTGAATGAAACACAATACAATGGCCAAATGAAAAAGGACAAATAGTGAAGCTGTAATTCGAATGACACACAATACAATGGCCAAATGAAAAAGGACAAATGGGGAAGCTGTAATTCGAATGACACACAACACAATGGCCAAATGAAAAAGGACAAATGAGGAAGCTGTATTTCGAATGGCACACAATACAATGACCAAATGAAAAGGGACAAGTGGGGAAGCTGTAATTCGAATGACACACAATACCATGGCCAAATGAAAAGGGACAAATGGGGAAGCTGTAATTCGAATGACACAAAATACAATGGCCAAATGAAAAGGGACAAATGGGGAAGCTGTAATTCGAATGACAAACAATGCAATGGCCAAATGAAAAGGGACAAATGGGGAAGCTGTAATTCGAATGACACACAATACAATGGCCAAATGAAAAAGGACAAATGGGGAAGCTGTAATTCGAATGACACACAATACAATGGCCAAATGAAAAGGGACAAATGGGGAAGCTGTGATTTGAATGACACACAATACAATTGCCAAATGAAAAAGGACAAATGAGGAAGCTATAATTCGAATGACACACAATACAATGGCCAAATGAAAAAGGACAAATGGGGAAGCTGTGATTTGAATGACACACAATACAATGACCAAATGAAAAGGGACAAATGAGGAAGCTCTAATTTGAATGACACACAATACAATGGCCAAATGAAAAGGGACAAATGGGGAAGCTGTAATTCGAATAACACACAATACAATGACCAAATGAAAGGGCACAAATGGGAAGCTGTGATTCGAATGACACACAATACAATGGCCAAATGAAAAGGGACAAATGGGGAAGCTGTAATATGAATGACACACAATACAATGGCCAAATGAAAGGGCACAAATGGGGAAGCTGTAATTCGAATGACACATAATACAATAGCCAAATGAAAAAGGACAAATGGGGAAGTTGTAATACGAATGACACACAATACAATGACCAAATGAAAAAGGACAAATGGGGAAGCTGTAATTCGAATGACACACAATATAATGGCCAAATGAAAAAGGACAAATGGGGAAGCTGTAATTTGAATGACACACAATACAATGACCAAATGAAAAAGGACAAATGGGGAAGCTGTAATTCGAATGACACACAATACAATGGCCAAATGAAAAGGGACAAATGGGGAAGCTATAATTTGAATGACACACAATACAATGGCCAAATGAAAAAGGACAAATGGTGAAGCTGTAATTCGAATGACACACAATACAATGGCCAAATGAAAAGGGACAAATGGGGTAGCTGTGATTTGAATGACACACAATACAATGGCCAAATGAAAAAGGACAAATGAGGAAGCTGTGGGAAGCTGTAATTTGAATGACACACAATACAATGGCCAATTGAAAAAGGACAAATGGAGAAGCTGTAATTCGAATGACACACAATACAGTGGCCAAATGAAAAAGGACAAATGGGGAAGCTGTAATTCGAATGACACACAATCCAATGGCCAAATGAAAAGGGACAAATGGGGAAACTGTAATACGAATGACACACAATACAATGGCCAAATGAAAAGGGACAAATGAGGAAGCTGTAATTTGAATGACAAACAATACAGTAGCCAAATGAAAAGGGGCAAATGAGGAAGCTGTATTTCGAATGACACACAATACAATGGCCAAATGAAAAGGGACAAATTGGGAAGCTGTAATTCGAATGACACACAATGCACTGGCCAAATGAAAAGGCAAAATGAGGAAGCTGTAATTCGAATGACACACAATATAATGGCCAAATGAAAAAGGACAAATGGGGAAGCTGTAATTTGAATGACACACAATACAATGACCAAATGAAAAAGGACAAATGGGGAAGCTGTAATTCGAATGACACACAATACAATGGCCAAATGAAAAGGGACAAATGGGTAAGCTGTAATTTGAATGACACACAATACAAAGGCCAAATGAAAAAGGACAAATGGTGAAGCTGTAATTCGAATGACACACAATACAATGGCCAAATGAAAAGGGACAAATGGGGTAGCTGTGATTTGAATGACACACAATACAATGGCCAAATGAAAAAGGACAAATGAGGAAGCTGTGGGAAGCTGTAATTTGAATGACACACAATACAATGGCCAATTGAAAAAGGACAAATGGAGAAGCTGTAATTCGAATGACACACAATACAATGGCCAAATGTAAAAGGACAAATGGGGAAGCTGTAATTCGAATGACACACAATCCAATGGCCAAATGAAAAGGGACAAATGGGGAAACTGTAATACGAATGACACACAATACAATGGCCAAATGAAAAGGGACAAATGAGGAATCTGTAATTTGAATGACAAACAATACAGTAGCCAAATGAAAAGGGACAAATGAGGAAGCTGTATTTCGAATGACACACAATACAATGGCCAAATGAAAAGGGACAAATTGGGAAGCTGTAATTCGAATGACACACAATGCACTGGCCAAATGAAAAGGCAAAATGAGGAAGCTGTAATTCGAATGACACACAATACAATGGCCAAATGAAAAGGCACAAATGGGGAAGCTGTAATTCGAATGACACACAATACAATGGCCCAATTAAAGGCACAAATGGGGAAGCTGTAATTCGAATGACACAATACAATGGCCAAATGAAACGGCACAAATGGAGAAGCTGTAATTCGAATGACACACAATACAATGGCAAAATGAAAAGGGACAAATGGGGAAGCTGTAATTTGAATGACATACAATACAATGGCCAAATGAAAAAGGACAAATGAGGAAGCTGTAATTTGAATGACACACAATACAATGGCCAAATGAAAAAGGACAAATGGGGAAGCTGTGATTTGAATGACACACAATACAATGGCCAAATGAAAAGGGACAAACGAGGAAGCTGTAATTTGAATGACACACAATACAATGGCCAAATGAAAAGGGATATATGGGGAAGCTGTAATTCGAATGACACACAATACAATGGCCAAAAGAAAAGAGACAAATGGGGAAGCTGTAATTCGAATGACACACAATGCAATGGCCAAATGAAAAGGGACAAATGGGGAAGCTGTAATTCGAATGACACACACTACAATGACCTAATGAAAAAGGGCAAATGGTCAAACTGTAATTCGAATGACACACAATACAATGGCCAAATGAAAAGGGACAAATGGGGAAGCTGTAATTTGAATGTCACACGTATTGTATGTCATTCAAATTACAGCTTCCCCATTTGTCCCTTTTCATTTGGCCATTGTATTGTGTAATACGAATGACACACAATACAATGGCCAAATGAAAAGCGACAAATGGGGAAGCTGTAATTCGAATGAAAAACAATACAATGGCCACATGAAAAAGGACAAATGGGGAAGCTGTAATTTGAATGAAACACAATACAATGGCCAAATGAAAAAGGACAAATAGTGAAGCTGTAATTCGAATGACACACAATACAATGGCCAAATGAAAAAGGACAAATGGGGAAGCTGTAATTCGAATGACACACAACACAATGGCCAAATGAAAAAGGACAAATGAGGAAGCTGTATTTCGAATGGCACACAATACAATGACCAAATGAAAAGGGACAAGTGGGGAAGCTGTAATTCGAATGACACACAATACCATGGCCAAATGAAAAGGGACAAATGGGGAAGCTGTAATTCGAATGACACAAAATACAATGGCCAAATGAAAAGGGACAAATGGGGAAGCTGTAATTCGAATGACAAACAATGCAATGGCCAAATGAAAAGGGACAAATGGGGAAGCTGTAATTCGAATGACACACAATACAATGGCCAAATGAAAAAGGACAAATGGGGAAGTTGTAATTCGAATGACACACAATACAATGGCCAAATGAAAAGGGACAAATGGGGAAGCTGTGATTTGAATGACACACAATACAATTGCCAAATGAAAAAGGACAAATGAGGAAGCTATAATTCGAATGACACACAATACAATGGCCAAATGAAAAAGGACAAATGGGGAAGCTGTGATTTGAATGACACACAATACAATGACCAAATGAAAAGGGACAAATGAGGAAGCTCTAATTTGAATGACACACAATACAATGGCCAAATGAAAAGGGACAAATGGGGAAGCTGTAATTCGAATAACACACAATACAATGACCAAATGAAAGGGCACAAATGGGAAGCTGTGATTCGAATGACACACAATACAATGGCCAAATGAAAAGGGACAAATGGGGAAGCTGTAATATGAATGACACACAATACAATGGCCAAATGAAAGGGCACAAATGGGGAAGCTGTAATTCGAATGACACATAATACAATAGCCAAATGAAAAAGGACAAATGGGGAAGTTGTAATACGAATGACACACAATACAATGACCAAATGAAAAAGGACAAATGGGGAAGCTGTAATTCGAATGACACACAATATAATGGCCAAATGAAAAAGGACAAATGGGGAAGCTGTAATTTGAATGACACACAATACAATGACCAAATGAAAAAGGACAAATGGGGAAGCTGTAATTCGAATGACACACAATACAATGGCCAAATGAAAAGGGACAAATGGGGAAGCTGTAATTTGAATGACACACAATACAATGGCCAAATGAAAAAGGACAAATGAGGAAGCTGTGGGAAGCTGTAATTTGAATGACACACAATACAATGGCCAATTGAAAAAGGACAAATGGAGAAGCTGTAATTCGAATGACACACAATACAATGGCCAAATGAAAAGGACAAATGGGGAAGCTGTAATTCGAATGACACACAATCCAATGGCCAAATGAAAAGGGACAAATGGGGAAACTGTAATACGAATGACACACAATACAATGGCCAAATGAAAAGGGACAATGAGGAAGCTGTAATTTGAATGACAAACAATACAGTAGCCAAATGAAAAGAGACAAATGAGGAAGCTGTATTTCGAATGACACACAATACAATGGCCAAATGAAAAGGGACAAATTGGGAAGCTGTAATTCGAATGACACACAATGCACTGGCCAAATGAAAAGGCAAAATGAGGAAGCTGTAATTCGAATGACACACAATACAATGGCCAAATGAAAAGGCACAAATGGGGAAGCTGTAATTCGAATGACACACAATACAATGGCCCAATTAAAGGCACAAATGGGGAAGCTGTAATTCGAATGACACAATACAATGGCCAAATGAAACGGCACAAATGGAGAAGCTGTAATTCGAATGACACACAATACAATGGCAAAATGAAAAGGGACAAATGGGGAAGCTGTAATTTGAATGACATACAATACAATGGCCAAATGAAAAAGGACAAATGAGGAAGCTGTAATTTGAATGACACACAATACAATGGCCAAATGAAAAAGGACAAATGGGGAAGCTGTGATTTGAATGACACACAATACAATGGCCAAATGAAAAGGGACAAACGAGGAAGCTGTAATTTGAATGACACACAATACAATGGCCAAATGAAAAGGGATATATGGGGAAGCTGTAATTCGAATGACACACAATACAATGGCCAAAAGAAAAGAGACAAATGGGGAAGCTGTAATTCGAATGACACACAATGCAATGGCCAAATGAAAAGGGACAAATGGGGAAGCTGTAATTCGAATGACACACACTACAATGACCTAATGAAAGGCACAAATGGGGAATCTGTCATGAGAATGACACACAATACAATGGCCAAATGAAAAAGGACAAATGGGGAAGCTGTAATACGAATGACACACAATACAATGGCCAAATGAAAGGGCACAAATGGGGAAGCTGTAATTCGAATGACATATAATACAATAACCAAATGAAAAAGGACAAATGGGGAAGTTGTAATACGAATGACACACAATACAATGGCCAAATGAAAAAGGACAAATGGGGAAGCTGTAATTCGAATGACACACAATACAATGGCCAAATGAAAAAGGATAAATGAGGAAGCTGTAATTCGAATGACACACAATACAATGGCCAAATGAAAAGGGACAAATGGTGAAGCTGCAATTTGAATGACACACAATACAATGGCCAAATGAAAAAGGACAAATGGGGAAGTTGTAATTCGAATGACACACAATATAATGGCCAGATGAAAAAGGACAAATGAGGAAGCTGTAATTTGAATGACACACAATACAATGATCAAATGAAAAAGGACTAATATGGAAGCTGTAATTCGAATGACACACAATATAATGGCCAAATGAAAAAGGACAAATGGGGAAGCTGTAATTCGAATGACACACAATACAATGGCCAAATGAAAAGGGACAAATGAGGAAGCTGTAATTTGAATGACACACAATACAATGGCCAAATGAAAAAGGACAAATGGGGAAGCTGCGGGAAGCTGTAATTTGAATGACACACAATACAATGGCCAATTGAAAAAGGACAACTGGGGAAGCTGTAATTCGAATGACACACAATACAATGGCCAAATGAAAAAGGACAAATGGGGAAGCTGTAATTCGAATGACACACAATACAATGGCCAAATGAAAAGGAACAAATGGGGAAGCTGTAATACGAATGACACACAATACAATGGCCAAATGAAAAGGGACAAATGAGGAAGCTGTAATTTGAATGACAAACAATACAATGGCCAAATGAAAAGGGACAAATGAGGAAGCTGTATTTCGAATGACACACAATACAATGGCCAAATGAAAAGGGACAAATTGGGAAGCTGTAATTTGAATGACATACAATGCAATGGCCAAATGAAAAGGCAAAATGAGGAAGCTGTAATTCGAATGACACACAATACAATGGCCAAATGAAAAGGCACAAATGGGGATGCTGTAATTCGAATGAAACACAATACAATGGCCAAATGAAAAGGCACAAATGGGAAAGCTGTAATTCGAATGACACACAATACAATGGCCAAATGAAACGGCACAAATGGGGAAGCTGTAATTCTAATGACACACAATACAATGGTAAAATGAAAAGGGACAAATGGGGAAGCTGTAATTCGAATGACACATAATACAATAGCCAAATGAAAAAGGACAAATGGGGAAGATGTAATTCGAATGACACACAATATAATGGCCAAAAGAAAAGGGACAAATGGGGAAGCTGTAATTTGAATGACACACAATACAATGGCCAAATGAAAAGGGACAAATGAGGAAGCTGTAAATTGAATGACACACAATACAATGGCCAAATGAAAAGGGATAAATGGGGAAGCTGTAATTCGAATGACACACAATACAATGGCCAAAAGAAAAGAGACAAATGGGGAAGCTGTAATTCGAATGACACACAATGCAATGGCCAAATGAAAAATGACAAATGGGTAAGCTGTAATTCGAATGACACACACTACAATGACCTAATGAAAGGGCACAAATGGGGAATCTGTGATGAGAATGACACACAATACAATGGCCAAATGAAAAAGAACAAATGGGGAAGCTGTAATGCGAATGACACACAATACAATGGCCAAATGAAAGGCACAAATGGGGAAGCTGTAATTTGAATGACATATAATACAATAACCAAATGAAAAAGGACAAATGGGGAAGTTGTAATACGAATGACACACAATACAATGGCCAAATGAAAAAGGACAAATGGGGAAGCTGTAATTCGAATGACACACAATACAATGGCCAAATGAAAAAGGATAAATGAGGAAGCTGTAATTCGAATGACACACAATACAATGGCCAAATGAAAAAGGACAAATGGGGAAGTTGTAATTCGAATGACACACAATATAATGGCCAGATGAAAAAGGACAAATGGGGAAGCTGTAATTTGAATGACACACAATACAATGATCAAATGAAAAAGGACTAATGGGGAAGCTGTAATTCGAATGACACACAATATAATGGCCAAATGAAAAAGGATAAATGAGGAAGCTGTAATTCGAATGACACACAATACAATGGCCAAATGAAAAGGGACAAATGGTGAAGCTGCAATTTGAATGACACACAATACAATGGCCAAATGAAAAAGGACAAATGGGGAAGTTGTAATTCGAATGACACACAATATAATGGCCAGATGAAAAAGGACAAATGAGGAAGCTGTAATTTGAATGACACACAATACAATGATCAAATGAAAAAGGACTAATATGGAAGCTGTAATTCGAATGACACACAATATAATGGCCAAATGAAAAAGGACAAATGGGGAAGCTGTAATTCGAATGACACACAATACAATGGCCAAATGAAAAGGGACAAATGGGGAAGCTGTAATTTGAATGACACACAATACAATGGCCAAATGAAAAAGGACAAATGGGGAAGCTGCGGGAAGCTGTAATTTGAATGACACACAATACAATGGCCAATTGAAAAAGGACAACTGGGGAAGCTGTAATTCGAATGACACACAATACAATGGCCAAATGAAAAAGGACAAATGGGGAAGCTGTAATTCGAATGACACACAATACAATGGCCAAATGAAAAGGAACAAATGGGGAAGCTGTAATACGAATGACACACAATACAATGGCCAAATGAAAAGGGACAAATGAGGAAGCTGTAATTTGAATGACAAACAATACAATGGCCAAATGAAAAGGGACAAATGAGGAAGCTGTATTTCGAATGACACACAATACAATGGCCAAATGAAAAGGGACAAATTGGGAAGCTGTAATTTGAATGACATACAATGCAATGGCCAAATGAAAAGGCAAAATGAGGAAGCTGTAATTCGAATGACACACAATACAATGGCCAAATGAAAAGGCACAAATGGGGATGCTGTAATTCGAATGAAACACAATACAATGGCCAAATGAAAAGGCACAAATGGGAAAGCTGTAATTCGAATGACACACAATACAATGGCCAAATGAAACGGCACAAATGGGGAAGCTGTAATTCTAATGACACACAATACAATGGTAAAATGAAAAGGGACAAATGGGGAAGCTGTAATTCGAATGACACATAATACAATAGCCAAATGAAAAAGGACAAATGGGGAAGATGTAATTCGAATGACACACAATATAATGGCCAAAAGAAAAGGGACAAATGGGGAAGCTGTAATTTGAATGACACACAATACAATGGCCAAATGAAAAGGGACAAATGAGGAAGCTGTAAATTGAATGACACACAATACAATGGCCAAATGAAAAGGGATAAATGGGGAAGCTGTAATTCGAATGACACACAATACAATGGCCAAAAGAAAAGAGACAAATGGGGAAGCTGTAATTCGAATGACACACAATGCAATGGCCAAATGAAAAATGACAAATGGGTAAGCTGTAATTCGAATGACACACACTACAATGACCTAATGAAAGGGCACAAATGGGGAATCTGTGATGAGAATGACACACAATACAATGGCCAAATGAAAAAGAACAAATGGGGAAGCTGTAATGCGAATGACACACAATACAATGGCCAAATGAAAGGCACAAATGGGGAAGCTGTAATTTGAATGACATATAATACAATAACCAAATGAAAAAGGACAAATGGGGAAGTTGTAATACGAATGACACACAATACAATGGCCAAATGAAAAAGGACAAATGGGGAAGCTGTAATTCGAATGACACACAATACAATGGCCAAATGAAAAAGGATAAATGAGGAAGCTGTAATTCGAATGACACACAATACAATGGCCAAATGAAAAAGGACAAATGGGGAAGTTGTAATTCGAATGACACACAATATAATGGCCAGATGAAAAAGGACAAATGGGGAAGCTGTAATTTGAATGACACACAATACAATGATCAAATGAAAAAGGACTAATGGGGAAGCTGTAATTCGAATGACACACAATATAATGGCCAAATGAAAAGGGACAAATGGTGAAGCTGCAATTTGAATGACACACAATACAATGACCAAATGAAAAAGGACAAATGGGGAAGTTGTAATTCGAATGACACACAATATAATGGCCAGATGAAAAAGGACAAATGGGGAAGCTGTAATTTGAATGACACACAATACAATGATCAAATGAAAAAGGACTAATGGGGAAGCTGTAATTCGAATGACACACAATATAATGGCCAAATGAAAAGGGACAAATGGGGAAGCTGTAATTTGAATGACACACAATACAATGGCCAAATGAAAAGGGACAAATGGGGAAGCTGTAATTCGAATGACACACAATACAATGGCCAAATGAAAAGGGACAAATGGGGAAGCTGTAATTTGAATGACACACAATACAATGGCCAAATGAAAAAGGACAAATAGGGAAGCTGTAATACGAATGACACACAATACAATGGCCAAATGAAAAGGGACAAATGGGGTAGCTGTGATTTGAATGACACACAATACAATGGCCAAATGAAAAAGGACAAATGAGGAAGCTGTGGGAAGCTGTAATTTGAATGACACACAATGCAATGGCCAAATGAAAAGGCACAAATGGGGATGCTGTAATTCGAATGAAACACAATACAATGGCCAAATGAAAAGGCACAAATGGGGAAGCTGTAATTCGAATGACACACAATACAATGGCCAAATGAAAAGGCACAAATGGGGATGCTGTAATTCGAATGAAACACAATACAATGGCCAAATGAAAAGGCACAAATGGGGAAGCTGTAATTCGAATGACACACAATACAATGGCCAATTGAAACGGCACAAATGGGGAAGCTGTAATTCTAATGACACACAATACAATGGCAAAATGAAAAAGGACAAATGGGGAAGCTGTAATTCGAATGACACATAATACAATAGCCAAATGAAAAAGGACAAATGGGGAAGCTGTAATTCGAATGACACACAATATAATGGCCAAAAGAAAAGGGACAAATGGGGAAGCTGTAATTTGAATGACACACAATACAATGGCCAAATGAAAAGGGACAAATGAGGAAGGTGTAATTTGAATGACACACAATACAATGGCCAAATGAAAAGGGATAAATGGGGAAGCTGTAATTCGAATGACACACAATACAATGGCCAAATGAAAAAGGACAAATGGGGAAACTGTAATTCGAATGACACACAATGCAATGGTCAAATGAAAAGGGACAAATGGGGAAGTTTTAATTCGAATGACACACAATACAATGACCAAATGAAAGGGCACAAATGGGGAAGCTGTGATTCGAATGATACAAAATACAATGGCCAAATGAAAAATGACAAATGGGGAAGCTGTAATACGAATGACACACAATACAATGGCCAAATGAAAGGGCACAAATGTGGAAGCTGTAATTCGAATGACACATAATACAATAGCCAAATGAAAAAGGACAAATGGGGAAGCTGTAATTCGAATGACACACAATACAATGGCCAAATGAAAAAGAATAAATGAGGAAGCTGTAATTCGAATGACACACAATACAATGGCCAAATGAAAAGGGACAAATTGTGAAGCTGCAATTTGAATCACACACAATACAATGGCCAAATGAAAAAGGACAAATGGGGAAGCTGTAATTCGAATGACACATAATATAATGGCCAGATGAAAAAGGACAAATGGGGAAGCTGTAATTTGAATGACACATAATACAATGATCAAATGAAAAAGGACAAATGGGGAAGCTGTAATTCGAATGACACACAATACAATGGCCAAATGAAAAGGGACAAATGGGGAAGCTGTGATTCGAATGACACACAATACAATGGCCAAATGAAAAAGGACAAATGGGGAAGCTGTAATTCGAATGACACACAATACAATGGCCAAATGAAAAGGGACAAATGGGAAGCTGTAATTCGAATGACACACAATACAATTGCCAAATGAAAAAGAACAAATGGGGAAGCTGTAATTCGAATGACACATAATACAATAGCCAAATGAAAAAGGACAAATGGGGAAGCTGTAATTTGAATGACACACAATACAATGGCCAAATGAAAAGGGATAAATGGGGAAGCTGTAATTCGAATGACACACAATACAATGGCCAAAAGAAAAGAGACAAATTTGGAAGCTGTAATTCGAATGACACACAATACAATTGCCAAATGAAAAAGGACAAATGGGGAAGCTGTAATTCGAATGACACACAATGCATTGGCCAAATGAAAAGGGACAAATGGGGAAGCTGTAATTCGAATGACACACAATACAATGACCAAATGAAAGGGCACAAATGGGGAAGCTGTGATTCGAATGACACACAATACAATGGCCAAATGAAAAAGGACAAATGGGGAAGCTGTAATACGAATGACACACAATACAATGGCCAAATAAAAAGGGACAAATGGGGAAGCTGTAATTTGAATGACACACAATACAATGGCCAAATGAAAAAGGACAAATGGGGAAGCTGTAATACGAATGACACACAATACAATGGCCAAATGAAAAGGGACAAATGGGGTAGCTGTGATTTGAATGACACACAATACAATGGCCAAATGAAAAAGGACAAATGAGGAAGCTGTGGGAATCTGTAATTTGAATGACACACAATGCAATGGCCAATGAAAAGGCAAAATGAGGAAGCTGTAATTCGAATGACACACAATACAATGGCCAAATGAAAAGGCACAAATTGGGATGCTGTAATTCGATTGAAACACAATACAATGGCCAAATGAAACGGCACAAATGGTGAAGCTGTAATTCTAATGACACACAATACAATGGCAAAATGAAAAGGGACAAATGGGGAAGCTGTAATTCGAATGACACATAATACAATAGCCAAATGAAAAAGGACAAATGGGGAAGCTGTAATTCGAATGACACACAATATAATGGCCAAAAGAAAAGGGACAAATGGGGAAGCTGTAATTTGAATGACACACAATACAATGGCCAAATGAAAAGGGACAAATGAGGAAGCTGTAATTTGAATGACACACAATACAATGGCCAAATGAAAAGGGATAAATGGGGAAGCTGTAATTCGAATGACACACAATACAATGGCCAAATGAAAAAGGACAAATGGGGAAGCTGTAATTCGAATGACACACAATGCAATGGTCAAATGAAAAGGGACAAATGGGGGAGCTTTAATTCGAATGACACACAATACAATGACCAAATGAAAGGGCACAAATGAGGAAGCTGTGATTCGAATGACACACAATACAATGGCCAAATGAAAAAGGACAAATGGGGAAGCTGTAATACGAATGACACACAATACAATGGCCAAATGAAAGGGCACAAATGGGGAAGCTGTAATTCGAATGACACATAATACAATAGCCAAATGAAAAAGGACAAATGGGGAAGCTGTAATTCGAATGACACACAATACAATGGCCAAATGAAAAAGAATAAATGAGGAAGCTGTAATTCGAATGACACACAATACAATGGCCAAATGAAAAGGGACAAATTGTGAAGCTGCAATTTGAATGACACACAATACAATGGCCAAATGAAAAAGGACAAATGGGGAAGCTGTAATTCGAATGACACATAATATAATGGCCAGATGAAAAAGGACAAATGGGAAAGCTGTAATTTGAATGACACATAATACAATGATCAAATGAAAAAGGACAAATGGGGAAGCTGTAATTCGAATGACACACAATACAATGGCCAAATGAAAAGGGACAAATGGGGAAGCTGTGATTCGAATGATACACAATACAATGGCCAAATGAAAAAGGACAAATGGGGAAGCTGTAATTCGAATGACACACAATACAATGGCCAAATGAAAAGGGACAAATGGGGAAGCTGTAATTCGAATGACACACAATACAATTGCCAAATGAAAAAGAACAAATGGGGAAGCTGTAATTCGAATGACACATAATACAATAGCCAAATGAAAAAGGACAAATGGGGAAGCTGTAATTTGAATGACACACAATACAATGGCCAAATGAAAAGGGATAAATGGGGAAGCTGTAATTCGAATGACACACAATGCAATGGCCAAAAGAAAAGAGACAAATTTGGAAGCTGTAATTCGAATGACACACAATACAATTGCCAAATGAAAAAGGACAAATGGGGAAGCTGTAATTCGAATGACACACAATGCATTGGCCAAATGAAAAGGGACAAATGGGGAAGCTGTAATTCGAATGACACACAATACAATGACCAAATGAAAGGGCACAAATGGGGAAGCTGTGATTCGAATGACACACAATACAATGGCCAAATGAAAAAGGACAAATGGGGAAGCTGTAATTCGAATGACACACAATACAATGGCCAAATGAAAAAGGATAAATGAGGAAGCTGTAATTCGAATGACACACAATACAATGGCCAAATGAAAAGGGAAAAATTGTGAAGCTGCAATTTGAATGACACACAATACAATGATCAAATGAAAAAGGACAAATGGGGAAGCTGTAATTCGAATGACACACAATACGATGGCCAAATGAAAAGGGACAAATGGGGAAGCTGTAATTCGAATGACACACAATACAATGGCCAAATGAAAAAGGACAAATGGGGAAGTTGTAATTCGAATGACACACAATACAATGGGCAAATGAAAAGGGACAAATGGGGAAGCTGTAATTCGAATGACACACAATGCATTTGCCAAATGAAAAGGCACAAATGGGGAAGCTGTAATTCGAATGACACACAATATAATGGCCAAATGAAAAAGGACAAATGAGGAAGCTGTAATTTGAATGACACACAATACAATGGCCAACTGAAAAAGGATAAATGAGGAAGCTGTAATTCGAATGACACACAATACAATGGCCAAATGAAAAGGGATAAATGGGGAAGCTGTAATTCGAATGACACACAATACAATGGCCAAATGAAAAAGGACAAATGGGGAAGCTGTAATTCGAATGACACACAATGCAATGGTCAAATGAAAAGGGACAAATGGGGAAGTTTTAATTCGAATGACACACAATACAATGACCAAATGAAAGGGCACAAATGGGGAAGCTGTGATTCGAATGATACAAAATACAATGGCCAAATGAAAAATGACAAATGGGGAAGCTGTAATACGAATGACACACAATACAATGGCCAAATGAAAGGGCACAAATGTGGAAGCTGTAATTCGAATGACACATAATACAATAGCCAAATGAAAAAAGTCAAATGGGGAAGCTGTAATTCGAATGACACACAATACAATGGCCAAATGAAAAAGAATAAATGAGGAAGCTGTAATTCGAATGACACACAATACAATGGCCAAATGAAAAGGGACAAATTGTGAAGCTGCAATTTGAATGACACACAATACAATGGCCAAATGAAAAAGGACAAATGGGGAAGCTGTAATTCGAATGACACATAATATAATGGCCAGATGAAAAATGACAAATGGGGAAGCTGTAATTTGAATGACACATAATACAATGATCAAATGAAAAAGGACAAATGGGGAAGCTGTAATTCGAATGACACACAATACAATGGCCAAATGAAAAGGGACAAATGGGGAAGCTGTGATTCGAATGACACACAATACAATGGCCAAATGAAAAAGGACAAATGGGGAAGCTGTAATTCGAATGACACACAATACAATGGCCAAATGAAAAGGGACAAATGGGAAGCTGTAATTCGAATGACACACAATACAATTGCCAAATGAAAAAGAACAAATGGGGAAGCTGTAATTCGAATGACACATAATACAATAGCCAAATGAAAAAGGACAAATGGGGAAGCTGTAATTTGAATGACACACAATACAATGGCCAAATGAAAAGGGATAAATGGGGAAGCTGTAATTCGAATGACACACAATACAATGGCCAAAAGAAAAGAGACAAATTTGGAAGCTGTAATTCGAATGACACACAATACAATTGCCAAATGAAAAAGGACAAATGGGGAAGCTGTAATTCGAATGACACACAATGCATTGGCCAAATGAAAAGGGACAAATGGGGAAGCTGTAATTCGAATGACACACAATACAATGACCAAATGAAAGGGCACAAATGGGGAAGCTGTGATTCGAATGACACACAATACAATGGCCAAATGAAAAAGGACAAATGGGGAAGCTGTAATACGAATGACACACAATACAAAGGCCAAATAAAAAGGGACAAATGGGGAAGCTGTAATTTGAATGACACACAATACAATGGCCAAATGAAAAAGGACAAATGGGGAAGCTGTAATACGAATGACACACAATACAATGGCCAAATGAAAAGGGACAAATGGGGTAGCTGTGATTTGAATGACACACAATACAATGGCCAAATGAAAAAGGACAAATGAGGAAGCTGTGGGAAGCTGTAATTTGAATGACACACAATGCAATGGCCAAATGAAAAGGCAAAATGAGGAAGCTGTAATTCGAATGACACACAATACAATGGCCAAATGAAAAGGCACAAATTGGGATGCTGTAATTCGATTGAAACACAATACAATGGCCAAATGAAACGGCACAAATGGGGAAGCTGTAATTCTAATGACACACAATACAATGGCAAAATGAAAAGGGACAAATGGGGAAGCTGTAATTCGAATGACACATAATACAATAGCCAAATGAAAAAGGACAAATGGGGAAGCTGTAATTCGAATGACACACAATATAATGGCCAAAAGAAAAGGGACAAATGGGGAAGCTGTAATTTGAATGACACACAATACAATGGCCAAATGAAAAGGGACAAATGAGGAAGCTGTAATTTGAATGACACACAATACAATGGCCAAATGAAAAGGGATAAATGGGGAAGCTGTAATTCGAATGACACACAATACAATGGCCAAATGAAAAAGGACAAATGGGGAAGCTGTAATTCGAATGACACACAATGCAATGGTCAAATGAAAAGGGACAAATGGGGAAGCTTTAATTCGAATGACACACAATACAATGACCAAATGAAAGGGCACAAATGAGGAAGCTGTGATTCGAATGACACACAATACAATGGCCAAATGAAAAAGGACAAATGGGGAAGCTGTAATACGAATGACACACAATACAATGGCCAAATGAAAGGGCACAAATGGGGAAGCTGTAATTCGAATGACACATAATACAATAGCCAAATGAAAAAGGACAAATGGGGAAGCTGTAATTCGAATGACACACAATACAATGGCCAAATGAAAAAGAATAAATGAGGAAGCTGTAATTCGAATGACACACAATACAATGGCCAAATGAAAAGGGACAAATTGTGAAGCTGCAATTTGAATGACACACAATACAATGGCCAAATGAAAAAGGACAAATGGGGAAGCTGTAATTCGAATGACACATAATATAATGGCCAGATGAAAAAGGACAAATGGGAACGCTGTAATTTGAATGACACATAATACAATGATCAAATGAAAAAGGACAAATGGGGAAGCTGTAATTCGAATGACACACAATACAATGGCCAAATGAAAAGGGACAAATGGGGAAGCTGTGATTCGAATGATACACAATACAATGGCCAAATGAAAAAGGACAAATGGGGAAGCTGTAATTCGAATGACACACAATACAATGGCCAAATGAAAAGGGACAAATGGGGAAGCTGTAATTCGAATGACACACAATACAATTGCCAAATGAAAAAGAACAAATGGGGAAGCTGTAATTCGAATGACACATAATACAATAGCCAAATGAAAAAGGACAAATGGGGAAGCTGTAATTTGAATGACACACAATACAATGGCCAAATGAAAAGGGATAAATGGGGAAGCTGTAATTCGAATGACACACAATGCAATGGCCAAAAGAAAAGAGACAAATTTGGAAGCTGTAATTCGAATGACACACAATACAATTGCCAAATGAAAAAGGACAAATGGGGAAGCTGTAATTCGAATGACACACAATGCATTGGCCAAATGAAAAGGGACAAATGGGGAAGCTGTAATTCGAATGACACACAATACAATGACCAAATGAAAGGGCACAAATGGGGAAGCTGTGATTCGAATGACACACAATACAATGGCCAAATGAAAAAGGACAAATGGGGAAGCTGTAATTCGAATGACACACAATACAATGGCCAAATGAAAAAGGATAAATGAGGAAGCTGTAATTCGAATGACACACAATACAATGGCCAAATGAAAAAGGAAAAATTGTGAAGCTGCAATTTGAATGACACACAATACAATGATCAAATGAAAAAGGACAAATGGGGAAGCTGTAATTCGAATGACACACAATACGATGGCCAAATGAAAAGGGACAAATGGGGAAGCTGTAATTCGAATGACACACAATACAATGGCCAAATGAAAAAGGACAAATGGGGAAGTTGTAATTCGAATGACACACAATACAATGGGCAAATGAAAAGGGACAAATGGGGAAGCTGTAATTCGAATGACACACAATGCATTTGCCAAATGAAAAGGCACAAATGGGGAAGCTGTAATTCGAATGACACACAATATAATGGCCAAATGAAAAAGGACAAATGAGGAAGCTGTAATTTGAATGACACACAATACAATGGTCAACTGAAAAAGAATAAATGAGGAAGCTGTAATTCGAATGACACACAATACAATGGCCAAATGAAAAGGGACAAATGGGGAAGCTGCAATTTGAATGACACACAATACAATGGCCAAATGAAAAAGGACAAATGGGGAAGCTGTAATTCGAATGACACACAATATAATGGCCAGATGAAAAAGGACAAATGGGGAAGCTGTAATTTGAATGACACACAATACAATGATCAAATGAAAAAGGACTAATGGGGAAGCTGTAATTCGAATGACACACAATATAAAGGCCAAATGAAAAGGGACAAATGGGGAAGCTGTAATTCGAATGACACACAATACAATGGCCAAATGAAAAGGGACAAATGGGGAAGCTGTAATTCGAATGACACACAATACAATGGCCAAATGAAAAGGGACAAATGGGGAAGCTGTAATTTGAATGACACACAATACAATGGCCAAATGAAAAAGGACAAATGGGGAAGCTGTAATTTGAATGACTCACAATATACAATGGCCAAATGAAAAGGGACAAGTGGGGAAGCTGTTATTTGAATGACACACAATACAATGGCCAAATGAAAAAGGACAAATGGGGAAGCTGTGGGAAGCTGTAATTTGAATGACACACAATACAATGGCCAATTGAAAAAGGACAACTGGGGAAGCTGTAATTCGAATGACACACAATACAATGGCCAAATGAAAAAGGACAAATGGGGAAGCTGTAATTCGAATGACACACATTACAATGGCCAAATGAAAAGGGACAAATGGGGAAGCTGTAATACGAATGACACACAATACAATGGCCAAATGAAAAGGGACAAATGGGGTAGCTGTGATTTGAATGACACACAATACAATGGCCAAATGAAAAAGGACAAATGAGGAAGCTGTGGGAAGCTGTAATTTGAATGACACACAATGCAATGGCCAAATGAAAAGGCAAAATGAGGAAGCTGTAATTCGAATGACACACAATACAATGGCCAAATGAAAAGGCACAAATTGGGATGCTGTAATTCGATTGAAACACAATACAATGGCCAAATGAAACGGCACAAATGGGGAAGCTGTAATTCTAATGACACACAATACAATGGCAAAATGAAAAGGGACAAATGGGGAAGCTGTAATTCGAATGACACATAATACAATAGCCAAATGAAAAAGGACAAATGGGGAAGCTGTAATTCGAATGAAACACAATATAATGGCCAAAAGAAAAGGGACAAATGGGGAAGCTGTAATTTGAATGACACACAATACAATGGCCAAATGAAAAGGGACAAATGAGGAAGCTGTAATTTGAATGACACACAATACAATGGCCAAATGAAAAGGGATAAATGGGGAAGCTGTAATTCGAATGACACACAATACAATGGCCAAATGAAAAAGGACAAATGGGGAAGCTGTAATTCGAATGACACACAATGCAATGGTCAAATGAAAAGGGACAAATGGGGAAGCTTTAATTCGAATGACACACAATACAATGACCAAATGAAAGGGCACAAATGAGGAAGCTGTGATTCGAATGACACACAATACAATGGCCAAATGAAAAAGGACAAATGGGGAAGCTGTAATACGAATGACACACAATACAATGGCCAAATGAAAGGGCACAAATGGGGAAGCTGTAATTCGAATGACACATAATACAATAGCCAAATGAAAAAGGACAAATGGGGAAGCTGTAATTCGAATGACACACAATACAATGGCCAAATGAAAAAGAATAAATGAGGAAGCTGTAATTCGAATGACACACAATACAATGGCCAAATGAAAAAGGACAAATGGGGAAGCTGTAATTCGAATGACACATAATATAATGGCCAGATGAAAAAGGACAAATGGGAAAGCTGTAATTTGAATGACACATAATACAATGATCAAATGAAAAAGGACAAATGGGGAAGCTGTAATTCGAATGACACACAATACAATGGCCAAATGAAAAGGGACAAATGGGGAAGCTGTGATTCGAATGATACACAATACAATGGCCAAATGAAAAAGGACAAATGGGGAAGCTGTAATTCGAATGACACACAATACAATGGCCAAATGAAAAGGGACAAATGGGGAAGCTGTAATTCGAATGACACACAATACAATTGCCAAATGAAAAAGAACAAATGGGGAAGCTGTAATTCGAATGACACATAATACAATAGCCAAATGAAAAAGGACAAATGGGGAAGCTGTAATTTGAATGACACACAATACAATGGCCAAATGAAAAGGGATAAATGGGGAAGCTGTAATTCGAATGACACACAATGCAATGGCCAAAAGAAAAGAGACAAATTTGGAAGCTGTAATTCGAATGACACACAATACAATTGCCAAATGAAAAAGGACAAATGGGGAAGCTGTAATTCGAATGACACACAATGCATTGGCCAAATGAAAAGGGACAAATGGGGAAGCTGTAATTCGAATGACACACAATACAATGACCAAATGAAAGGGCACAAATGGGGAAGCTGTGATTCGAATGACACACAATACAATGGCCAAATGAAAAAGGACAAATGGGGAAGCTGTAATTCGAATGACACACAATACAATGGCCAAATGAAAAAGGATAAATGAGGAAGCTGTAATTCGAATGACACACAATACAATGGCCAAATGAAAAGGGAAAAATTGTGAAGCTGCAATTTGAATGACACACAATACAATGATCAAATGAAAAAGGACAAATGGGGAAGCTGTAATTCGAATGACACACAATACGATGGCCAAATGAAAAGGGACAAATGGGGAAGCTGTAATTCGAATGACACACAATACAATGGCCAAATGAAAAAGGACAAATGGGGAAGTTGTAATTCGAATGACACACAATACAATGGGCAAATGAAAAGGGACAAATGGGGAAGCTGTAATTCGAATGACACACAATGCATTTGCCAAATGAAAAGGCACAAATGGGGAAGCTGTAATTCGAATGACACACAATATAATGGCCAAATGAAAAAGGACAAATGAGGAAGCTGTAATTTGAATGACACACAATACAATGGCCAACTGAAAAAGAATAAATGAGGAAGCTGTAATTCGAATGACACACAATACAATGGCCAAATGAAAAGGGACAAATGGGGAAGCTGCAATTTGAATGACACACAATACAATGGCCAAATGAAAAAGGACAAATGGGGAAGCTGTAATTCGAATGACACACAATATAATGGCCAGATGAAAAAGGACAAATGGGGAAGCTGTAATTTGAATGACACACAATACAATGATCAAATGAAAAAGGACTAATGGGGAAGCTGTAATTCGAATGACACACAATATAAAGGCCAAATGAAAAGGGACAAATGGGGAAGCTGTAATTCGAATGACACACAATACAATGGCCAAATGAAAAGGGACAAATGGGGAAGCTGTAATTCGAATGACACACAATACAATGGCCAAATGAAAAGGGACAAATGGGGAAGCTGTAATTTGAATGACACACAATACAATGGCCAAATGAAAAAGGACAAATGGGGAAGCTGTAATTTGAATGACTCACAATATACAATGGCCAAATGAAAAGGGACAAGTGGGGAAGCTGTTATTTGAATGACACACAATACAATGGCCAAATGAAAAAGGACAAATGGGGAAGCTGTGGGAAGCTGTAATTTGAATGACACACAATACAATGGCCAATTGAAAAAGGACAACTGGGGAAGCTGTAATTCGAATGACACACAATACAATGGCCAAATGAAAAAGGACAAATGGGGAAGCTGTAATTCGAATGACACACATTACAATGGCCAAATGAAAAGGGACAAATGGGGAAGCTGTAATACGAATGACACACAATACAATGGCCAAATGAAAAGGGACAAATGAGGAAGCTATAATTTGAATGACAAACAATACAATGGCCAAATGAAAAGGGACAAATGAGGAAGCTGTATTTCGAATGACACACGATACAATGGCCAAATGAAAAGGGACAAATTGGGAAGCTGTAATTTGAATGACACACAATGCAATGGCCAAATGAAAAGGCAAAATGAGGAAGCTGTAATTCGAATGACACACAATACAATGGCCAAATGAAAAGGGACAAATGGGGAAGCTGTAATTCGAATGACACACAATACAATGGCCAAATGAAACGGCACAAATGGGGAAGCTGTAATTCTAATGACACACAATATAATGGCAAAATGAAAAGGGACAAATGGGGAAGCTGTAATTTGAATGACACACAATACAATGGCCAAATGAAAAAGTACAAATGGTGAAGCTGTAATTCGAATGACATACAATACAATGGCCAGATGAAAAGGGACAAATGGGGAAGCTGTAATTTGAATGACACACAATACAATGGCCAAATGAAAAAGGACAAATGGGGAAGCTGTAATTCGAATGACACACAATACAATTGCCAAATGAAAAAGCACAAATGGGGAATATGTAATTCGAATGACACACAATATAATGGCCAAAAGAAAAGGGACAAATGGGGAAGCTGTAATTTGAATGACACACAATACAATGGCCAAATGAAAAGGGACAAATGAGGAAGCTGTAATTTGAATGACACACAATACAATGGCCAAATGAAAAGGGATAAATGGGGAAGCTGTAATTCGAATGACACACAATACAATGGCCAAAAGAAAAGAGACAAATGGGAAAGCTGTAATTCGAATGTCACACAATACAATGGCCAAATGAAAAAGGACAAATGGGGAAGCTGTAATTCGAATGACACACAATGCAATGGTCAAATGAAAAGGGACAAATGGGGAAGCTGTAATTCGAATGACACACAATACAATGACCAAATGAAAGGGCACAAATGGGGAAGCTGTGATTCGAATGACACACAATACAATGGCCAAATGAAAAAGGACTAATGGGGAAGCTGTAATTCGAATGACACACAATACAATGGCCAAATGAAAAAGGACAAATGGGGAAGCTGTAATTCGAATGACACACATTACAATGGCCAAATGAAAAGGGACAAATGGGGAAGCTGTAATACGAATGACACACAATACAATGGCCAAATGAAAAGGGACAAATGGGGTAGCTGTGATTTGAATGACACACAATACAATGGCCAAATGAAAAAGGACAAATGAGGAAGCTGTGGGAAGCTGTAATTTGAATGACACACAATGCAATGGCCAAATGAAAAGGCAAAATGAGGAAGCTGTAATTCGAATGACACACAATACAATGGCCAAATGAAAAGGCACAAATTGGGATGCTGTAATTCGATTGAAACACAATACAATGGCCAAATGAAACGGCACAAATGGGGAAGCTGTAATTCTAATGACACACAATACAATGGCAAAATGAAAAGGGACAAATGGGGAAGCTGTAATTCGAATGACACATAATACAATAGCCAAATGAAAAAGGACAAATGGGGAAGCTGTAATTCGAATGACACACAATACAATGGCCAAAAGAAAAGGGACAAATGGGGAAGCTGTAATTTGAATGACACACAATACAATGGCCAAATGAAAAGGGACAAATGAGGAAGCTGTAATTTGAATGACACACAATACAATGGCCAAATGAAAAGGGATAAATGGGGAAGCTGTAATTCGAATGACACACAATACAATGGCCAAATGAAAAAGGACAAATGGGGAAGCTGTAATTCGAATGACACACAATGCAATGGTCAAATGAAAAGGGACAAATGGGGAAGCTTTAATTCGAATGACACACAATACAATGACCAAATGAAAGGGCACAAATGAGGAAGCTGTGATTCGAATGACACACAATACAATGGCCAAATGAAAAAGGACAAATGGGGAAGCTGTAATACGAATGACACACAATACAATGGCCAAATGAAAGGGCACAAATGGGGAAGCTGTAATTCGAATGACACATAATACAATAGCCAAATGAAAAAGGACAAATGGGGAAGCTGTAATTCGAATGACACACAATACAATGGCCAAATGAAAAAGAATAAATGAGGAAGCTGTAATTCGAATGACACACAATACAATGGCCAAATGAAAAAGGACAAATGGGGAAGCTGTAATTCGAATGACACATAATATAATGGCCAGATGAAAAAGGACAAATGGGAAAGCTGTAATTTGAATGACACATAATACAATGATCAAATGAAAAAGGACAAATGGGGAAGCTGTAATTCGAATGACACACAATACAATGGCCAAATGAAAAGGGACAAATGGGGAAGCTGTGATTCGAATGATACACAATACAATGGCCAAATGAAAAAGGACAAATGGGGAAGCTGTAATTCGAATGACACACAATACAATGGCCAAATGAAAAGGGACAAATGGGGAAGCTGTAATTCGAATGACACACAATACAATTGCCAAATGAAAAAGAACAAATGGGGAAGCTGTAATTCGAATGACACATAATACAATAGCCAAATGAAAAAGGACAAATGGGGAAGCTGTAATTTGAATGACACACAATACAATGGCCAAATGAAAAGGGATAAATGGGGAAGCTGTAATTCGAATGACACACAATGCAATGGCCAAAAGAAAAGAGACAAATTTGGAAGCTGTAATTCGAATGACACACAATACAATTGCCAAATGAAAAAGGACAAATGGGGAAGCTGTAATTCGAATGACACACAATGCATTGGCCAAATGAAAAGGGACAAATGGGGAAGCTGTAATTCGAATGACACACAATACAATGACCAAATGAAAGGGCACAAATGGGGAAGCTGTGATTCGAATGACACACAATACAATGGCCAAATGAAAAAGGACAAATGGGGAAGCTGTAATTCGAATGACACACAATACAATGGCCAAATGAAAAAGGATAAATGAGGAAGCTGTAATTCGAATGACACACAATACAATGGCCAAATGAAAAGGGAAAAATTGTGAAGCTGCAATTTGAATGACACACAATACAATGATCAAATGAAAAAGGACAAATGGGGAAGCTGTAATTCGAATGACACACAATACGATGGCCAAATGAAAAGGGACAAATGGGGAAGCTGTAATTCGAATGACACACAATACAATGGCCAAATGAAAAAGGACAAATGGGGAAGTTGTAATTCGAATGACACACAATACAATGGGCAAATGAAAAGGGACAAATGGGGAAGCTGTAATTCGAATGACACACAATGCATTTGCCAAATGAAAAGGCACAAATGGGGAAGCTGTAATTCGAATGACACACAATATAATGGCCAAATGAAAAAGGACAAATGAGGAAGCTGTAATTTGAATGACACACAATACAATGGCCAACTGAAAAAGAATAAATGAGGAAGCTGTAATTCGAATGACACACAATACAATGGCCAAATGAAAAGGGACAAATGGGGAAGCTGCAATTTGAATGACACACAATACAATGGCCAAATGAAAAAGGACAAATGGGGAAGCTGTAATTCGAATGACACACAATATAATGGCCAGATGAAAAAGGACAAATGGGGAAGCTGTAATTTGAATGACACACAATACAATGATCAAATGAAAAAGGACTAATGGGGAAGCTGTAATTCGAATGACACACAATATAAAGGCCAAATGAAAAGGGACAAATGGGGAAGCTGTAATTCGAATGACACACAATACAATGGCCAAATGAAAAGGGACAAATGGGGAAGCTGTAATTCGAATGACACACAATACAATGGCCAAATGAAAAGGGACAAATGGGGAAGCTGTAATTTGAATGACACACAATACAATGGCCAAATGAAAAAGGACAAATGGGGAAGCTGTAATTTGAATGACTCACAATATACAATGGCCAAATGAAAAGGGACAAGTGGGGAAGCTGTTATTTGAATGACACACAATACAATGGCCAAATGAAAAAGGACAAATGGGGAAGCTGTGGGAAGCTGTAATTTGAATGACACACAATACAATGGCCAATTGAAAAAGGACAACTGGGGAAGCTGTAATTCGAATGACACACAATACAATGGCCAAATGAAAAAGGACAAATGGGGAAGCTGTAATTCGAATGACACACATTACAATGGCCAAATGAAAAGGGACAAATGGGGAAGCTGTAATACGAATGACACACAATACAATGGCCAAATGAAAAGGGACAAATGAGGAAGCTATAATTTGAATGACAAACAATACAATGGCCAAATGAAAAGGGACAAATGAGGAAGCTGTATTTCGAATGACACACGATACAATGGCCAAATGAAAAGGGACAAATTGGGAAGCTGTAATTTGAATGACACACAATGCAATGGCCAAATGAAAAGGCAAAATGAGGAAGCTGTAATTCGAATGACACACAATACAATGGCCAAATGAAAAGGGACAAATGGGGAAGCTGTAATTCGAATGACACACAATACAATGGCCAAATGAAACGGCACAAATGGGGAAGCTGTAATTCTAATGACACACAATATAATGGCAAAATGAAAAGGGACAAATGGGGAAGCTGTAATTTGAATGACACACAATACAATGGCCAAATGAAAAAGTACAAATGGTGAAGCTGTAATTCGAATGACATACAATACAATGGCCAGATGAAAAGGGACAAATGGGGAAGCTGTAATTTGAATGACACACAATACAATGGCCAAATGAAAAAGGACAAATGGGGAAGCTGTAATTCGAATGACACACAATACAATTGCCAAATGAAAAAGCACAAATGGGGAATATGTAATTCGAATGACACACAATATAATGGCCAAAAGAAAAGGGACAAATGGGGAAGCTGTAATTTGAATGACACACAATACAATGGCCAAATGAAAAGGGACAAATGAGGAAGCTGTAATTTGAATGACACACAATACAATGGCCAAATGAAAAGGGATAAATGGGGAAGCTGTAATTCGAATGACACACAATACAATGGCCAAAAGAAAAGAGACAAATGGGAAAGCTGTAATTCGAATGTCACACAATACAATGGCCAAATGAAAAAGGACAAATGGGGAAGCTGTAATTCGAATGACACACAATGCAATGGTCAAATGAAAAGGGACAAATGGGGAAGCTGTAATTCGAATGACACACAATACAATGACCAAATGAAAGGGCACAAATGGGGAAGCTGTGATTCGAATGACACACAATACAATGGCCAAATGAAAAAGGACTAATGGGGAAGCTGTAATACGAATGACACACAATACAATGGCCAAATGAAAGGGCACAAATGGGGAAGCTGTAATTCGAATGACACATAATACAATAGCCAAATGAAAAAGGACAAATGGGGAAGCTGTAATTTGAATGACACACAATACAATGGCCAAATGAAAAAGGATAAATGAGGAAGCTGTAATTCGAATGACACACAATACAATGGCCAAATGAAAAGGGACAAATTGTGAAGCTGCAATTTGAATGACACACAATACAATGGCCAAATGAAAAAGGACAAATGGGGAAGCTGTAATTCGAATGACACATAACATAATGGCCAGATGAAAAAGGACAAATGGGGAAGCTGTAATTTGAATGACATACAATACAATGATCAAATGAAAAAGGACAAATGGGGAAGCTGTAATTCGAATGACACACAATACAATGGCCAAATGAAAAGGGACAAATGGGGAAGCTGTGATTCGAATGACACACAATACAATGGCCAAATGAAAAAGGACAAATGGGGAAGCTGTAATTCGAATGACACACAATACAATGGCCAAATGAAAAGGGACAAATGGGGAAGCTGTAATTCGAATGACACACAATACAATTGCCAAATGAAAAAGCACAAATGTGGAAGCTGTAATTCGAATGACACATAATACAATAGCCAAATGAAAAAGGACAAATGGGGAAGCTGTAATTTGAATGACACACAATACAATGGCCAAATGAAAAGGGACAAATGAGGAAGCTGTAATTTGAATGACACACAATACAGTGGCCAAATGAAAAGGGATAAATGGGGAAGCTATAATTCGAATGACACACAATACAATGGCCAAAAGAAAAGAGACAAATTGGGAAGCTGTAATTCGAATGACACACAATACAATTGCCAAATGAAAAAGGACAAATGGGGAAGCTGTAATTCGAATGACACACAATGCAATGGCCAAATGAAAAGGGACAAATGGGGAAGCTGTAATTCGAATGACACACAATACATTGACCAAATGAAAGAGCACAAATGTTGAAGCTGTGATTCGAATGACACACAATACAATGGCCAAATGACAAAGGACAAATGGGGAAGCTGTAATACGAATGACACACAATACAATGGCCAAATGAAAGGGCACAAATGGGGAAGCTGTAATTCGAATGACACATAATACAATAGCCAAATGAAAAAGGACAAATGGGGAAGCTGTAATTCGAATGACACACAATACAATGGCCAAATGAAAAAGGATAAATGAGGAAGCTGTAATTCAAATGACACACAATACAATGGCCAAATGAAAAGGGAAAAATTGTGAAGCTGCAATTTGAATGACACACAATACAATGGCCAAATGAAAAAGGACAAATGGGGAAGCTGTAATTCGAATGACACACAATACAATGGCCAGATGAAAAAGGACAAATGGGGAGGCTATAATTTGAATGTCACACAATACAATGATCAAATGAAAAAGGACAAATGGGGAAGCTGTAATTCGAATGACACACAATACGATGGCCAAATGAAAAGTGACAAATGGGGAAGCTGTAATTCGAATGACACACAATACAATGGCCAAATGAAAAGGGACAAATGGGGAAGCTGTAATTCGAATGACACACAATACAATGGGCAAATGAAAAGGGACAAATGGGGAAGCTGTAATTCGAATGACACACAATGCATTTGCCAAATGAAAAGGCACAAATGGGGAAGCTGTAATTCGAATGACACACAATATAATGGCCAAATGAAAAGGACAAATGAGGAAGCTGTAATTTGAATGACACACAATACAATGGCCAAATGAAAAAGGACAAATGGGGAAGCTGTAATTCGAATGACACACAATGCAATGGCCAAATGGAAAAGGACAAATGGGGAACCTGTAATTCGAATGACACACAATACAATGGCCAAATGAAAAGGTACAAATGGGGAAGTTGTGATTTGAATGACACACAAGACAATGGCCAAAAGAAAAGAGACAAATTGGGAAGCTGTAATTCGAATGACACACAATACAATTGCCAAATGAAAAAGGACAAATGGGGAAGCTGTAATTCGAATGACACACAATACAATGGCCAAATGAAAAGGGACAAATGGGGAAGCTGTGATTTGAATGACACAAAATGCAATGGCCAAATGAAAAAGGACAAATGGGGAAGCTGTGGGAAGCTGTAATTTGAATGACACACAATACAATGGCCAATTGAAAAAGGACAAATGGGAAAGCTGTAATTCGAATGACACACAATACAATGGCCAAATGAAAAAGGACAAATAGTGAAGCGGTAAATCGGCTGACACACAATACAATGGCGAAATGAAAAGGCACAAATGGGGAAGCTGTAATTCGAATGAAACACAATACAATGGCGAAATGAAAAGGCACAAATGGGGAAGCTGTAATTTGAATGACACACAATGCAATGGCCAAATGAAAAGGCAAAATGAGGAAGCTGTAATTCGAATGACACACAATACAATGGCCAAATGAAAAGGCACAAATGGGGAAGCTGTAATTCGAATGAAACACAATACAATGGCGAAATGAAAAGGCACAAATGGGGAAGCTGTAATTCGAATGACACACAATACAATGGCCAAATGAAAAAGCACAAATGGGGAAGCTGTAATTCTAATGACATACAATATAATGGCAAAATGAAAAGGGACAAATGGGGAAGCTGTAATTTGAATGACACACAATACAATGGCCAAATGAAAAAGTACAAATGGTGAAGCTGTAATTCGAATGACATACAATACAATGGCCAGATGAAAAGGGACAAATGGGGAAGCTGTAATTTGAATGACACACAATACAATGGCCAAATGAAAAAGGACAAATGGGGAAGCTGTAATTCGAATGACACACAATACAATGGCCAAATGAAAAGTCACAAATGGGGAAGCTGTAATTCGAATGACACACAATACAATTGCCAAATGAAAAAGCACAAATGGGGAATATGTAATTCGAATGACACACAATATAATGGCCAAAAGAAAAGGGACAAATGGGGAAGCTGTAATTTGAATGACACACAATACAATGGCCAAATGAAAAGGGACAAATGAGGAAGCTGTAATTTGAATGACACACAATACAATGGCCAAATGAAAAGGGATAAATGGGGAAGCTATAATTCGAATGACACACAATACAATGGCCAAAAGAAAAGAGACAAATGGGGAAGCTGTAATTCGAATGACACACAATACAATGGCCAAATGAAAAAGGACAAATGGGGAAGCTGTAATTCGAATGACACACAATACAATGGCCAAATGAAAAGGGACAAATTGTGAAGCTGCGCTTTGAATGACACACAATACAATGGCCAAATGAAAAAGGACAAATGGGGAAGCTGTAATTCGAATGACACATAATACAATAGCCAAATGAAAAAGGACAAATGGGGAAGCTGTAATTCGAATGACACACAATACAATGGCCAAATGAAAAAGGATAAATGGGGAAGCTGTAATTCGAATGACACACAATACAATGGCCAAATGAAAAGGGACAAATTGTGAAGCTGCGCTTTGAATGACACACAATACAATGGCCAAATGAAAAAGGACAAATGGGGAAGCTGTAATTCGAATGACACATAATATAATGGCCAGATGAAAAAGGACAAATTTGGAAGCTGTAATTTGAATGACACACAATACAATGATCAAATGAAAAAGGACAAATGGGGAAGCTGTAATTCGAATGACACACAATACAATGGCCAAATGAAAAGGGACAAATGGGGAAGCTGTGATTCGAATGACACACAATACAATGGCCAAATGAAAAAGGACAAATGGGGAAGCTGTAATTCGAATGACACACAATACAATGGCCAAATGAAAAGGCACAAATGGGGAAGCTGTAATTCGAATGACACACAATACAATTGCCAAATGAAAAAGCACAACTGGGGAAGCTGTAATTCGAATGACACATAATACAATAGCCAAATGAAAAAGGACAAATGGGGAAGCTGTAATTTGAATGACACACAATACAATGGCCAAATGAAAAGGGACAAATGAGGAAGCTGTAATTCGAATGACACACAAGACAATGGCCAAAAGAAAAGAGACAAATTGGGAAGCTGTAATTCGAATGACACACAATACAATTGCCAAATGAAAAAGGACAAATGGGGAAGCTGTAATTCGAATGACACACAATGCAATGGCCAAATGAAAAGGGACAAATTGGGAAGCTGTAATTCGAATGACACACAATACAATGACCAAATGAAAGGGCACAAATGGGGAAGCTGTGATTCGAATGACACACAATATAATGGCCAAATTAAAAAGGACAAATGGGGAAGCTGTAATACGAATGACACACAATACAATGGCCAAATGAAAGGGCACAAATGGGGAAGCTGTAATTCGAATGACACATAATACAATAGCCAAATGAAAAAGGACAAATGGGGAAGCTGTAATTCGAATGACACACAATACAATGGCCAAATGAAAAAGGATAAATGAGGAAGCTGTAATTCGAATGACACACAATACAATGGCCAAATGAAAAAGGACAAATGGGGAAGCTGTAATTCGAATGACACACAATACAATGGCCAGATGAAAAAGGACAAATGGGGAAGCTATAGTTTGAATGACACACAATACAATGATCAAATGAAAAAGGACAAATGGGGAAGCTGTAATTCGAATGACACAAAATACGATGGCCAAATGAAAAGGGACAAATGGGGAAGCTGTAATTCGAATGACACACAATGCAAAGGGCAAATGAAAAGGGACAAATGGGGAAGCTGTAATTCGAATGACACACAATGCATTTGCCAAATGAAAAGGCACAAATGGGGAAGCTGTAATTCGAATGACACACAATATAATGGCCAAATGAAAACGGACAAATGAGGAAGCTGTAATTTGAATGACACACAATACAATGGCCAAATGAAAAAGGACAAATGGGGAAGCTGTAATTCGAATGACACACAATGCAATGGCCAAATGGAAAAGGACAAATGGGGAAGCTGTAATTCGAATGACACACAATACAATGGCCAAATGAAAAGGGACAAATGGGGAAGCTATTATTTGAATGACACACAATATAATGACCAAATGAAAAATGACAAATGGGAAAGCTGTAATTCGAATGACACACAATACAATAGCCAAATGAAAAGGTACAAATGGGGAAGCTGTAATTCGAATGACACACAATACAATAGCCAAATGAAAAGGCACAAATGGGGAAGCATTAATTCGAATGACACACAATACAATTGCCAAATGAAAAGGCACAAATGAGGAATCTGTAATTCGAATGACACACAATATAATGTCCAAATGAAAAGGGACAAATGGGGAAGCTGTAATTTGAATGACACACAATACAATGGCCAAATGAAAAGGGACAAATGGGGTAGCTGTAATTCGAATGACACACAATACAATGGCCAAATGAAAAGGGACAAATGGGGAAGCTGTGATTTGAATGACACACAATGCAATGGCCAAATGAAAAAGGACAAATGGGGAAGCTGTGGGAAGCTGTAATTTGAATGACACACAATACAATGGCCAATTGAAAAAGGACAAATGGGAAAGCTGTAATTCGAATGACACACAATACAATGGCCAAATGAAAAAGGACAAATAGTGAAGCTGTAAATCGGCTGACACACAATACAATGGCGAAATGAAAAGGCACAAATGGGGAAGCTGTAATTCGAATGAAACACAATACAATGGCGAAATGAAAAGGCACAAATGGGGAAGCTGTAATTTGAATGACACACAATGCAATGGCCAAATGAAAAGGCAAAATGAGGAAGCTGTAATTCGAATGACACACAATACAATGGCCAAATGAAAAGGCACAAATGGAGAAGCTGTAATTCGAATGAAACACAATACAATGGCGAAATGAAAAGGCACAAATGGGGAAGCTGTAATTCGAATGACACACAATACAATGGCCAAATGAAAAAGCACAAATGGGGAAGCTGTAATTCTAATGACACACAATACAATGGCAAAATGAAAAGGGACAAATGGGGAAGCTGTAATTTCAATGACACACAATACAATGGCCAAATGAAAAAGTACAAATGGTGAAGCTGTAATTCGAATGACATACAATACAATGGCCAGATGAAAAGGGACAAATGGGGAAGCTGTAATTTGAATGACACACAATACAATGGCCAAATGAAAAGGTACAAATGGGGAAGCTGTAATTCGAATGACACACAATACAATAGCCAAATGAAAAGGCACAAATGGGGAAGCATTAATTCGAATGACACACAATACAATTGCCAAATGAAAAGGCACAAATGAGGAAGCTGTAATTCGAATGACACACAATATAATGTCCAAATGAAAAGGGACAAATGGGGAAGCTGTAATTTGAATGACACACAATACAATGGCCAAATGAAAAGGGACAAATGGGGTAGCTGTAATTCGAATGACACACAATACAATGGCCAAATGAAAAGGGACAAATGGGGAAGCTGTGATTTGAATGACACACAATGCAATGGCCAAATGAAAAAGGACAAATGGGGAAGCTGTGGGAAGCTGTAATTTGAATGACACACAATACAATGGCCAATTGAAAAAGGACAAATGGGAAAGCTGTAATTCGAATGACACACAATACAATGGCCAAATGAAAAAGGACAAATAGTGAAGCTGTAAATCGGCTGACACACAATACAATGGCGAAATGAAAAGGCACAAATGGGGAAGCTGTAATTCGAATGAAACACAATACAATGGCGAAATGAAAAGGCACAAATGGGGAAGCTGTAATTTGAATGACACACAATGCAATGGCCAAATGAAAAGGCAAAATGAGGAAGCTGTAATTCGAATGACACACAATACAATGGCCAAATGAAAAGGCACAAATGGGGAAGCTGTAATTCGAATGAAACACAATACAATGGCGAAATGAAAAGGCACAAATGGGGAAGCTGTAATTCGAATGACACACAATACAATGGCCAAATGATAAAGCACAAATGGGGAAGCTGTAATTCTAATGACACACAATACAATGGCAAAATGAAAAGGGACAAATGGGGAAGCTGTAATTTCAATGACACACAATACAATGGCCAAATGAAAAAGTACAAATGGTGAAGCTGTAATTCGAATGACATACAATACAATGGCCAGATGAAAAGGGACAAATGGGGAAGCTGTAATTTGAATGACACACAATACAATGGCCAAATGAAAAAGGACAAATGGGGAAGCTGTAATTCGAATGACACACAATACAATGGCCAAATGAAAAGTCACAAATGGGGAAGCTGTAATTCGAATGACACACAATACAATTGCCAAATGAAAAAGCACAAATGGGGAATATGTAATTCGAATGACACACAATATAATGGCCAAAAGAAAAGGGACAAATGGGGAAGCTGTAATTTGAATGACACACAATACAATGGCCAAATGAAAAGGGACAAATGAGGAAGCTGTAATTTGAATGACACACAATACAATGGCCAAATGAAAAGGGATAAATGGGGAAGCTATAATTCGAATGACACACAATACAATGGCCAAAAGAAAAGAGACAAATGGGGAAGCTGTAATTCGAATGACACACAATACAATGGCCAAATGAAAAAGGACAAATTGTGAAGCTGCGCTTTGAATGATACACAATACAATGGCCAAATGAAAAAGGACAAATGGGGAAGCTGTAATTCGAATGACACATAATACAATAGCCAAATGAAAAAGGACAAATGGGGAAGCTGTAATTCGAATGACACACAATACAATGGCCAAATGAAAAAGGATAAATGGGGAAGCTGTAATTCGAATGACACACAATACAATGGCCAAATGAAAAGGGACAAATTGTGAAGCTGCGCTTTGAATGACACACAATACAATGGCCAAATGAAAAAGGACAAATGGGGAAGCAGTAATTCGAATGACACATAATATAATGGCCAGATGAAAAAGGACAAATTTGGAAGCTGTAATTTGAATGACACACAATACAATGATCAAATGAAAAAGGACAAATGGGGAAGCTGTAATTCGAATGACACACAATACAATGGCCAAATGAAAAGGGACAAATGGGGAAGCTGTGATTCGAATGACACACAATACAATGGCCAAATGAAAAAGGACAAATGGGGAAGCTGTAATTCGAATGACACACAATACAATGGCCAAATGAAAAGGCACAAATGGGGAAGCTGTAATTCGAATGACACACAATACAATTGCCAAATGAAAAAGCACAAATGGGGAAGCTGTAATTCGAATGACACATAATACAATAGCCAAATGAAAAAGGACAAATGGGGAAGCTGTAATTTGAATGACACACAATACAATGGCCAAATGAAAAGGGACAAATGAGGAAGCTGTAATTCGAATGACACACAAGACAATGGCCAAAAGAAAAGAGACAAATTGGGAAGCTGTAATTCGAATGACACACAATACAATTGCCAAATGAAAAAGGACAAATGGGGAAGCTGTAATTCGAATGACACACAATGCAATGGCCAAATGAAAGGGCACAAATGGGGAAGCTGTGATTCGAATGACACACAATACAATGGCCAAATTAAAAAGGACAAATGGGGAAGCTGTAATACGAATGACACACAATACAATGGCCAAATGAAAGGGCACAAATGGGGAAGCTGTAATTCGAATGACACATAATACAATAGCCAAATGAAAAAGGACAAATGGGGAAGCTGTAATTCGAATGACACACAATACAATGGCCAAATGAAAAAGGATAAATGAGGAAGCTGTAATTCGAATGACACACAATACAATGGCCAAATGAAAAAGGACAAATGGGGAAGCTGTAATTCGAATGACACACAATACAATGGCCAGATGAAAAAGGACAAATGGGGAAGCTATAGTTTGAATGACACACAATACAATGATCAAATGAAAAAGGACAAATGGGGAAGCTGTAATTCGAATGACACAAAATACGATGGCCAAATGAAAAGGGACAAATGGGGAAGCTGTAATTCGAATGACACACAATGCAAAGGGCAAATGAAAAGGGACAAATGGGGAAGCTGTAATTCGAATGACACACAATGCATTTGCCAAATGAAAAGGCACAAATGGGGAAGCTGTAATTCGAATGACACACAATATAATGGCCAAATGAAAACGGACAAATGAGGAAGCTGTAATTTGAATGACACACAATACAATGGCCAAATGAAAAAGGACAAATGGGGAAGCTGTAATTCGAATGACACACAATGCAATGGCCAAATGGAAAAGGACAAATGGGGAAGCTGTAATTCGAATGACACACAATACAATGGCCAAATGAAAAGGGACAAATGGGGAAGCTATTATTTGAATGACACACAATATAATGGCCAAATGAAAAATGACAAATGGGAAAGCTGTAATTCGAATGACACACAATACAATAGCCAAATGAAAAGGTACAAATGGGGAAGCTGTAATTCGAATGACACACAATACAATAGCCAAATGAAAAGGCACAAATGGGGAAGCATTAATTCGAATGACACACAATACAATTGCCAAATGAAAAGGCACAAATGAGGAAGCTGTAATTCGAATGACACACAATATAATGTCCAAATGAAAAGGGACAAATGGGGAAGCTGTAATTTGAATGACACACAATACAATGGCCAAATGAAAAGGGACAAATGGGGTAGCTGTAATTCGAATGACACACAATACAATGGCCAAATGAAAAGGGACAAATGGGGAATATGTGATTTGAATGACACACAATACAATGGCCAAATGAAAAAGGACAAATGGGGAAGCTGTAATTCGAATGACACACAATACAATGGCCAAATGAAAAGGGACAAATGGGGAAACTGTAATTTGAATGACACACAATACAGTCACCAGTTGAAAAAGGACAAATGGGGAAGCTATAATTTGAATGACACACAATACAATGGCCAAATGAAAAATGACAAATGGGAAAGCTGTAATTCGAATGACACACAATACAATAGCCAAATGAAAAGGTACAAATGGGGAAGCTTTAATTTGAATGACACACAATACAATGGCCAAATGAAAAAGGACAAATGGGGAAGCTGTAATTCGAATGACACACAATACAATGGCCAAATGAAAAAGGACAAATGGGGAAGCTATTATTTGAATGACACACAATACAATGGCCAAATGAAAAATGACAAATGGGAAAGCTGTAATTCGAATGACACACAATACAATAGCCAAATGAAAAGGTACAAATGGGGAAGCTTTAATTCGAATGACACACAATACAATAGCCAAATGAAAAGGCACAAATGGGGAAGCTTTAATTTGAATGACACACAATACAATTGCTAAATGAAAAGGCACAAATGAGGAAGCTGTAATTCGAATGACACACAATATAATGTCAAAATGAAAAGGGACACATGGGGAAGCTGTAATTTGAATGACACACAATACAATGGCCAAATGAAAAGGGACAAATGTGGAATCTGTGATTTGAATGACACACAATACAATGGCCAAATGAAAAGGGACAAATGGGGAATCTGTGATTTGAATGACACACAATACAATGGCCAAATGGGGAAGCTGTAATTCGAATGACACACAATACAATGGCCAAATGAAAAGGAACAAATGGGGAAGCTGTAATTCGAATGACACACAATGCAATGGCCAAATGAAAAGGGACAAATGGGCAAGCTGTAATTCGAATGACACACAATACAATGGCCAAATGAAAAGGGACAAATGGGGAATATGTAATTCGAATGACACACAATATAATGGCCAAAAGAAAAGGGACAAATGGGGAAGCTGTAATTTGAATGACACACAATACAATGGCCAAATGAAAAGGGACAAATGAGGAAGCTGTAATTTGAATGACACACAATACAATGGCCAAATGAAAAGGGATAAATGGGGAAGCTATAATTCGAATGACACACAATACAATGGCCAAAAGAAAAGAGACAAATGGGGAAGCTGTAATTCGAATGACACACAATACAATGGCCAAATGAAAAAGGACAAATTGTGAAGCTGCGCTTTGAATGATACACAATACAATGGCCAAATGAAAAAGGACAAATGGGGAAGCTGTAATTCGAATGACACATAATACAATAGCCAAATGAAAAAGGACAAATGGGGAAGCTGTAATTCGAATGACACACAATACAATGGCCAAATGAAAAAGGATAAATGGGGAAGCTGTAATTCGAATGACACACAATACAATGGCCAAATGAAAAGGGACAAATTGTGAAGCTGCGCTTTGAATGACACACAATACAATGGCCAAATGAAAAAGGACAAATGGGGAAGCAGTAATTCGAATGACACATAATATAATGGCCAGATGAAAAAGGACAAATTTGGAAGCTGTAATTTGAATGACACACAATACAATGATCAAATGAAAAAGGACAAATGGGGAAGCTGTAATTCGAATGACACACAATACAATGGCCAAATGAAAAGGGACAAATGGGGAAGCTGTGATTCGAATGACACACAATACAATGGCCAAATGAAAAAGGACAAATGGGGAAGCTGTAATTCGAATGACACACAATACAATGGCCAAATGAAAAGGCACAAATGGGGAAGCTGTAATTCGAATGACACACAATACAATTGCCAAATGAAAAAGCACAAATGGGGAAGCTGTAATTCGAATGACACATAATACAATAGCCAAATGAAAAAGGACAAATGGGGAAGCTGTAATTTGAATGACACACAATACAATGGCCAAATGAAAAGGGACAAATGAGGAAGCTGTAATTCGAATGACACACAAGACAATGGCCAAAAGAAAAGAGACAAATTGGGAAGCTGTAATTCGAATGACACACAATACAATTGCCAAATGAAAAAGGACAAATGGGGAAGCTGTAATTCGAATGACACACAATGCAATGGCCAAATGAAAGGGCACAAATGGGGAAGCTGTGATTCGAATGACACACAATACAATGGCCAAATTAAAAAGGACAAATGGGGAAGCTGTAATACGAATGACACACAATACAATGGCCAAATGAAAGGGCACAAATGGGGAAGCTGTAATTCGAATGACACATAATACAATAGCCAAATGAAAAAGGACAAATGGGGAAGCTGTAATTCGAATGACACACAATACAATGGCCAAATGAAAAAGGATAAATGAGGAAGCTGTAATTCGAATGACACACAATACAATGGCCAAATGAAAAAGGACAAATGGGGAAGCTGTAATTCGAATGACACACAATACAATGGCCAGATGAAAAAGGACAAATGGGGAAGCTATAGTTTGAATGACACACAATACAATGATCAAATGAAAAAGGACAAATGGGGAAGCTGTAATTCGAATGACACAAAATACGATGGCCAAATGAAAAGGGACAAATGGGGAAGCTGTAATTCGAATGACACACAATGCAAAGGGCAAATGAAAAGGGACAAATGGGGAAGCTGTAATTCGAATGACACACAATGCATTTGCCAAATGAAAAGGCACAAATGGGGAAGCTGTAATTCGAATGACACACAATATAATGGCCAAATGAAAACGGACAAATGAGGAAGCTGTAATTTGAATGACACACAATACAATGGCCAAATGAAAAAGGACAAATGGGGAAGCTGTAATTCGAATGACACACAATGCAATGGCCAAATGGAAAAGGACAAATGGGGAAGCTGTAATTCGAATGACACACAATACAATGGCCAAATGAAAAGGGACAAATGGGGAAGCTATTATTTGAATGACACACAATATAATGGCCAAATGAAAAATGACAAATGGGAAAGCTGTAATTCGAATGACACACAATACAATAGCCAAATGAAAAGGTACAAATGGGGAAGCTGTAATTCGAATGACACACAATACAATAGCCAAATGAAAAGGCACAAATGGGGAAGCATTAATTCGAATGACACACAATACAATTGCCAAATGAAAAGGCACAAATGAGGAAGCTGTAATTCGAATGACACACAATATAATGTCCAAATGAAAAGGGACAAATGGGGAAGCTGTAATTTGAATGACACACAATACAATGGCCAAATGAAAAGGGACAAATGGGGTAGCTGTAATTCGAATGACACACAATACAATGGCCAAATGAAAAGGGACAAATGGGGAATATGTGATTTGAATGACACACAATACAATGGCCAAATGAAAAAGGACAAATGGGGAAGCTGTAATTCGAATGACACACAATACAATGGCCAAATGAAAAGGGACAAATGGGGAAACTGTAATTTGAATGACACACAATACAGTCACCAGTTGAAAAAGGACAAATGGGGAAGCTATAATTTGAATGACACACAATACAATGGCCAAATGAAAAATGACAAATGGGAAAGCTGTAATTCGAATGACACACAATACAATAGCCAAATGAAAAGGTACAAATGGGGAAGCTTTAATTTGAATGACACACAATACAATGGCCAAATGAAAAAGGACAAATGGGGAAGCTGTAATTCGAATGACACACAATACAATGGCCAAATGAAAAAGGACAAATGGGGAAGCTATTATTTGAATGACACACAATACAATGGCCAAATGAAAAATGACAAATGGGAAAGCTGTAATTCGAATGACACACAATACAATAGCCAAATGAAAAGGTACAAATGGGGAAGCTTTAATTCGAATGACACACAATACAATAGCCAAATGAAAAGGCACAAATGGGGAAGCTTTAATTTGAATGACACACAATACAATTGCTAAATGAAAAGGCACAAATGAGGAAGCTGTAATTCGAATGACACACAATATAATGTCCAAATGAAAAGGGACACATGGGGAAGCTGTAATTTGAATGACACACAATACAATGGCCAAATGAAAAGGGACAAATGTGGAATCTGTGATTTGAATGACACACAATACAATGGCCAAATGAAAAGGGACAAATGGGGAATCTGTGATTTGAATGACACACAATACAATGGCCAAATGGGGAAGCTGTAATTCGAATGACACACAATACAATGGCCAAATGAAAAGGAACAAATGGGGAAGCTGTAATTCGAATGACACACAATGCAATGGCCAAATGAAAAGGGACAAATGGGCAAGCTGTAATTCGAATGACACACAATACAATGGCCAAATGAAAAGGGACAAATGGGGAAACTGTATTTCGAATGGCACACAATACAATGACCAAATGAAAAGGGACAAATGGGGAAGCTGTTATTCGAATGACACACAATGCAATGGCCAAATGAAAAGGGACAAATGGGGAAGCTGTAATTCGAATGACACACAATACAATGGCCAAATGAAAAGGGACAAATGGGGAAGCTGTAATTCGAATGACACACAATGCAATGGCCAAATGAAAAGGGACAAATGGGCAAGCTGTAATTCGAATGCCACACAATGCAATTGCCAAATGAAAAAGGACAAATGGGGAAGCTGTAATTCGAATGACACACAATACAATGGCCAAATGAAAAAGGACAAATGGGGAAGCTGTAATTCGAATGAAACACAATACAATGGCCAAATGAAAAGGCACAAATGTAGAAACTGTAATTCGAATGACACACAATACAATGGCCAAATGAAAAGGGACAAATGGGGAAGCTGTGATTTGAATGACACACAATACAATGGCCAAATGAAAAAGGACAAATGGGGAAGCTGTAATTCGAATGACACAATACAATGGCCAAATGAAAAGGGACAAATGGGGAAGCTATTATTTGAATGACACACAATACAATGGCCAAATGAAAAATGACAAATGGGAAAGCTGTAATTCGAATGACACACAATAAAATAGCCAAATGAAAAGGTATAAATGGGGAAGCTTTAATTCGAATGACACACAATACAATAGCCAAATGAAAAGGCACAAATGGTGAAGCATTAATTCGAATAACACACAATACAATTGCCAAATGAAAAGGCACAAATGGGGAAGCTGTAATTCGAATGACACACAATATAATGTCCAAATGAAAAGGGACAAATTGGGAAGCTGTAATTTGAATGACACACAATACAATGGCCAAATGAAAAGGAACAAATGGGGAAGCTGTAATTCGAATGACACACAATACAATGGCCAAATGAAAAGGGACAAATGGGGAATCTGTGATTTGATTGACACACAATACAATGGCCAAATGAAAAAGGACAAATGGGGAAGCTGTAATTGGAATGACACACAATACAATGGCCAAATGAAAAGGGACAAATGGGGAAACTGTAATTTGAATGACACACAATACAGTCACCAGTTGAAAAAGGACAAATGTGGAAGCTGTAATTCGAATGACACACAATACAATGGCCAAATGAAAAGGGACAAATGGGGAAGCTATAATTTGAATGACACACAATACAATGGCCAAATGAAAAATGACAAATGTGAAAGCTGTAATTCGAATGACACACAATACAATAGCCAAATGAAAAGGTACAAATGGGGAAGCTTTAATTTGAATGACACACAATACAATGGCCAAATGAAAAAGGACAAATGGGGAAGCTGTAATTCGAATGACACACAATACAATGGCCAAATGAAAAGGGACAAATGGGGAAGCTATTATTTGAATGACACACAATACAATGGCCAAATGAAAAATGACAAATGGGAAAGCTGTAATTCGAATGACACACAATACAATGGCCAAATGAAAAGGTACAAATGGGGAAGCTTTAATTCGAATGACACACAATACAATGGCCAATTGAAAAGGCACAAATGGGGAAGCTTTAATTCGAATGACACACAGTACAATTGCCAAATGAAAAGGCACAAATGGGGAAGCTGTAATTCGAATGACACACAATATAATGGCCAAATGAAAAGGGACAAATGGGGAAGCTGTAATTTGAATAACACACAATACAATGGCCAAATGAAAAGGGACAAATGGGGAAGCTGTAATTCGAATGACACACAATATAATGGCCAAATGAAAAGGGACAAATGGGGAATCTGTGATTTGAATGACACACAATACAATTGCCAATTGGGAAAGCTGTAATTCGAATGACACACAATACAAAGGCCAAATGAAAAGGGACAAATGGGGAAACTGTAATTTGAATGACACACAATACAGTCGCCAGTTGAAAAAGGACAAATGGGGAAGCTGTAATTCGAATGACACACAATACAATGGCCAAAAGAAAAGGGACAAATGAGGAAGCTGTAATTCGAATGACACACAATGCAATGGCCAAATGAAAAAGGACAAATGGGGAAGCTGTAATTCGAATGACACACAATACAATGGCCAAATGAAAAAGGACAAATGGGGAAGCTGTAATTCTAATGACACACAATACAATGGCCAAATGAAAAGGGACAAATGAGGAAGCTGTAGTTCGAATGACACACAATACAATGGCCAAATGAAAAGGCACAAATGGGGAAGCTGTAATTTGAATGACACACAATGCAATTGCCAAATGAAAAAGGACAAATGAGGAAGCTGTAGTTCGAATGACACACAATACAATGGCCAAATGAAAAAGGACAAATGGGGGAATCTGTAGTTCGAATGACACACAATACAATGGCCAAATGAAAAGGCACAAATGGGGAAGCTGTAATTCGAATAATATACAATACAATGGCCAAATGAAATGGGACAAATGGGGAAGCTGTAATTCGAATGACACACAACACAACGGCCAAATGAAAAAGGACAAATGGGGAAGCTGAATTTCGAATGGCACACAATACAATGCCCAAATGAAAAGGGACAAATGTGGAAGCTGTAATTCGAATGACACACAATACCATGGCCAAATGAAAAGGGACAAATGGGGAAGCTGTAATTCGAATGACACACAATACAATGGCCAAATGAAAAAGGACAAATGGGGAAGCTGTAATTTCAATGACACACAATACAATGGCCAAATGAAAAAGTACAAATGGTGAAGCTGTAATTCGAATGACATACAATACAATGGCCAGATGAAAAGGGACAAATGGGGAAGCTGTAATTTGAATGACACACAATACAATGGCCAAATGAAAAAGGACAAATGGGGAAGCTGTAATTCGAATGACACACAATACAATGGCCAAATGAAAAGTCACAAATGGGGAAGCTGTAATTCGAATGACACACAATACAATTGCCAAATGAAAAAGCACAAATGGGGAATATGTAATTCGAATGACACACAATATAATGGCCAAAAGAAAAGGGACAAATGGGGAAGCTGTAATTTGAATGACACACAATACAATGGCCAAATGAAAAGGGACAAATGAGGAAGCTGTAATTTGAATGACACACAATACAATGGCCAAATGAAAAGGGATAAATGGGGAAGCTATAATTCGAATGACACACAATACAATGGCCAAAAGAAAAGAGACAAATGGGGAAGCTGTAATTCGAATGACACACAATACAATGGCCAAATGAAAAAGGACAAATTGTGAAGCTGCGCTTTGAATGATACACAATACAATGGCCAAATGAAAAAGGACAAATGGGGAAGCTGTAATTCGAATGACACATAATACAATAGCCAAATGAAAAAGGACAAATGGGGAAGCTGTAATTCGAATGACACACAATACAATGGCCAAATGAAAAAGGATAAATGGGGAAGCTGTAATTCGAATGACACACAATACAATGGCCAAATGAAAAGGGACAAATTGTGAAGCTGCGCTTTGAATGACACACAATACAATGGCCAAATGAAAAAGGACAAATGGGGAAGCAGTAATTCGAATGACACATAATATAATGGCCAGATGAAAAAGGACAAATTTGGAAGCTGTAATTTGAATGACACACAATACAATGATCAAATGAAAAAGGACAAATGGGGAAGCTGTAATTCGAATGACACACAATACAATGGCCAAATGAAAAGGGACAAATGGGGAAGCTGTGATTCGAATGACACACAATACAATGGCCAAATGAAAAAGGACAAATGGGGAAGCTGTAATTCGAATGACACACAATACAATGGCCAAATGAAAAGGCACAAATGGGGAAGCTGTAATTCGAATGACACACAATACAATTGCCAAATGAAAAAGCACAAATGGGGAAGCTGTAATTCGAATGACACATAATACAATTGCCAAATGAAAAAGGACAAATGGGGAAGCTGTAATTTGAATGACACACAATACAATGGCCAAATGAAAAGGGACAAATGAGGAAGCTGTAATTCGAATGACACACAAGACAATGGCCAAAAGAAAAGAGACAAATTGGGAAGCTGTAATTCGAATGACACACAATACAATTGCCAAATGAAAAAGGACAAATGGGGAAGCTGTAATTCGAATGACACACAATGCAATGGCCAAATGAAAGGGCACAAATGGGGAAGCTGTGATTCGAATGACACACAATACAATGGCCAAATTAAAAAGGACAAATGGGGAAGCTGTAATACGAATGACACACAATACAATGGCCAAATGAAAGGGCACAAATGGGGAAGCTGTAATTCGAATGACACATAATACAATAGCCAAATGAAAAAGGACAAATGGGGAAGCTGTAATTCGAATGACACACAATACAATGGCCAAATGAAAAAGGATAAATGAGGAAGCTGTAATTCGAATGACACACAATACAATGGCCAAATGAAAAAGGACAAATGGGGAAGCTGTAATTCGAATGACACACAATACAATGGCCAGATGAAAAAGGACAAATGGGGAAGCTATAGTTTGAATGACACACAATACAATGATCAAATGAAAAAGGACAAATGGGGAAGCTGTAATTCGAATGACACAAAATACGATGGCCAAATGAAAAGGGACAAATGGGGAAGCTGTAATTCGAATGACACACAATGCAAAGGGCAAATGAAAAGGGACAAATGGGGAAGCTGTAATTCGAATGACACACAATGCATTTGCCAAATGAAAAGGCACAAATGGGGAAGCTGTAATTCGAATGACACACAATATAATGGCCAAATGAAAACGGACAAATGAGGAAGCTGTAATTTGAATGACACACAATACAATGGCCAAATGAAAAAGGACAAATGGGGAAGCTGTAATTCGAATGACACACAATGCAATGGCCAAATGGAAAAGGACAAATGGGGAAGCTGTAATTCGAATGACACACAATACAATGGCCAAATGAAAAGGGACAAATGGGGAAGCTATTATTTGAATGACACACAATATAATGGCCAAATGAAAAATGACAAATGGGAAAGCTGTAATTCGAATGACACACAATACAATAGCCAAATGAAAAGGTACAAATGGGGAAGCTGTAATTCGAATGACACACAATACAATAGCCAAATGAAAAGGCACAAATGGGGAAGCATTAATTCGAATGACACACAATACAATTGCCAAATGAAAAGGCACAAATGAGGAAGCTGTAATTCGAATGACACACAATATAATGTCCAAATGAAAAGGGACAAATGGGGAAGCTGTAATTTGAATGACACACAATACAATGGCCAAATGAAAAGGGACAAATGGGGTAGCTGTAATTCGAATGACACACAATACAATGGCCAAATGAAAAGGGACAAATGGGGAATATGTGATTTGAATGACACACAATACAATGGCCAAATGAAAAAGGAAAAATGGGGAAGCTGTAATTCGAATGACACACAATACAATGGCCAAATGAAAAGGGACAAATGGGGAAACTGTAATTTGAATGACACACAATACAGTCACCAGTTGAAAAAGGACAAATGGGGAAGCTATAATTTGAATGACACACAATACAATGGCCAAATGAAAAATGACAAATGGGAAAGCTGTAATTCGAATAACACACAATACAATAGCCAAATGAAAAGGTACAAATGGGGAAGCTTTAATTTGAATGACACACAATACAATGGCCAAATGAAAAAGGACAAATGGGGAAGCTGTAATTCGAATGACACACAATACAATGGCCAAATGAAAAAGGACAAATGGGGAAGCTATTATTTGAATGACACACAATACAATGGCCAAATGAAAAATGACAAATGGGAAAGCTGTAATTCGAATGACACACAATACAATAGCCAAATGAAAAGGTACAAATGGGGAAGCTTTAATTCGAATGACACACAATACAATAGCCAAATGAAAAGGCACAAATGGGGAAGCTTTAATTTGAATGACACACAATACAATTGCTAAATGAAAAGGCACAAATGAGGAAGCTGTAATTCGAATGACACACAATATAATGTCCAAATGAAAAGGGACACATGGGGAAGCTGTAATTTGAATGACACACAATACAATGGCCAAATGAAAAGGGACAAATGTGGAATCTGTGATTTGAATGACACACAATACAATGGCCAAATGAAAAGGGACAAATGGGGAATCTGTGATTCGAATGACACACAATACAATGGCCAAATGAAAAGGGACAAATGGGGAAACTGTATTTCGAATGGCACACAATACAATGACCAAATGAAAAGGGACAAATGGGGAAGCTGTTATTCGAATGACACACAATGCAATGGCCAAATGAAAAGGGACAAATGGGGAAGCTGTAATTCGAATGACACACAATACAATGGCCAAATGAAAAGGGACAAATGGGGAAGCTGTAATTCGAATGACACACAATGCAATGGCCAAATGAAAAGGGACAAATGGGCAAGCTGTAATTCGAATGCCACACAATGCAATTGCCAAATGAAAAAGGACAAATGGGGAAGCTGTAATTCGAATGACACACAATACAATGGCCAAATGAAAAAGGACAAATGGGGAAGCTGTAATTCGAATGAAACACAATACAATGGCCAAATGAAAAGGCACAAATGTAGAAACTGTAATTCGAATGACACACAATACAATGGCCAAATGAAAAGGGACAAATGGGGAAGCTGTGATTTGAATGACACACAATACAATGGCCAAATGAAAAAGGACAAATGGGGAAGCTGTAATTCGAATGACACAATACAATGGCCAAATGAAAAGGGACAAATGGGGAAGCTATTATTTGAATGACACACAATACAATGGCCAAATGAAAAATGACAAATGGGAAAGCTGTAATTCGAATGACACACAATAAAATAGCCAAATGAAAAGGTATAAATGGGGAAGCTTTAATTCGAATGACACACAATACAATAGCCAAATGAAAAGGCACAAATGGTGAAGCATTAATTCGAATAACACACAATACAATTGCCAAATGAAAAGGCACAAATGGGGAAGCTGTAATTCGAATGACACACAATATAATGTCCAAATGAAAAGGGACAAATTGGGAAGCTGTAATTTGAATGACACACAATACAATGGCCAAATGAAAAGGGACAAATGGGGAAGCTGTAATTCGAATGACACACAATACAATGGCCAAATGAAAAGGGACAAATGGGGAATCTGTGATTTGATTGACACACAATACAATGGCCAAATGAAAAAGGACAAATGGGGAAGCTGTAATTGGAATGACACACAATACAATGGCCAAATGAAAAGGGACAAATGGGGAAACTGTAATTTGAATGACACACAATACAGTCACCAGTTGAAAAAGGACAAATGTGGAAGCTGTAATTCGAATGACACACAATACAATGGCCAAATGAAAAGGGACAAATGGGGAAGCTATAATTTGAATGACACACAATACAATGGCCAAATGAAAAATGACAAATGTGAAAGCTGTAATTCGAATGACACACAATACAATAGCCAAATGAAAAGGTACAAATGGGGAAGCTTTAATTTGAATGACACACAATACAATGGCCAAATGAAAAAGGACAAATGGGGAAGCTGTAATTCGAATGACACACAATACAATGGCCAAATGAAAAGGGACAAATGGGGAAGCTATTATTTGAATGACACACAATACAATGGCCAAATGAAAAATGACAAATGGGAAAGCTGTAATTCGAATGACACACAATACAATGGCCAAATGAAAAGGTACAAATGGGGAAGCTTTAATTCGAATGACACACAATACAATGGCCAATTGAAAAGGCACAAATGGGGAAGCTTTAATTCGAATGACACACAGTACAATTGCCAAATGAAAAGGCACAAATGGGGAAGCTGTAATTCGAATGACACACAATATAATGGCCAAATGAAAAGGGACAAATGGGGAAGCTGTAATTTGAATAACACACAATACAATGGCCAAATGAAAAGGGACAAATGGGGAAGCTGTAATTCGAATGACACACAATATAATGGCCAAATGAAAAGGGACAAATGGGGAATCTGTGATTTGAATGACACACAATACAATTGCCAATTGGGAAAGCTGTAATTCGAATGACACACAATACAATGGCCAAATGAAAAGGGACAAATGGGGAAACTGTAATTTGAATGACACACAATACAGTCGCCAGTTGAAAAAGGACAAATGGGGAAGCTGTAATTCGAATGACACACAATACAATGGCCAAAAGAAAAGGGACAAATGAGGAAGCTGTAATTCGAATGACACACAATGCAATGGCCAAATGAAAAAGGACAAATGGGGAAGCTGTAATTCGAATGACACACAATACAATGGCCAAATGAAAAAGGACAAATGGGGAAGCTGTAATTCTAATGACACACAATACAATGGCCAAATGAAAAGGGACAAATGAGGAAGCTGTAGTTCGAATGACACACAATACAATGGCCAAATGAAAAGGCACAAATGGGGAAGCTGTAATTTGAATGACACACAATGCAATTGCCAAATGAAAAAGGACAAATGAGGAAGCTGTAGTTCGAATGACACACAATACAATGGCCAAATGAAAAAGGACAAATGGGGGAATCTGTAGTTCGAATGACACACAATACAATGGCCAAATGAAAAGGCACAAATGGGGAAGCTGTAATTCGAATAATATACAATACAATGGCCAAATGAAATGGGACAAATGGGGAAGCTGTAATTCGAATGACACACAACACAACGGCCAAATGAAAAAGGACAAATGGGGAAGCTGAATTTCGAATGGCACACAATACAATGCCCAAATGAAAAGGGACAAATGTGGAAGCTGTAATTCGAATGACACACAATACCATGGCCAAATGAAAAGGGACAAATGGGGAAGCTGTAATTCGAATGACACACAATACAATGGCCAAATGAAAAAGGACAAATGGGGAAGCTGTAATTCGAATGACACACAATGCAATGGCCAAATGAAAAGGGACAAATGGGGAAGCTGTAATTCGAATGACACACAATACAATGGGCAAATGAAAAGGGACAAATGGGGAAGCTGTAATTTGAATGACACACAATACAATGGCCAAATGAAAAAGGACAAATGGGGAAGCTGTAGTTCGAATGACACACAATACAATGGCCAAATGAAACAGGACAAATGGGGAAGCTGTAGTTCGAATGACACACAATACAATGGCCAAATGAAAAAGGACAAATGGGGGAATCTGTTGTTCGAATGACACACAATACAATGGCCAAATGAAAAGGCACAAATGGGGAAGCTGTAATTCGAATAATATACAATACAATGGCCAAATGAAATGGGACAAATGGGGAAGCTGTAATTCGAATGACACACAACACAATGGCCAAATGAAAAAGGACAAATGGGGAAGCTGAATTTCGAATGGCACACAATACAATGCCCAAATGAAAAGGGACAAATGTGGAAGCTGTAATTCGAATGACACACAATACCATGGCCAAATGAAAAGGGACAAATGGGGAAGCTGTAATTCGAATGACACACAATACAATGGCCAAATGAAAAAGGACAAATGGGGAAGCTGTAATTCGAATGACACACAATGCAATGGCCAAATGAAAAGGGACAAATGGGGAAGCTGTAATTCGAATGACACACAATACAATGGGCAAATGAAAAGGGACAAATGGGGAAGCTGTAATTTGAATGACACACAATACAATGGCCAAATGAAAAAGGACAAATGGGGAAGCTGTAGTTCGAATGACACACAATACAATGGCCAAATGAAACAGGACAAATGGGGAATCTGTAGTTCGAATGACACACAATACAATGGCCAAATGAAAAGGCACAAATGGGGAAGCTGTAATTCGAATAATATACAATACAATGGCCAAATGAAAATGGACAAAAGGACATACAAAACAACAAACAGAAAACTATAAAGATTGAGCAACATTAACTCCACTAAAACCGGTTGTTGAACTCGAGTGTTTCGGATGGTTAAGTAGTTCGCGCTCCACTAATGACACCCGCCGTGTGCTCTTGTTACAAACCCGGTGACAAGTCACGAACGAGGAAAGGACCGAACAGAACATATCCGTTGTCAGTTGTGACAGAGATACTCCATAGCGGTTAACCAAATCAAGGTGGCAAACGGAAAATTTTCCAAGTGATGACTTCAACTTAGCCACTAGAAACCCTTAAATCAGTAGCTTCCTTGTTAGCAGCAACCCTCTATAGTAAGTTCTCTTCATTGGAACACATACATGTATTATAAGCCATTGATGCGTATATTTATTTAACAGAAGGGAGTCTTCGTCGTAATGATTAGAACGTTTCATGATCGACCATATTGTTTGTTTCTTATTTTAATGACAAATTCTATCTCTGGCATCAATAACAGTGTACAAAACTCTGCAGATATTTTAAATTCTTCATTCCAATAAGATTTAGGAATTGTTAAATCTAACGATATGAAGCCTTGTGAAGTTCGACTTTTAAAACAGTGTTTCTCCACTTTGTTTCTTACAGTTTTGAAGTATAATACTTCCTCGTGGAACATTACTTCCATGTTAATTTGTCTCCATAGTTTTAGGTAGAAATATTCATATAAAGTATGATCAATGACTGACAATTTCCTATATCTGTTCCTATCATCCTCATCAATGATAATCGACTTATTCTTATGAAAGTTATCGTTCTTTCTGACGTAAAGTATGTCTTTCACAGACCACTTCAGAATTCTTTTCAATAAGACGATTGATTCATCAAAGTGCTCACTGATCAAAACTAAAGCAATCTCTTTGTTAAGCTTTTCAATGTGTTCTTGAATGTCGTCTTTTCTTTGAGCTATGATGACGTCTTTTGGGAAGCCGAAATCAATTGCCATTCTATTTTTGGTAAAACTAAAGAAAGCATATTTACTATCAGATATTGTTATATCGTGATTCTCTGGATCTTTCAAAAAATCCGTAATAGCATTTGGTCCCTGTATTTTTAGACGCTTGAACAGATCAAATTGTAACATGGCAGACATGAATTGATCAAATGGATCTCGAAGCGATCCAATGTAAATCGTGTCATTCGGAAGAACTCTATCAAAAGCTGTTCTGTTGTACAAAACATGTAGACATGATATATCAAAAGACTTTGAAAGTGGCGGAGGCCGTATATTCTTCTCGTTGATGGTGTCAAGGTAACTGATAACATTTGGATATATTGAGTCTGCAGACCATACAGATGGAAGAACAAAAGTCAGATTTCTATCAAATCCAAACCGGAAGAAGATGTTTTGAATACTCGAACTTGCTGTTTTGTGTACTTTTATGTAGGCAACATGGCGTATTTCCTGTTGTTCTGTCGAACATGAATCTCTATTAATGTGATGAGTTGACCTTATGAAAACGTATAAAACTGGTACAATGGAGCAGCTAAATACCAAAGACAGAAAGGCAAACCTACAATATATGAGTATTTATAGTGTTATATCTAGAAGAACATCAACACACTTACAGGTACCAAGAGGATTTTTTTTCTTTCATTAGAAGGCCTACACGACATATATAATTGATATATTCTGATGCAGTAGTTCTGGAGAAATGAATAAACTTGTCTTAGTTATTCTTGGATTTCGATTCGCTCTAAAAACAACACTTCCCCAGAACCCCCAGAGGCAAATCTGGTCAGTAATTTCATATGCAGAAATTTTGGAAAAGAACTCGAAAATGCCTCCGCCAACATGAGGTCAGAGCAGCCATCTTAGATTTCGAACCGCTCCAAAAAACAACACTCTAGTACCCACAGAGGAACATTTATGGTAAGCGTGGTGACTGGGCATTTTGCATGTCTGAATCAGTTGATTCTTTATACAAACTAATGTACTGTCCGCATTCTTATATCAATATTATCTTTTATGTTGTGCAAACCTTGTTCTGGTTGCAACAATGTGTGATGATTAAGTCACAAGCTAACACAATTGTTGGACATATATCACCTTTAAGACGATTTAAAGCTCTTAATTAACCATGTAAAGTGGGTGCGATACATGACGTTGACTATATGCCATTGTCCCCGAAAGTATCATTCACCGAATAGTCAGTGATTCAACGTTAACATGGTTTATTAGATATATTTAACATTGAATATACAGTTCCTAAATAATGTAAATATTATTAAAATTAAGGTTTTCTTCTCTCAAGCATAGGTTTTTATACTCCGAAAGACTTTTAAATGATTTTGGATTTCTAATAGGTTGACTTCGCAAATTAATGTCAATCAAAAGATTACGACTAACCCGGGTATATAACGGATTTGTGATATTATACACAGCGCTTAACATTGAGAAGTGTACCAATGTCGAAAATCGGAAAAGACTCTGTCGAAAGCCAAGGTATACATGTAATTAAATTATGATGTATTCGTGTCAACATTTACCTTATCATATGTTAATACTTACCTTCGGCAAACATTTGATTTTTTCCTCATAATTAAATAAAGAAACTCAGATTGGAGTGATTCGTTTTGCTTCACTTCTTTAGCACGAGTGTGGCTCGTTGCTCATTACATCTTAATTTTAAATTTTCTTGCACAATATTGTAACGTAGAAAATAAGTAAAATTAATATTAGATGTTACCATATGGCGTCTACTGCAACACTAGAATAGATAATTCATCTTTAGTCATTTGAACTGTTTTTATTACAAATATAGATTGAGAGACCTTATATTGATGAACTACCCATGCATACCATTCAATCAAAAGAAAGAAAAAGATTCGTTTTTTATATAGATTTTATATTTCACATTGGTGATTATGTTGAATACTTCTAACTAATGAACAATTATACCACATATACAGCTAGATCTGTTTCATACATACCTTGTTGAACTTCAACTAGAAACTAACAATGAGGGCCGGTTAAGAACACATTGTTAGGCCAAAAAATATTATTTCAATTTTCCCCATTGTGAACTTTCCACTTGTATGTAGCAACATTACAGCAGCACCTACACAAAGAGTATGTCTCTCAGTTGATGCTATATACCAGAGAATGTTATTCATATCATGATTTCCTTGATAGAAAAAGCTGCTGTTAACAAAGAAGCCACCGAGCAAGGGTTCCTAGTGGTTAAGCCATTTCTGTCGAACCAATAACATGGTTAACATTTATGGAATATCTATGTCAGAAAATATAGTCATTCGTACTCACAACCCGTCATTTTCTCACGCTTGACTTGTCATTAGATTGTTAGCAACACGACGGGTGTCACAAGTGGAGCAAAAACTGTTCACCCTTCAGAAAACTTCATTTAAAAGTTGTTTCAAATTTAATGGACAACATTAATTTGTTTTCGCAAGCAAATTGTTACAATTTTATATGATAATGTATTGAATGTATTACCACTGAGTACTGGTGACGGTTCCCATGGCTCAACCCACAGAGCTGCTCAGGGCCTCCCCATGTGTTGGAAGGGGAACCGGTCTCTCGGTAGGGGTTGTCGTGTCGTATTACGGAACGCGTGGCCATTGACCATAACGGATAACCTTCTTGGAGACTGCCACGCGCCCTGCACCATAATGACCTATTTTGTATATTTCGGAATAGAGTAGGCGCAAATTAGCTGCTACGAAAGACTAAATTTTCGGCCCAATCTCACTCTCCATATTTTTCCAGTGGCAGTTAAAAGTCGTTGTTCCTGTAGATCAATTCATCCATCATTTCTATAGTCTTTTTTATACATTGTTGGAATTTGTCATCGTCCTGAATATAGCTGAAATACTGTTCGTTAGATTGTTTGGTTTGGGTTTAAGGTGTTTAAACGCCACTTTCAACAATATTTCAGTTATATCGTGGCGGTCAGTTTTATTGGTGGAGAAAACCGGTGGACCCGGAGAAAAACACCGACCTGTCACAAGTCACCGACAAATTTTATCACATAATGTTGTACACCTCGCCCTGATCTCACAACATCAGTGGTAATAGGCACTGTTTGTGTAGGTAGTTGTAAATCCAACTACCATAATCACAGTCACAACGTTAGACGTTACGCAATAATCCATCAATCAATATATTTCCAGGTGTTGTCAAGTCATACTATATATATATAATAAACAATTATAGCCTTCAATGGTTGTAAACATCCAGAATTGTTAACCTGATGGGGGTTGTTTTCCCGAGGGCTTTAGCCCGAGGGAAACAACCCCTTGAGGGTTAACAATTCTGATGTTCACAATCCGTTGAAGGCAATAACTGTTTTATTATACCGAACAACAGACCAAGGATTGGGCATTTAAATAAATACATGTATTTAAACAAAATGTGTGTTTAATAACTTTTGACAAATTTTTAACAAATGTTAAACTATTTCATGTTTATATTAAAGTTCACAACACAACCAGTGATTTTGGGCACAAACCGGCCATCAGTAATATTTTCAACAGATTTAAAATGTGTGTTTAATAACTTCAAGAATTGCCTCGAGCCAATACAACCTTCCTTGAGCCATTATGACTAACCTTGAACATATAAGCGGTCCATTATGAAAACACCCATTTCTTAATACTTTTATTAACCAGTCAATTTCAATTTTAGGTAATCTTCATTCTTTTTGAAGAAGGCAATAGTATTGACCGAAATGGTAGGCTATAATTGTTTTATCATTTTTCAATATTATTATTTAAATATTAAAATTTTGAAATTTTATGAAAACTGAAATTTTTGAAACTTTTTTAAAATTTTGAAATGTTGAAATTTTTTTAACAATTTTGATATCTTATGAAAATTTTAATTTTTTGTTTTAATTTTTGAAATTTTTTAATTTTTTTTAATTTTGTTGAAATATTGACATTTTTTGGAAAATTTTGAACTTTAATTTTTTTTTTTATTGATCTTAGAATTTAGAAATTTTATGAAATTTTTCAAAGAGTTGTTTCCCTTTTGAGGCACGCAATGGGTTGTTTACCGGGAAACAATAGGATTGTTACCCGGTAAACAACTAGTTGTTTCCCGCTTGGGTTAATTTTCACAAAACATTAAAATTGTTTCAGGTCATGTGATTTAATTTAAGCCAATGAGAAGTTAGTGAGGTATAATAATTCATGTTGTTTCGTGAGTGAACAGAGTAAATATAGATCATCAATAGTGGTGTTATTTACATCATGCCAATACAATATGCAAAATAGGAGAAACTAGAGGCGCACCTGAGCTTGCATCGCTCATCTGATTATTCATATATATATACCACTTCACATCTGATTTCAGACATCGGACAGAAAAGCATGCCTTGTAAATATTTCGCTAAACTATTTACCCGATCGGAGCATACTGCTTTCATATCCTTTTGTGTTTATTTGGAACAGCATGTCGTTTTTGGGACGTTTATGTTTACAATGCACGCTTTATTTCGTTTTTTAGCGCATGAAAATAATGAACACACATATTTTGAAACGTTTCCACACCACGACAAACGACTTCCGACTTTCTTGTTCACACATTATATATATTGGATATGACAAAGGCGCTAAATTGTTCTTCAATAAGCTGATCAAATGCATATTTTTCACAGATATGCATCTTTGCTATCATGAGTCATCATAGCGTAAGCCTCGATATGGCATCTTTAATATGGGACATACACATGATAGTATAGTCAATTTAGCATTAAAATAGATCAACCTACAACTAATTACAACACATGGTTTATGAGTGCAAATTAGAATATGGACTTGTATTAACAACATACTGAAATATACATAAATATAATTTGGGGGAAATTATATAGGTTTTTTTTTATCAATTTGACCACACTCCGCAAAATATTTTTTTTTTAGACAGCCATTGACCAAAATTCCGGTAAAAATCTTTGTGCTGCAATTAGTTTTCGGTTATACCCCTGGTTTTTTCTTGGGGGTGGGGGGTTCGTTTTACTCGATCTTTAGTTTTCTATGCAGTGTTTTGTACATCATTGTTTGTCATTTTTCTTTTGGCCATTGCTTTGTCTGTCCTTCTTAGATTTATTGATTCTGATTACCCCTTTGATATCTTCAAACTCTTCTTATACACCAAATTTACTATTCTAACAGCAGTGCGTTTTCCACTAATCCTACTAAATGAAATAATACGATTTTATATAATACAATGTTTAAATGAAAAGGGACAAATGGGGAAGCTGTAATTCAAATGACAAAGAATACAATGGCCAAAAGAAAATGATCTACAAAACAACACACAGAAAACTATAAAGATCGAGCAACACGAACCTCACTATAAAAATCGGGTGTTCCGGAAGGATAAGCAGTTCGTGCTCCTCTGATGACACCCATCGTGTTACTCTTGTTACAAACCCAGTGACAAGTCAAGAATGAGAAAAGGACAGAATAGTGGTCAGTTGTGACACAGGTACGTTATAAATGTTATCCAAGTCATTATGGCCACTTTAAATCTTAATTAACGACTAGGAACCCCTGGATCAGAAGTTTCCTTGTTAACAGCAACCCTCTATGGTAAGTTCTGTTCATTGGAGCACATACAATGTACATGTATATTGAGCCAGTGATGCGTATATCTATTTAACAGAAGAGTCTTGGTCGTAATTATAAGAACGTTTCATCACCGACCATATTGTGTGTCTCTTATTTTAATGACAAAATCCATCTCTGAGATCAGTAACAGTGTACAAAACTCTGCAGTAATTTTAAATTCTTCATTCCAATAAGATTTTGGAATTGTTAAATCGGACGATATGAAGCCTTGTGAAGTTCGTCTTTTAAAACAGTGTTTCTCCACTTTGTTTCTTACCGTTTTGAAGTATAATACTTCCTCGTGGAACATTACTTCCATGTTAATTTGTCGCCATAGTTTTAGGTAGAAATATTCATATAAAGTATGATCAATGACTGACAATTTCCTATATCTGTTCCTATCATTCTCATCAATGATAATCGACTTATTCTTATTAGAGTTATCGTTCTTTCTGACGTAGAGTATGTCTTTCACAGACCACTTCAGAATTCTTTTCAACAAGACGATTGATTCGTCAAAGTGCTCACTGATCATAACTAAAGCAATCTCTTTGTTAAGCTTTTCAATGTGTGCTTGAATGTCGTCTTTTCTTTGAGTTATGATGACGTCTTTTGGGAAGCCGAAATCAATTGCCATTCTATTTTTGGTAAAACTAAAGAAAGCATATTTACTATTAGATATTGTGTTATCGTGATTCTCTGGATCTTTCAAAAAGTCCGTAATAGCATTCGGTCCTTGTATTTTTAGACCCTTGAACATATCAAAATATAACATGGCAGACATGAATTGATCAAACGGATCTCGGAGCGATCCAATGTAGATAGTGTCATTCGGAAGAACTCTATCAAAAGCTGTTCTGTTGTACAAAACATGTAGACATGATATATCAAAAGACTTTGAAAGTGGTGGAGGCCGTATATTCTTCTCGTTGATGGTTTCAAGGTTACTGATAACATTTGGATATCTTGAATCTGCAGATGGAAGAACAAAAGTCAGATTTCTATCAAATCCAAACCGGAAGAAGATGTTTTGAATACTTGAACTTGCTGTTTTGTGTACTTTTATGTAGGCAACATGGCGTATTTCCTGTTGTACTATCGAACATGAATCTCTCTTAATGTGAGGAGTTGACCTTATCAAAACGTATAAAACTGGTACAATGGAGCAGCTAAATACCAAAGACAGGAAGGCAAACCTACAATATATGAGTATTTATAACGTTATGTATCGAGTGAGTGATTGTTGCTTTACGCCAACTCAACAATTTTGCAGCTATATCATAACGAGAACAAGTTAATTTTCAATGAGATGATTATGAGGTACACTTTGTACTAGACCAAAACACTTAGTTGGATTTATATAGTGCTAGCTCACTCAAACAACAGTCCATGGATAGACATGTCGTCCCACTCGGACACATTAGTGATTATCCTGATTCCGAGTCGACCAGTCTTTGCTCTTACTCCTTAATTCTGCGTGCTTAGCAGAGAAGCAACAAATACCAATTGTATAGATCGGGACTCGAACCCACGATCTACCGCACTCGAAGCGAGCACGCTAACCATTACCATTACACCACCGACGTGGCTCGTTGCGTATAGATTGATTAATTGATTTTTGGTGTTTAGCGCTACTTTCAGCAATATTTCAACTATATCATGGCGACCAGTTTTAGTGGTGGAAGAAGCCGGAGTACCCGGAGAGAACCCCCGACCATGGACAAGCAACTGGTAAACTTTATCACTTGCGGCTGCGAGTCGGGTGCACCCTTTTTGTAATTTACAAAGCTGGACGCGAACCCACGCCGTATTGGTGATAGGCGTGTATGAGCTATTTGGTAATCCAACTACCTAACTCATTGAGCCACCCGGGCCCCCGTTGTGTGTAGAAGAACAGCAGTATTTGTACAAGTACCAAGAGGAAATTCATTTTTTTCTCTTTCATTAGAAGGTCTCTGTTCTCTGGTCTATGCTACACCAAATATATTGTTGATAAACAAACACTAATTAATCTGGTTTTTTTTGTAGCACGTGTCACTTATAATTCTGATTAAAATGTCTTATCTAACCTAACCTGTTATAAAATTATGCTAAAATGACCCAACCAGTCCTGTTTCTTAACAAATGTATATTGATATACCCTGAAATATATAATTAAGTTCAAACGGTAAATACACGCTATGGTTTGTGCTGCTGAAAATATAACAGATATATTTGGTCTATTGGGGCAACGACGTTTGCCTGCAAAATAGCAGAATTTTGTAGAGAGGGGACAAATGCTCACACTATATCTACTAAAGGTCTTTAATGAGCCGGATACTCTCCAAACACGCTATTCGCTTTGATCCACGGTAAGGATTTTCGTATTATAATCTGACAATACTTATAGACACACACCCATTATCCGCCATCTTGGGACGCTCTGTGCAGTTCTGTGAGGTTGGACCGGGGAACCGTCAACAATACCCGGTGTGGTCTGCGACGAATACCACAGATAACAATGACTCACGGGCTATAATGCTCACCGAAAAAAAATAGTAAATTCTCTGAATTCTCATGTACAATATTTTCCCTGTATTTTGAGTCTTTTATGTAAACAAAATTGAGGCTTTAAACGACGCCTTTATTAAAACTTTATTGCAAATCTTGAGAAATGCTATTAACATTTTATCTTCACATATAGATAAAAAAAAAATGGTTCAGCACAGCACTTGAATGGTCGTCCTTCATTTAAACAAAATTGAATATACAGTACATGTATTTCAGGATGTCTTCATACAAATTAAAACAATTTGTAACCTTGTTTATTTATAAAGATATTTTTACACAATATTTACAATCCTCTAGAAGAACTTTTGTGAACAATCTGGTGACTTGACATGCAGTAGATATAGAGAACTAGTCAAATATGCAACAAACAATAAGAGGTTGACCACTGCGATCATCTTGGAATATGCATTGCCCAGAAAAATAACAACATTCCCATATGGAAACATTTCTAACCATTTTGATGCAATAGGTCTGGAGAAATAAATAAATAAATATGTCTCAGCTAATCAGAAGCCAGTGCAATCATCATGGAATTCGATTCCCTCTAACAACAACACTTCTTCAGAACCCCTAGAGGAAAATTTTTGGCATATCAGGTGATTTCATATGCAGAATTTCTGGGGAAAAAAACAACTAGAGCATGCCTCCGGAAACGTGAGGTCAGAGCGGCCATATTCTATTTTTAATCGCTCCAAAAATATACAACACTTCTCCAGAACCCCTAGGGGAACATTTCTGGCATATCTGATCACTTCACATGAAGAATTTCTAGAAAATACCTCTGCCAAAATGAGGTTAGAGCGACCGCATTAGATTTCTAATCACTCCAAAAAGATACAACATTACTTCAATACCCACAGAGGAATATTTATGGTAAGTTTATATATTTGAAGGATGCAACATGATGACGATTTTTAGGACCTGTCATGTCAGATGTTAAAAATAATGTCAATCTAATAGTTATGACTCAGTCTGATAGTTGACGATGTTGCATTCGTCAACTATCAGACTGAGTCACAACCATATGAATGACATTATTATGTAATTACATAATATATATGATGTTGCTGACTCGAACCTCCCATTATCGAAAGTAAAAACAAATGGGGGTAAAAATAATGTCAATCAAAACGTTACGGCTAACCCGGGTTTTTAACGGATTTGCGATGTAATGTACAACGCATGCGTTTAAACTTTGAAAAGTTTACCAATGTCGAACCTCGAAAAAGACACTGGGCGCGTTCACAATTCTCCCGATGGTGACTATTGGTACATTTATTTACCAATGGCATACCATCAACACCAATGATTGCCATTGGTACTTTCTATTGGTAACCAATTCTGCAGACAAACCACAATCAAGTTAGAATTTCCAACGCGGGCTTTTCATAAAACAAAATGGTGACCGCAAGTGTTAAAAGAAGAGTTTGAAGATACCAAAGGGTTAATCAGAATCCGTAAATAGAAGCAGGACAGACAACACAATGGCTATAAAAGAAAAAAAATGTCAGAAACAATTTTACCTATACTATTGTCGAAAGGTAAGGTACATGTAATTGAATTATGATGTATTTCTTATCTTGTGTTAAAACTTACCTTCGGCTTCGGCAAACATTTAATTTTTTCCTCATAATTGAATAAAGAAGCTCAGATATGATCGTCTTTTTCTATACCATGGGAGTGATTCGTTTTGCTTCACTTCTTTAGCACGAGTGTCGCTCGTTACTGATTACATTTTTATTTTCAAATTTTCTTGCAAAATATTGCAACGTAGAAAATTAATTAAATTAATTTCAAATGTTACCATATGGCGTCTACTGAAACACTAGATAATACAAAATTAAGTCATTCGAACTGCTTTTATTACAAAATATAGATTGAGAGACCTTATATTGATGAACAATTACATGTAATTAGCAAAATGTCCTACATGTATACCATCCATTCAATCCAAACAAAGAAAAAGATCCGTTTTTTATATAGATTTTATAATTCACATTGGTGATTATGTTGAATACTTCTAACTAATGAACAAAGGATACCACATATACAGCTAGATCTGTTTCATACATACCTTGTTGAACTTCAACTAGAAACTAACAATGAGGGCCGGTTAAGAGCACATTTTTAGGCCAAAAAAGATTATTTCAATTTTCCCCATTTTGAACTTTCCACTTGTATATAGCAACATTACAGCAGCACCTACACAAAGAGTATGTCTCTCAGCTGATGCTATATACCAGAGAATGTTATTCATATCATGATTTCCTTGATAGAAAGCTGCTGTTAACAAAGAAGCCACCGAGCACGGGTTCCTTGGTGGTTAAGCCATTACTGTCGAATCAATGACATGGTTAACATTTATGGAATATTATATTATTTGAAAGTATTTTAATTATATAAGAAAATATTAATATGAAATACTTCATAAGTAGCTTCGGCTTTTGAAGTAAGAATTAACAAGCATGTTGAATAAAAATATAATGTTGTTAAAAAACATTTATGGAATTTCTATGTCAGAAAATATAGTCATTCGTACTCACAACCCGTCATTTTCTCACTCTTGACTTGTCATTGGATTCTTAGCAACACGACGGGTGTCACAAGTGGAGCAAAAACTGTTCACCCTTCAGAAAACTTCATTTAAAAGTTGTTTCGATTTTAATGGACAACATTAATTTGTTTTCGCAAGCAAAATTGTTACAATTTTATATGATAATGTATTGAATGTATCACCACTGAGTACTGGTGACGGTTCCCATGGCTCAACCCACAGAGCTGCTCAGGGCCTCCCCATGTGTTGAAAGGGGAACCGGTCTCTCGGTAGGGGTTGTCGTGTCGTATTACGGAACGCGTGGCCATTGACCATAATGGATAACCTTCTTGGAGATTGTCACGCGCCCTGCACCTTAAAGACCTCTTTTGTAGATTTCGGAACAGAATAGGCGCATTTTAGCTGCTACGAAAGACTAAATTTTCGGCCCAATCTCACTCTCCATATTTTTCCAGTGACAGTTAAAAGTCGTTGTCCCTTTAGATCAATTCATTCATCATTTCTATAGTCTTTTTTATACATTGTTGGAATTTGCCATCGTCCTGAATATAGCTGAAATACTGTTCGTTAGATTGTTTGGTTTGGGTTTAAGGTGTTTAAACGCTACTTTCAACAATATGTCAGTTATATCGTGGCGGTCAGTTTAATCGGTGGAGAAAACCGGTGGACCGCAGAAAAACACCGACCTGTCACAAGTCACTGACAAATGTTATCACATAATGTTGTACACCTCGCCCTGATCTCACAACATCAGTGGTAATAGGCACTGTTTGTGTAGGTAGTTGTAAATCCAACTAACATAATCAAGGTCACAACGCCCTTGCCGTTCGTTAGATGTTACGCAATAATCCATCAATCAATATATTTCCAGGTGTTGTCAAGTCATACTATATATATATAATAAACAATTATTGCCTTCAATGGTTGTAAACATTCAGAATTGTTAACCTGATGGGGGTTGTTTTCCCGAGGGCTTTAGCCCGAGGGAAACAACCCCTTGAGGGTTAACAATTCTGGTGTTCACAATCCATTGAAGGCAATAACTGTTTTATTATACCGAACAACAGACCAAGGATTGGGCATTTAAATAAATACATGTATTTAAACAAAATGTGTGTTTAATAACTTTTGACAAATTTTTAACAAATGTTAAACTATTTCATGTTTATATTAAAGTTCACAACACAACCAGTGATTTTGGGCACAAACCGGCCATCAGTAATATTTTCAACAGATTTAAAATGTGTGTTTAATAACTTCAAGAATTGCCTCGGGCCAATACAACCTTCCTTGAGCCATTATGACTAACCTTGAACATATAAGCGGTCCATTATGAAAACACCCATTTCTTAATACTTTTATTAACCAGTCAATTTCAATTTTAGGTAATCTTCATTCTTTTTGAAGAAGGCAATAGTATTGACCGAAATGGTAGGCTATAATTGTTTTATCATTTTTCAATATTATTATTTAAATATTAAAATTTTGAAATTTTATGAAAACTGAAATTTTTGAAACTTTTTTAAAATTTTGAAATGTTGAAATTTTTTTAACAATTTTGATATCTTATGAAAATTTTAATTTTTTGTTTTAATTTTTGAAATTTTTTAATTTTTTTTAATTTTGTTGAAATATTGACAGTTTTTGGAAAATTTTGAACTTTAATTTTTTTTTTTATTGATCTTAGAATTTAGAAATTTTATGAAATTTTTCAAAGAGTTGTTTCCCTTTTGAGGCACGCAATGGGTTGTTTCCCGCTTGGGTTAATTTTCACAAAACATTAAAATTGTTTCAGGCCATGTGATTTAATTTAAGCCAATGAGAAGTTAGTAAGGTATAATAATTCATGTTGTTTCGTGAGTGAACAGAGTAAATATAGATCATCAATAGTGGTGTTATTTACATCATGCCAATACAATATGTAAAATAGGAGAAACTAGAGGCGCACCTGAGCTTGCATCGCTCATCTGATTATTCATATATATATACCACTTCACATCTGATTTCAGACATCGGACAGAAAAGCATGCCTTGTAAATATTTCGCTAAACTATTTACCCGATCGGAGCATACTGCTTTCATATCCTTTTGTGTTTATTTGGAACAACATGTCGTTTTTGGGACGTTTATGTTTACAATGCACGCTTTATTTCGTTTTTTAGCGCATGAAAATAATGAACACACATATTTTGAAACGTTTCCACACCACGACAAACGACTTCCGACTTTCTTGTTCACACATTATATATATTGGATATGACAAAGGCGCTAAATTGTTCTTCAATAAGCTGATCAAATGCATATTTTTCACAGATATGCATCTTTGCTATCATGAGTCATCATAGCGCAAGCCTCGATATGGCATCTTTAATATGGGACATACACATGATAGTATAGTCAATTTAGCATTAAAATAGATCAACCTACAACTAATTACAACACATGGTTTATGAGTGCAAATTAGAATATGGACTTGTATTAACAACATACTAAAATATACATAAATATAATTTGGGGAAAATTATATAGGCTTTTTTTTATCAATTTGACCACACTCCGCAAAATATTTTTTTTTTAGACAGCCATTGACCAAAATTCCGGTTAAAATCTTTGTGCTGCAATTAGTTTTCGGTTATACCCCTGGTTTTTTCTTGGGGGTGGGGGGTTCGTTTTACTCGATCTTTAGTTTTCTATGCAGTGTTTTGTACATCATTGTTTGTCATTTTTCTTTTGGCCATTGCTTTGTCTGTCCTTCTTAGATTTATTGATTCTGATTACCCCTTTGATATCTTCAAACTCTTCTTATACACCAAATTTACTATTCTAACAGCAGTGCGTTTTCCACTAATCCTACTAAATGAAATAATACGATTTTATATAATACAATGTTTAAATGAAAAGGGACAAATGGGGAAGCTGTAATTCAAATGACAAAGAATACAATGGCCAAAAGAAAATGATCTACAAAACAACACACAGAAAACTATAAAGATCGAGCAACACGAACCTCACTATAAAAATCGGGTGTTCCGGAAGGATAAGCAGTTCGTGCTCCTCTGATGACACCCGTCGTGTTACTCTTGTTACAAACCCAGTGACAAGTCAAGAATGAGAAAAGGACAGAATAGTGGTCAGTTGTGACACAGGTACGTTATAAATGTTATCCAAGTCATTATGGCCACTTTAAATCTTAATTAACGACTAGGAACCCCTGGATCAGAAGTTTCCTTGTTAACAGCAACCCTCTATGGTAAGTTCTGTTCATTGGAGCACATACAATGTACATGTATATTGAGCCATTGATGCGTATATCTATTTAACAGAAGAGTCTTGGTCGTAATTATAAGAACGTTTCATCACCGACCATATTGTGTGTCTCTTATTTTAATGACAAAATCCATCTCTGAGATCAGTAACAGTGTACAAAACTCTGCAGTAATTTTAAATTCTTCATTCCAATAAGATTTTGGAATTGTTAAATCGGACGATATGAAGCCTTGTGAAGTTCGACTTTTAAAACAGTGTTTCTCCACTTTGTTTCTTACCGTTTTGAAGTATAATACTTCCTCGTGGAACATTACTTCCATGTTAATTTGTCGCCATAGTTTTAGGTAGAAATATTCATATAAAGTATGATCAATGACTGACAATTTCCTATATCTGTCCCTATCATTCTCATCAATGATAATCGACTTATTCTTATTAGAGTTATCGTTCTTTCTGACGTAGAGTATGTCTTTCACAGACCACTTCAGAATTCTTTTCAACAAGACGATTGATTCGTCAAAGTGCTCACTGATCATAACTAAAGCAATCTCTTTGTTAAGCTTTTCAATGTGTGCTTGAATGTCGTCTTTTCTTTGAGTTATGATGACGTCTTTTGGGAAGCCGAAATCAATTGCCATTCTATTTTTGGTAAAACTAAAGAAAGCATATTTACTATTAGATATTGTGTTATCGTGATTCTCTGGATCTTTCAAAAAATCCGTAATAGCATTCGGTCCTTGTATTTTTAGACCCTTGAACATATCAAAATATAACATGGCAGACATGAATTGATCAAACGGATCTCGGAGCGATCCAATGTAGATCGTGTCATTCGGAAGAACTCTATCAAAAGCTGTTCTGTTGTACAAAACATGTAGACATGATATATCAAAAGACTTTGAAAGTGGTGGAGGCCGTATATTCTTCTCGTTGATGGTTTCAAGGTTACTGATAATATTTGGATATCTTGAATCTGCAGATGGAAGAACAAAGGTCAGATTTCTATCAAATCCAAACCGGAAGAAGATGTTTTGAATACTTGAACTTGCTGTTTTGTGTACTTTTATGTAGGCAACATGGCGTATTTCCTGTTGTACTGTCGAACATGAATCTCTCTTAATGTGAGGAGTTGACCTTATCAAAACGTATAAAACTGGTACAATGGAGCAGCTAAATACCAAAGAGAGGAAGGCAAACCTACAATATATGAGTATTTATAACGTTATGTATCGAGTGAGTGATTGTTGCTTTACGCCAACTCAACAATTTTGCAGCTATATCATAACGAGAACAAGTTAATTTTCAATGAGATGATTATGAGGTACACTTTGTACTAGACCAAAACACTTAGTTGGATTTATATAGTGCTAGCTCACTCAAACAACAGTCCATGGATAGACATGTCGTCCCACTCGGACACATTAGTGATTATCCTGATTCCGAGTCGACCAGTCTTTGCTCTTACTCCTTAATTCTGCGTGCTTAGCAGAGAAGCAACAAATGCCAATTGTATAGATCGGGACTCGAACCCACGATCTACCGCACTCGAAGCGAGCACGCTAACCATTACCATTACACCACCGACGTGGCTCGTTGCGTATAGATTGATTAATTGATTTTTGGTGTTTAGCGCTACTTTCAGCAATATTTCAACTATATCATGGCGACCAGTTTTAGTGGTGGAAGAAGCCGGAGTACCCGGAGAGAACCCCCGACCATGGACAAGCAACTGGTAAACTTTATCACTTGCGGCTGCGAGTCGAGTGCACCCTTTTTGTAATTTACAAAGCTGGACGCGAACCCACGCCGTATTGGTGATAGGCGTGTATGAGCTATTTGGTAATCCAACTACCTAACTCATTGAGCCACCCGGGCCCCCGTTGTGTGTAGAAGAACAGCAGTATTTGTACAAGTACCAAGAGGAAATTCATTTTTTTCTCTTTCATTAGAAGGTCTCTGTTCTCTGGTCTATGCTACACCAAATATATTGTTGATAAACAAACACTAATTAATCTGGGTTTTTTTGTAGCACGTGTCACTTATAATTCTGATTAAAATGTCTTATCTAACCTAACCTGTTATAAAATTATGCTAAAATGACCCAACCAGTCCTGTTTCTTAACAAATGTATATTGATATACCCTGAAATATATAATTAAGTTCAAACGGTAAATACACGCTATGGTTTGTGCTGATCCACGGTAAGGATTTTCGTATTATAATCTGACAATACTTATAGACACACACCCATTATCCGCCATCTTGGGACGCTCTGTGCAGTTCTGTGAGGTTGGACCGGGGAACCGTCAACAATACCCGGTGTGGTCTGCGACGAATACCACAGATAACAATGACTCACGGGCTATAATGCTCACCGAAAAAAAATAGTAAATTCTCTGAATTCTCATGTACAATATTTTCCCTGTATTTTGAGTCTTTTATGTAAACAAAATTGAGGCTTTAAACGACGCCTTTATAAAAACTTTATTGCAAATCTTGAGAAATGCTATTAACATTTTACCTTCACATATAGATAAAAAAAAATGGTTCAGCACAGCACTTGAATGGTCGTCCTTCATTTAAACAAAATTGAATATACAGTACATGTATTTCAGGATGTCTTCATACAAATTAAAACAATTTGTAACCTTGTTTATTTATAAAGATATTTTTACACAATATTTACAATCCTCTAGAAGAACTTTTGTGAACAATCTGGTGACTTGACATGCAGTAGATATAGAGAACTAGTCAAATATGCAACAAACAATAAGAGGTTGACCACTGCGATCATCTTGGAATATGCATTGCCCAGAAAAATAACAACATTCCCATATGGAAACATTTCTAACCATTTTGATGCAATAGGTCTGGAGAAATAAATAAATAAATATGTCTCAGCTAATCAGAAGCCAGTGCAATCATCATGGAATTCGATTCCCTCTAACAACAACACTTCTTCAGAACCCCTAGAGGAAAATTTCTGGCATATCAGGTGATTTCATATGCAGAATTTCTGGGGAAAAAAACAACTAGAACATGCCTCCGGAAACGTGAGGTCAGAGCGGCCATATTCTATTTTTAATCGCTCCAAAAATATACAACACTTCTCCAGAACCCCTAGGGGAACATTTCTGGCATATCTGATCACTTCACATGAAGAATTTCTAGAAAATACCTCTGCCAAAATGAGGTTAGAGCGACCGCATTAGATTTCTAATCACTCCAAAAAGATACAACATTACTTCAATACCCACAGAGGAATATTTATGGTAAGTTTATATATTTGAAGGATGCAACATGATGACGATTTTTAGGACCTGTCATGTCAGATGTCAAAAATAGTTATGACTCAGTCTGATAGTTGACGATGTTGCATTCGTCAACTATCAGACTGAGTCACAACCATATGAATGACATTATTATGTAATTACATAATATATATGATGTTGCTGACTCGGACCTCCCATTATCGAAAGTAAAAACAAATGGGGGTAAAAATAATGTCAATCAAAACGTTACGGTTAACCCGGGTTTTTAACGGATTTGCGATGTAATGTACAACGCATGCGTTTAAACTTTGAAAAGTTTACCAATGTCGAACCTCGAAAAAGACACTGGGCGCGTTCACAATTCTCCCGATGGTGACTATTGGTACATTTATTTACCAATGGCATACCATCAACACCAATGATTGCCATTGGTACTTTCTATTGGTAACCAATTCTGCAGACAAACCACAGTCAAGTTAGAATTACCAACGCGGGCTTTTCATAAAACAAAATGGTGACCGCAAGTGTTAAAAGAAGAGTTTGAAGATACCAAAGGGTTAATCAGAATCCGTAAATAGAAGCAGGACAGACAACACAATGGCTATAAAAGAAAAAGAAATGTCAGAAACAATTTTACCTATACTATTGTCGAAAGGTAAGGTACATGTAATTGAATTATGATGTATTTCTTATCTTGTGTTAAAACTTACCTTCGGCTTCGGCAAACATTTAATTTTTTCCTCATAATTGAATAAAGAAGCTCAGATATGATCGTCTTTTTCTATACCATGGGAGTGATTCGTTTTGCTTCACTTCTTTAGCACGAGTGTCGCTCGTTACTGATTACATTTTTATTTTCAAATTTTCTTGCAAAATATTGCAACGTAGAAAGTTAATTAAATTAATTTCAAATGTTACCATATGGCGTCTACTGAAACACTAGATAATTCAAAATTAAGTCATTCGAACTGCTTTTATTACAAAATATAGATTGAGAGACCTTATATTGATGAACAATTACATGTAATTAGCAAAATGTCCTACATGTATACCATCCATTCAATCCAAACAAAGAAAAAGATCCGTTTTTTATATAGATTTTATAATTCACATTGGTGATTATGTTGAATACTTCTAACTAATGAACAAAGGATACCACATATACAGCTAGATCTGTTTTATACATACCTTGTTGAACTTCAACTAGAAACTAACAATGAGGGCCGGTTAAGAGCACATTTTTAGGCCAAAAAAGATTATTTCAATTTTCCCCATTTTGAACTTTCCACTTGTATGTAGCAACATTACAGCAGCACCTACACAAAGAGTATGTCTCTCAGCTGATGCTATATACCAGAGAATGTTATTCATATCATGATTTCCTTGATAGAAAGCTGCTGTTAACAAAGAAGCCACCGAGCAAGGGTTCCTTGGTGGTTAAGCCATTACTGTCGAATCAATGACATGGTTAACATTTATGGAATATTATATTATTTGAAAGTATTTTAATTATATAAGAAAATATTAATATGAAATACTTCATAAGTAGCTTCGGCTTTTGAAGTAAGAATTAACAAGCATGATGAATAAAAATATAATGTTGTTAAAAAACATTTATGGAATATCTATGTCAGAAAATATAGTCATTCGTACTCACAACCCGTCATTTTCTCACTCTTGACTTGTCATTGGATTTTTAGCAACACGACGGGTGTCACAAGTGGAGCAAAAACTGTTCACCCTTCAGAAAACTTCATTTAAAAGTTGTTTCGATTTTAATGGACAACATTAATTTGTTTTCGCAAGCAAAATTGTTACAATTTTATATGATAATGTATTGAATGTATTACCACTGAGTACTGGTGACGGTTCCCATGGCTCAACCCACAGAGCTGCTCAGGGCCTCCCCATGTGTTGAAAGGGGAACCGGTCTCTCGGTAGGGGTTGTCGTGTCGTATTACGGAACGCGTGGCCATTGACCATAATGGATAACCTTCTTGGAGATTGCCACGCGCCCTGCACCTTAAAGACCTCTTTTGTAGATTTCGGAACAGAATAGGCGCATTTTAGCTGCTACGAAAGACTAAATTTTCGGCCCAATCTCACTCTCCATATTTTTCCAGTGACAGTTAAAAGTCGTTGTCCCTTTAGATCAATTCATTCATCATTTCTATAGTCTTTTTTATACATTGTTGGAATTTGCCATCGCCCTGAATATAGCTGAAATACTGTTCGTTAGATTGTTTGGTTTGGGTTTAAGGTGTTTAAACGCTACTTTCAACAATATGTCAGTTATATCGTGGCGGTCAGTTTAATCGGTGGAGAAAACCGGTGGACCGCAGAAAAACACCGACCTGTCACAAGTCACTGACAAATGTTATCACATAATGTTGTACACCTCGCCCTGATCTCACAACATCAGTGGTAATAGGCACTGTTTGTGTAGGTAGTTGTAAATCCAACTACCATAATCAAGGTCACAACGCCCTTGCCGTTCGTAAGATGTTACGCAATAATCCATCAATCAATATATTTCCAGGTGTTGTCAAGTCATACTATATATATATAATAAACAATTATTGCCTTCAATGGTTGTAAACATTCAGAATTGTTAACCTGATGGGGGTTGTTTTCCCGAGGGCTTTAGCCCGAGGGAAACAACCCCTTGAGGGTTAACAATTCTGGTGTTCACAATCCATTGAAGGCAATAACTGTTTTATTATACCGAACAACAGACCAAGGATTGGGCATTTAAATAAATACATGTATTTAAACAAAATGTGTGTTTAATAACTTTTGACAAATTTTTAACAAATGTTAAACTATTTCATGTTTATATTAAAGTTCACAACACAACCAGTGATTTTGGGCACAAACCGGCCATCAGTAATATTTTCAACAGATTTAAAATGTGTGTTTAATAACTTCAAGAATTGCCTCGGGCCAATACAACCTTCCTTGAGCCATTATGACTAACCTTGGACATATAAGCGGTCCATTATGAAAACACCCATTTCTTAATACTTGTATTAACCAGTCAATTTCAATTTTAGGTAATCTTCATTCTTTTTGAAGAAGGCAATAGTATTGACCGAAATGGTAGGTTATAATTGTTTTATCATTTTTCAATATTATTATTTAAATATTAAAATTTTGAAATTTTATGAAAACTGAAATTTTTGAAACTTTTTTAAAATTTTGAAATGTTGAAATTTTTTTAACAATTTTGATATCTTATGAAAATTTTAATTTTTTGTTTTACTTTTTGAAATTTTTTAATTTTTTTTAATTTTGTTGAAATATTGACATTTTTTGGAAAATTTTGAACTTTAATTTTTTTTTTATTGATCTTAGAATTTAGAAATTTTATGAAATTTTTCAAAGAGTTGTTTCCCTTTTGAGGCACGCAATGGGTTGTTTACCGGGAAACAATAGGATTGTTACCCGGTAAACAACTAGTTGTTTCCCGCTTGGGTTAATTTTCACAAAACATTAAAATTGTTTCAGGCCATGTGATTTAATTTAAGCCAATGAGAAGTTAGTGAGGTATAATAATTCATGTTGTTTCGTGAGTGAACAGAGTAAATATAGATCATCAATAGTGGTGTTATTTACATCATGCCAATACAATATGTAAAATAGGAGAAACTAGAGGCGCACCTGAGCTTGCATCGCTCATCTGATTATTCATATATATATACCACTTCACATCTGATTTCAGACATCGGACAGAAAAGCATGCCTTGTAAATATTTCGCTAAACTATTTACCCGATCGGAGCATACTGCTTTCATATCCTTTTGTGTTTATTTGGAACAACATGTCGTTTTTGGGACGTTTATGTTTACAATGCACGCTTTATTTCGTTTTTTAGCGCATGAAAATAATGAACACACATATTTTGAAACGTTTCCACACCACGACAAACGACTTCCGACTTTCTTGTTCACACATTATATATATTGGATATGACAAAGGCGCTAAATTGTTCTTCAATAAGCTGATCAAATGCATATTTTTCACAGATATGCATCTTTGCTATCATGAGTCATCATAGCGCAAGCCTCGATATGGCATCTTTAATATGGGACATACACATGATAGTATAGTCAATTTAGCATTAAAATAGATCAACCTACAACTAATTACAACACATGGTTTATGAGTGCAAATTAGAATATGGACTTGTATTAACAACATACTAAAATATACATAAATATAATTTGGGGAAAATTATATAGGCTTTTTTTTATCAATTTGACCACACTCCGCAAAATATTTTTTTTTTAGACAGCCATTGACCAAAATTCCGGTAAAAATCTTTGTGCTGCAATTAGTTTTCGGTTATACCCCTGGTTTTTTCTTGGGGGTGGGGGGTTCGTTTTACTCGATCTTTAGTTTTCTATGCAGTGTTTTGTACATCATTGTTTGTCATTTTTCTTTTGGCCATTGCTTTGTCTGTCCTTCTTAGATTTACTGATTCTGATTACCCCTTTGATATCTTCAAACTCTTCTTATACACCAAATTTACTATTCTAACAGCAGTGCGTTTTCCACTAATCCTACTAAATGAAATAATACGATTTTATATAATACAATGTTTAAATGAAAAGGGACAAATGGGGAAGCTGTAATTCAAATGACAAAGAATACAATGGCCTAAAGAAAATGATCTACAAAACAACACACAGAAAACTATAAAGATCGAGCAACACGAACCTCACTATAAAAATCGGGTGTTCCGGAAGGATAAGCAGTTCGTGCTCCTCTGATGACACCCGTCGTGTTACTCTTGTTACAAACCCAGTGACAAGTCAAGAATGAGAAAAGGACAGAATAGTGGTCAGTTGTGACACAGGTACGTTATAAATGTTATCCAAGTCATTATGGCCACTTTAAATCTTAATTAACGACTAGGAACCCCTGGATCAGAAGTTTCCTTGTTAACAGCAACCCTCTATGGTAAGTTCTGTTCATTGGAGCACATACAATGTACATGTATATTGAGCCATTGATGCGTATATCTATTTAACAGAAGAGTCTTGGTGGTAATTATAAGAACGTTTCATCACCGACCATATTGTGTGTCTCTTATTTTAATGACAAAATCCATCTCTGAGATCAGTAACAGTGTACAAAACTCTGCAGTAATTTTAAATTCTTCATTCCAATAAGATTTTGGAATTGTTAAATCGGACGATATGAAGCCTTGTGAAGTTCGACTTTTAAAACAGTGTTTCTCCACTTTGTTTCTTACCGTTTTGAAGTATAATACTTCCTCGTGGAACATTACTTCCATGTTAATTTGTCGCCATAGTTTTAGGTAGAAATATTCATATAAAGTATGATCAATGACTGACAATTTCCTATATCTGTCCCTATCATTCTCATCAATGATAATCGACTTATTCTTATTAGAGTTATCGTTCTTTCTGACGTAGAGTATGTCTTTCACAGACCACTTCAGAATTCTTTTCAACAAGACGATTGATTCGTCAAAGTGCTCACTGATCATAACTAAAGCAATCTCTTTGTTAAGCTTTTCAATGTGTGCTTGAATGTCGTCTTTTCTTTGAGTTATGATGACGTCTTTTGGGAAGCCGAAATCAATTGCCATTCTATTTTTGGTAAAACTAAAGAAAGCATATTTACTATTAGATATTGTGTTATCGTGATTCTCTGGATCTTTCAAAAAATCCGTAATAGCATTCGGTCCTTGTATTTTTAGACCCTTGAACATATCAAAATATAACATGGCAGACATGAATTGATCAAACGGATCTCGGAGCGATCCAATGTAGATCGTGTCATTCGGAAGAACTCTATCAAAAGCTGTTCTGTTGTACAAAACATGTAGACATGATATATCAAAAGACTTTGAAAGTGGTGGAGGCCGTATATTCTTCTCGTTGATGGTTTCAAGGTTACTGATAATATTTGGATATCTTGAATCTGCAGATGGAAGAACAAAGGTCAGATTTCTATCAAATCCAAACCGGAAGAAGATGTTTTGAATACTTGAACTTGCTGTTTTGTGTACTTTTATGTAGGCAACATGGCGTATTTCCTGTTGTACTGTCGAACATGAATCTCTCTTAATGTGAGGAGTTGACCTTATCAAAACGTATAAAACTGGTACAATGGAGCAGCTAAATACCAAAGACAGGAAGGCAAACCTACAATATATGAGTATTTATAACGCTATGTATCGAGTGAGTGATTGTTGCTTTACGCCAACTCAACAATTTTGCAGCTATATCATAACGAGAACAAGTTAATTTTCAATGAGATGATTATGAGGTACACTTTGTACTAGACCAAAACACTTAGTTGGATTTATATAGTGCTAGCTCACTCAAACAACAGTCCATGGATAGACATGTCGTCCCACTCGGACACATTAGTGATTATCCTGATTCCGAGTCGACCAGTCTTTGCTCTTACTCCTTAATTCTGCGTGCTTAGCAGAGAAGCAACAAATACCAATTGTATAGATCGGGACTCGAACCCACGATCTACCGCACTCGAAGCGAGCACGCTAACCATTACCATTACACCACCGACGTGGCTCGTTGCGTATAGATTGATTAATTGATTTTTGGTGTTTAGCGCTACTTTCAGCAATATTTCAACTATATCATGGCGACCAGTTTTAGTGGTGGAAGAAGCCGGAGTACCCGGAGAGAACCCCCGACCATGGACAAGCAACTGGTAAACTTTATCACTTGCGGCTGCGAGTCGAGTGCACCCTTTTTGTAATTTACAAAGCTGGACGCGAACCCACGCCGTATTGGTGATAGGCGTGTATGAGCTATTTGGTAATCCAACTACCTAACTCATTGAGCCACCTGGGCCCCCGTTGTGTGTAGAAGAACAGCAGTATTTGTACAAGTACCAAGAGGAAATTCATGTTTTTCTCTTTCATTAGAAGGTCTCTGTTCTCTGGTCTATGCTACACCAAATATATTGTTGATAAACAAACACTAATTAATCTGGTTTTTTTTGTAGCACGTGTCACTTATAATTCTGATTAAAATGTCTTATCTAACCTAACCTGTTATAAAATTATGCTAAAATGACCCAACCAGTCCTGTTTCTTAACAAATGTATATTGATATACCCTGAAATATATAATTAAGTTCAAACGGTAAATACACGCTATGGTTTGTGCTGATCCACGGTAAGGATTTTCGTATTATAATCTGACAATACTTATAGACACACACACGCTATGGTTTGTGCTGCTGAAAATATAACAGATATATTTGGTTTATTGGGGCAACGACGTTTGCCTGAAATAGCAGAATTTTGTAGAGAGGGGACAAATGCTCACACTATATCTACTAAAGGTCTTTAATGAGCCCGATACTCTCCAAACACGTTACTCGCTTTGATCCACGGTAAGGATTTTCGTATTATAATCTGACAATACTTATAGACACACACCCATTATCCGCCATCTTGGGACGCTCTGTGCAGTTCTGTGAGGTTGGACCGGGGAACCGTCAACAATATCCGGTGTGGTCTGCGACGAATACCACAGATAACAATGACTCACGGGCTATAATGCTCACCGAAAAAAAATAGTAAATTCTCTGAATTCTCATGTACAATATTTTCCCTGTATTTTGAGTCTTTTATGTAAACAAAATTGAGGCTTTAAACGACGCCTTTATAAAAACTTTATTGCAAATCTTGAGAAATGCTATTCACATTTTACCTTCACATATAGATAAAAAAAAAATGGTTCAGCACAGCACTTGAATGGTCGTCCTTCATTTAAACAAAATTGAATATACAGTACATGTATTTCAGGATGTCTTCATACAAATTAAAACAATTTGTAACCTTGTTTATTTATAAAGATATTTTTACACAATATTTACAATCCTCTAGAAGAACTTTTGTGAACAATCTGGTGACTTGACATGCAGTAGATATAGAGAACTAGTCAAATATGCAACAAACAATAAGAGGTTGACCACTGCGATCATCTTGGAATATGCATTGCCCAGAAAAATAACAACATTCCCATATGGAAACATTTCTAACCATTTTGATGCAATAGGTCTGGAGAAATAAATAAATAAATATGTCTCAGCTAATCAGAAGCCAGTGCAATCATCATGGAATTCGATTCCCTCTAACAACAACACTTCTTCAGAACCCCTAGAGGAAAATTTCTGGCATATCAGGTGATTTCATATGCAGAATTTCTGGGGAAAAAAACAACTAGAACATGCTTCCGGAAACGTGAGGTCAGAGCGGCCATATTCTATTTTTAATCGCTCCAAAAATATACAACACTTCTCCAGAACCCCTAGGGGAACATTTCTGGCATATCTGATCACTTCACATGAAGAATTTCTAGAAAATACCTCTGCCAAAATGAGGTTAGAGCGACCGCATTAGATTTCTAATCACTCCAAAAAGATACAACATTACTTCAATACCCACAGAGGAATATTTATGGTAAGTTTATATATTTGAAGGATGCAACATGATGACGATTTTTAGGACCTGTCATGTCAGATGTCAAAAATAATGTCAATCTAATAGTTATGACTCAGTCTGATAGTTGACGATGTTGCATTCGTCAACTATCAGACTGAGTCACAACCATATGAATGACATTATTATGTAATTACATAATATATATGATGTTGCTGACTCGGACCTCCCATTATCGAAAGTAAAAACAAATGGGGGTAAAAATAATGTCAATCAAAACGTTACGGTTAACCCGGGTTTTTAACGGATTTGCGATGTAATGTACAACGCATGCGTTTAAACTTTGAAAAGTTTACCAATGTCGAACCTCGAAAAAGACACTGGGCGCGTTCACAATTCTCCCGATGGTGACTATTGGTACATTTATTTACCAATGGCATACCATCAACACCAATGATTGCCATTGGTACTTTCTATTGGTAACCAATTCTGCAGACAAACCACAGTCAAGTTAGAATTACCAACGCGGGCTTTTCATAAAACAAAATGGTGACCGCAAGTGTTAAAAGAAGAGTTTGAAGATACCAAAGGGTTAATCAGAATCCGTAAATAGAAGCAGGACAGACAACACAATGGCTATAAAAGAAAAAGAAATGTCAGAAACAATTTTACCTATACTATTGTCGAAAGGTAAGGTACATGTAATTGAATTATGATGTATTTCTTATCTTGTGTTAAAACTTACCTTCGGCTTCGGCAAACATTTAATTTTTTCCTCATAATTGAATAAAGAAGCTCAGATATGATCGTCTTTTTCTATACCATGGGAGTGATTCGTTTTGCTTCACTTCTTTAGCACGAGTGTCGCTCGTTACTGATTACATTTTTATTTTCAAATTTTCTTGCAAAATATTGCAACGTAGAAAGTTAATTAAATTAATTTCAAATGTTACCATATGGCGTCTACTGAAACACTAGATAATTCAAAATTAAGTCATTCGAACTGCTTTTATTACAAAATATAGATTGAGAGACCTTATATTGATGAACAATTACATGTAATTAGCAAAATGTCCTACATGTATACCATCCATTCAATCCAAACAAAGAAAAAGATCCGTTTTTTATATAGATTTTATAATTCACATTGGTGATTATGTTGAATACTTCTAACTAATGAACAAAGGATACCACATATACAGCTAGATCTGTTTTATACATACCTTGTTGAACTTCAACTAGAAACTAACAATGAGGGCCGGTTAAGAGCACATTTTTAGGCCAAAAAAGATTATTTCAATTTTCCCCATTTTGAACTTTCCACTTGTATGTAGCAACATTACAGCAGCACCTACACAAAGAGTATGTCTCTCAGCTGATGCTATATACCAGAGAATGTTATTCATATCATGATTTCCTTGATAGAAAGCTGCTGTTAACAAAGAAGCCACCGAGCAAGGGTTCCTTGGTGGTTAAGCCATTACTGTCGAATCAATGACATGGTTAACATTTATGGAATATTATATTATTTGAAAGTATTTTAATTATATAAGAAAATATTAATATGAAATACTTCATAAGTAGCTTCGGCTTTTGAAGTAAGAATTAACAAGCATGTTGAATAAAAATATAATGTTGTTAAAAAACATTTATGGAATATCTATGTCAGAAAATATAGTCATTCGTACTCACAACCCGTCATTTTCTCACTCTTGACTTGTCATTGGATTTTTAGCAACACGACGGGTGTCACAAGTGGAGCAAAAACTGTTCACCCTTCAGAAAACTTCATTTAAAAGTTGTTTCGATTTTAATGGACAACATTAATTTGTTTTCGCAAGCAAAATTGTTACAATTTTATATGATAATGTATTGAATGTATCACCACTGAGTACTGGTGACGGTTCCCATGGCTCAACCCACAGAGCTGCTCAGGGCCTCCCCATGTGTTGAAAGGGGAACCGGTCTCTCGGTAGGGGTTGTCGTGTCGTATTACGGAACGCGTGGCCATTGACCATAATGGATAACCTTCTTGGAGATTGCCACGCGCCCTGCACCTTAAAGACCTCTTTCGTAGATTTCGGAACAGAATAGGCGCATTTTAGCTGCTACGAAAGACTAAATTTTCGGCCCAATCTCACTCTCCATATTTTTCCAGTGACAGTTAAAAGTCGTTGTCCCTTTAGATCAATTCATTCATCATTTCTATAGTCTTTTTTATACATTGTTGGAATTTGCCATCGTCCTGAATATAGTTGAAATACTGTTCGTTAGATTGTTTGGTTTGGGTTTAAGGTATTTAAACGCTACTTTCAACAATATGTCAGTTATATCGTGGCGGTCAGTTTTATCGATGGAGAAAACCGGTGGACCGGAGAAAAACACCGACCTGTCACAAGTCACTGACAAATGTTATCACATAATGTTGTACACCTCGCCCTGATCTCACAACATCAGTGGTAATAGGCACTGTTTGTGTAGGTAGTTGTAAATCCAACTACCATAATCAAGGTCACAACGCCCTTGCCGTTCGTTAGATGTTACGCAATAATCCATCAATCAATATATTTCCAGGTGTTGTCACAATCTGATTAAAAGCTGTTTGTTTGGCTCTGATTACTACGTACTACGCGTTCGTGCCGTAGTACGTAGTAATCGGAGCCAAACAAACAGCTCATTTTAATCAGATTGGGTGTTGTCAAGTCATACTATATATATATAATTCATATTGTTTCGTGAGTGAACAGAGTAAATAGAGAACATCAATAGTGGTGTTATTTACAGCATACCAGTACAATATGTAAAATAGGAAACTCGCTCATCTGGTCATTCATATACTTCATATCTAATTTTAAACGTCGGACAGAAAAGCATGCCTTGTAAATATTTCGCTAAACTATTTACCTGATCGGAGCATACTGCTTTCATATCCTTTTGTGTTTATTTGGAACAACATGTCGTTTGTTGGACGTTTGTGTTTACAATGCACGCTTTATTTCGTTTTTTAGCGCATGAAAATAGGGAACACATATTTTGAAACGTTTCTACACCACGACAAACGACTTCCGACTTTCCTGTTCACATATTATATATATTGGATATGTCAAAGGCGCTAAATGGTTCTTCAATAAGCTGATCAAATGCATATTTTTCACAGATATGCATCTTTGCTATCATGAGTCATCATAGCGCAAGCCTCGATATGGCATCGTTAGTATGGGCCATACACATACTATTGTATAATCAATTTAGCATTAAAATTGATCAACCTACAACTAATTGCAACACATGGTTTATGAGTGCAAATTAGAATATGGACTTGTATTAACAACATGACTAAAATATACATAAATATAATTTGGGGAAAATTATATAGGTTTTTTTTTATGGCACTGGCTACGATTACCTGGATTAGGTAATAATAACGAAAAATTAGGATTACCTGAGAGACTAAGTGCCGGAATATAATTCCGGTTCAGGAAACTATTTCATGGGAAAATATCGGGTAATCGTAATTTTATTTGTTAGAGTTACCTGGTCTTATTAATACCCGGAAGTTACCTGGTCTCATTATTGGACATAAAGAATTGAAAGAATTATTATTATTATATATCAATTTGTAATTGATAATACATTTTAAATCAATACATCAAAAAGATATGAAATATACTTCGTAAATATATTTACAAAGATGGAATTACATAAGAAATTATCAAGTTACTTTCCTTTGTTATAGCACTGTCTGCATAGCCAGTACGTGGATTTTGGAGGCGCTTTGAGGTCAACACATTTAAGATGGTCACAAGTTCCACTCTAAACATCTTGCATCTTGGTAATGTTTAAGTTGGCTCTCAAATTCCTTAAATGACTTAAACTTTAGTCCAACTTCAAAATTGAAGGACTGTACTCCCTCATTCGCGTCCATTTTAAGATTCCCAAATGAACTACACGTCTTGATAACATACACGGTGAGGAATTTTCAGCGCCTTTGGCCATATTTTTACACAAATAAATATAGACAAATTAAATTCAGAATGAAAGTTTATAATAATATTGGCACCTATATATATATAAAAATAAATCAACAACAAATAAAATTACAATTACCCGATTTCTTTCCGTGAAATAGGTTCCTGAACCGGAATTGTGAGCACTTTTCAGCGCCTTTGACCATATTTTTACACAAACAAATATAGACAAATTAAATTCAGAATGAAAGTTTATAATAAAATTGGCACCTATCAAAATAAATCAACAACAACAACAAATAAAATTACGATTACCCGATTTTTTCCCTTGAAATAGGTTCCTGAACCGGAATTGTATTCCCGTAATTAGTCTTTCAGGTAATCAGGTAAATCTGGGTAATCGTAGCAGTGCCTTTTTTTAAATCAATTTCAACCACAGGGCCTTGTCACTATCCACGTAAATATACTATCAATGTATAAACATGTACAAGGGCGGACACCTTTTTTACCCCCGCTCGCTTCAAGTCATGTTTGTTTTTTAAATTCCTTCTAATATATTCAAAACCCTGTTTGGTTCAACTCCCAAGACCTTATTCTTTTCAAAAAATATCATGACCTCCCCTCGACTACCTCTTGTGAAAGCGCAGCGGTCGTTTTCGTCAGGAATTCGCCTGAGTAGAGAACATCATGGACCCAAAGTGAAAGTAACAGCGCCACTTATAAAAAAACGGAAATTCGGAACTCTCGGGGTTTTAGCTTTGAGGTAAGGAAATTACCGTTAAGATTCAAACATCATTAAACGAGTGGGACGATTTCAAGTGAAAACTGAAAATATTTGACTTGTACATACAATGGATGATAAGGCCATTTTCAAGGCTTTTTCTTGAATGCTGTCCATTTTCTTTTATTTATTATTTCGTCTGTTATTTCCCGCGGTTTCTTATACTTAGAAACACGATAACTAGCGAGAAAACCAAATATCGAATGGTAAAACCCCGAGAGTTCCGAACTTCGGTTTTTTTAATAGGTGGCGCTGTTACTTTCACTTTGGGTACATGATGTTCTCTACTCGGTCGAATTCCTGACAAAAACGACGCTGCGCCTTCACACGAGGTAGTCGAGGGGGGGTCATGATATTTTTTGAAAAAAATAAGGTCTTGGGAGTTGAACCAAACAGGGTTTTGAATATATTAGAAGGAATTTAAAAAACAAACACGACTTGAAGCGAGCGGGGGTAAAAAAGGTGTCCGCCCTTGTACATGTTTATACATTGATAGTATATTTACGTGGATAGTGACAAGGCCCTGTGTTTCAACCACATTCCGCAAAATATTTGTGTATATTTTTTTCTTAGACAGCCATTGAGCAAAATACTGGTAAAAATCTTTGTGCTGCAATTAGTTGCCGGTTATACCACAGGTTTGTTTTTTTTGTTTTTTGTTTTTGTTTTGGGGGGGGGGGGGGGGGTAATCGATCTTTAGTTTTCTATGTAGTGTTTTGTAGATCATTGTTTGTCATTTTTCTTTTGGCCATTGCTTTGTCTGTCTTTCGATTTACTGATTCTGATTACCCCTTTGGTATCTTCAAACTCTTCTTATACACCAAATTGACTATTCTAACAACAGTGTGTTTTCCACTAATCCTACCAAATGAAATACATTGTAATACGATTTTTTTAGTTAGACCCTATGTCTTTTCTAAATAATTTGTTGTGTGTTAGAGGTCTAAATTCTTAAGATATAGTTAAAAATGCATGATGGAAATGCAGAATTCCAGAGCAGTGCCAAATTGGGAGAAATAAATTGGTCCAATTAGCTTAAGGCCAGCAATGTCCAGGTATAAAACAACGAAACAAAATATATTTTAAATATTTAATTCAGAACGCAATCATTTAATGCACTTGATTGACAGGAAATTTGGCAGGATCACCTAATGTAGCATCCCAAATGTTTTTCTCTTCACTTCCGGTTTTTGAATATGATGAAGATTTTCCGCTTCTATTTACAGGCATACCAAACATAGCGGAACCCAGGTCAGAACTGAGTTCTGCTAAAATCTTGGGATCTTTATAATGTGTAACTGCCTGTGCCATAGCAACTGCTCGTTCTGGGGGATTCGAACTTTTGAAGATACCTGAACCAACAAATACGCCATCTACTCCAAGTTGCATTAGCAACGAAACATCTGCTGGGGTTGCTGAAAAGACAGAGTTGAAATGTAAAAATAGGCATTATCAGACAATGTATTGGTACAATGATTAATTTTGTATATTAATAAACGAAATATATATTTGTTTATATTTTCACATTCTGTTTAAAATTTAAATTTCAATAAATGGATTCGGTATTGAACAACAATGGTCAATATTTCAATTGTGAATACTTTTTGTTATCAATACATGTATTATGATATTTATCTATAAAACTATTAAATTTACACTAGTTTTCATAGATTATTGTCTCCCATTACTGGCCTAAAAATAGAAGTAATTTTTTCTGTGAAATATTTCATATGTTTTATGGATGTCTGATTATTCCATTGTTTTGGTATTGAAGGTTATTTTTCAGTTTTTGGGATTGGAGGTTATTTCTTCATTGTTTGGGATTTGAGGTTACTTCTTTATTGTTTGGGATTGGAGGTTATTTCTTCATTGTTTGGGATTGGAGGTTATTTCTTCATTGTTTGGGTTGGAGGTTATTCTTCATTGTTTGGGATTGGAGGTTATTTCTTCTTTGTTTGGGTTGTAGGTTATTTCTTCTTTGTTTGGGTTGGAGGTTATTTCTTCTTTGTTTGGGATTAGAGGTTATTTCTTCTTCCGTAAATGGCCGTTTTCGGGTGAAGACGACCGAGGTAAGACGAGTCCACATGCACTCGTCTTTACTCGTTGTGACATCCAATCAGAACACCTCTAACAAGAAAAAAAAATCGTTTAAATATATACCCTAAGCCGGGAATGTCACATTATATACCTGTCTGATAGCTGAATAACAGATATATTACGGATTTAACCATTGGTTTTTTTCCAAATACAGACTCCAACCGTATTAAATATATTTGTGTCTTTTATTTTCATTTTTTCGTATTTCTAGATGTCCTTTTCCGTACCTTTGACGTCATTCTTCGATGACGTCAAAATATGTGTCACGTCATATTTCATGTATGGGGTGTCTCATGAAGGAAAATACTGTACTTTCAATAAAATATTAGTGAGAAAAGCTCAAATATCAGTAGAAAGCTACTTAGTTTATTAGTCGGTGTCACAAAAGTCAATTTTATGTGATGTGTATTTCACAACGCTCAATGATATTGATCTGATAATTTATACAAATTAGTTACTGATCAATGACGGGCGTCTCTAGGAGTTCGCGATAGTGAAAGTTGTTGGTTTACGGAAGAAATAAGTACTTACATGCGTTGTTGGGAAAGCCCGGGTGATCTTCCTCTCGTGATATAAATTGTTGTGTCTTTTCGCTGGTTTCGCTGCGCTCCACTCGCGAAAAGACATAAAATTTCTATCACTCGTGGAAGATCACCCGGTCTTTCCCAAGAACGTATGTAAGAACCTATTATTCTTCCGTAAATGGCCGTTTTCGGGCGAAGACGACCGAGGTAAGATGAGGCCACGTGCACTCGTCTTTACTCGTTGTGACATCCAATCAGAACGCCGCTAATAAGAAAAAAAATCGTTTAAATATATACCCTAAGACTGGAATGTCACATTATATACCCTGTATGATAGCTGAATAACAGATATAATACGGATTTAACCATTGGTTTTGTTTCAAATACAGATTCCAACCGTATTAAATATATATTTGTGTCTTTTATTTTCATTTTTTCGTATTTCTAGATGTGTCACGTCATATTTCATGTATGGGGTGTCTCATGAAGTAAAATACTGTACTTTCAATAACATATTAGTGAGAAAAGCTCAAATATCAGTAGAAAGCTACTTAGTTTATTAGTCGGTGTCACAAAAGTCAATTTTATGTGATGTGTATTTCATAACATTCAATGATATTGATCTGATAATGTATGCAAATTAGTTACTGATCAATGGCGGGCGTCTCTAGGAGTTCGCGATAGTGAAAGTTGTTGGTTTACGGAAGAAATAGGTACTTACATGCGTTGTTGGGAAAGCCCGGGTGATCTTCCACTCGTGATAGAAATTGTTGTGTCTTCTCGCTCGTTTCACTGCGCTCCACTCGCGAAAAGACATAAAATTTCTATCACTCGTGGAAGATCACCCAGTCTTTCCCAAGAACGTATGTAAGAACCTATTAATCTCCAATCCCAAACAAAGAAGAAATAACATCCAATCCCAAACAATGCAGAAATAACCTCCAATCCCAAACAAAGAAGAAATAACATCCAATCCCAAACAATGCAGAAATAACCTCCAATCCCAAACAAAGAAGAAATAACCTCCAATCCCAAACAATGAAGAAATAACATCCAATCCCAAACAAAGAAGAAATAACCTCCAATCTTAAACAAAGAAGACATAATTTCCAATCCCAAACAAAGAAGAAATAATCTCCAATCCCAAACAATGAAGGAATAACCTCCAACCCAAACAAAGAAGAAATAACATCCAATCCCAAACAAAGAAGAAATATTCTTTGTTTGGGATGGAGGTTATTTCTTCATTGTTTGGGTTGGATGTTATTTCTTCTTTGTTTGGGATTGGAGGTTATTTCTTCATTGTTTGGGATTGGAGGTTATTTCTTCTTTGCTTGGGTTGGGGGTTATTTCTTCATTGTTTGGGTTGGAGGTTATTTCTTCTTTGTTTGGGATTGGAGGTTATTTCTTCATTGTTTGGGATGGAGGTTATTTCTTCATTGTTTGGGTTGGATGATATTTCCTCTTTGTTTGGGATTGGAGGTTATTTCTTCATTGTTTGGGATTGGAGGTTATTTCTTCTTTGTTTGGGATTGGAGGTTATTTCTTCATTGTTTGGGATTGGAGGTTATTTCTTCTTTGGTTGGGTTGGAGGTTATTTCTTCATTGTTTGGGTTGGATGTTATTTCTTCTTTGTTTGGGCAGGGAATTATAATTCCCTGGTTTGGGATTGGAGGTTATTTCTCTATCTTGATGAGTGGTGTTGTATTGTAATGTAACAGATGACATTTGCATAGATAACCTTGATACTGTGGAAAATAACTGCATTTCCTGAATCAAAAGTCATAGGGTGAGTGTCGTCCGCTTACTTCGACGACAATACACACGAATGTATGCATGTGCACGTAGTTATTGCACTCGACGTTGGCATCGCCTGTGTACAAGTTGTAGACCAACGTAAGGACGAGCACAAAGAAGTTGATTTCTTAAATTGAACTCCAGTAACCAATTACTACAACAGTTGTTGTTCACACCATGCGAGTACATACACCCTGACTCATCATGTCCATCTCTGTCTGAAATCGGTTCATAATGGTCATTAAATCACTTTTTTTAATTGATCTAAAATGGCGTATGTGGTCACGGTTGGCCGAAATTTCACCAAAGATTCTCTACACAGTACACTAAGGTTAGCTAGGTACCAAATTTAACTCATTTGGTCTAGAAGAAGTGAAGCAGAACACACTCTCTTATGCTAAGCATATTTAACAACAAAATTTGTAATTGTCTTTCTCCACGGCTATTATTTAAATGTGCACAGATTTCAACTGAACTTATATAATAATATTTAAACAACATATTAAGAATAAACTGGTAGAATGTGCTAAAGTGGGTCATGGGTCACTGTGAGTATCGGGCGGCTGTATCGAGAAACAGATACGGTGTTGAAAAAACTGTTGATACTCATAAAATATTGATAAATGCAATAAAATTTTATGTTTGTCTTCAAGAAATATGATAGACAAAACCATGTGTGAAGTTTTATGACGAAATATCTCCGATTTCTATGTAAATTTACGAGTTGAAGTGGGGAAACACCCACAGGTAATATTAGCCATGTATTTTTATCTTATATTTGTTGCGACTAAAACTTAAATCAGCGTTAAAAATTGAACAAATATCAGTGGTTTTGTAAATGAGATTTATTTTAAATAGAAAATCTGAATTTATTATTTATTAATTTATTATTAATGATACAATTTTATATCTCTTGGGAGGGGGGCTATTATGAAAATTTGAAATAAAAACACAGGACCGTACTTTAAGCAAAAATAATAATCCAGGATTAGTTTTTTATGAAAAAAAATCCAGGACTCTGGTGTTCATGAATTTTTTTTTTTAAAGTTAATAGTATGAAATATTGACATCCACACTTGCCTTTTGGACACCACATTTCTGTGTTCACACTTGTATAATAATAAAAATAAATACCTAATCCACCGGCGGCGAAGTTGACAACTGGTAAACGACCTAATTCAGCCGTCTTTTTCAGCAAATCCACAGGAACTCTGAGTTCTTTGGCATATCCATACAGCTCGGTAGAGTCCATTGTTTGTGCAATCTTAATTTGTTTTCTTATTGTCCTTGCGTGTCGAACGGCTTCTGAAACGTCACCGGTACCAGCTTCTCCTTTTGTTCTGATCATTGCTGCACCTTCAGCTATTCTCCTCAAACCTTCTCCAAGATCTCTTGCCCCACAAACAAACGGTACTGTAAAGTCGTGTTTGTTCACGTGATTTTCGTCGTCTGCTGGTGTCAAAACTGAAATAACAATATTGAAATGATGGAGTAACTATTGTATCCGTGTGTCTCTTGTATTAGACTTGTCAGCATTTGTGAAATTATATTTTTAGGTGAAGGTCATGTGATTTTTTTTTACATATCTCGTGTCGGTAATGGACAAGTCCCTCTTGGAGGGGTCGTATGCTGCAAGGAGAAACTAGATCCTGTTTCTATACCACGTGGCTCATTCCGGGGGATAAATAATATAAAATGGGTATTGAATAATATTTATCGAGCAATAAAGTAATTTCGTTTTTAGAGTTGCATATTTCTCAACATACAATTTAGACACCATTTTTGTACAGCAAATGAGATGAAAATATGAAATAAATGTAAACAAGAATAGTTTCTATTATGAAGTGAAACAGACTGGCAATTAATAAAAAAAAAAAAAAAAAAAAAAAAAAAAAAAAACTAACGGAGCTACTCTGATTTGAACAGCGAACATACGAATCCCACAATATGATTGGTTCTCTTCGTCCTTTCTATGATATAGTTGGCAACTTGGTCTTATCATTTACTTGCTTGCCTTCTCAAAGATGACCGACCATAACTGCCATCCTAAAATACTTCTTCATGGTTTCTTTCAATGAAATATATAGCATTTGTTTTCTATTTGTAAGATTGCTATATCCTTGTTAGTCTTGATTCTAAATCATTTTGTTTTCTTTTTATAGAGATACAATGAACAGCTTACCTTCAGATTCATCGACCATGTCTACCCCAAGGGACTCTAAGATTTGAGCTTCAGCAAAATGTCCGATTCTACACTTGGCCATCACTGGAATTGTAACTGCATCCATTATACTTTTAATTTTCTATAAAAAGAAACAAATTTGTTTGTAGTCTTGTATTTTATTAACATAAGATCCCCTGTAGAGCACTCTAAAGTGAGTGAGTGAGTGATTGCTGTTTAAATTGAAATCATCTCTTTCGTTTGAAAGTTGCGTTCTTAATCAATCTTCGTTTGTCAATTTCGAGGTGTATATCAAGGTATGAAGAAGCAAACCTACTGGCTTCAGTGATATCCCTGATTGAAAGTTCAATGTGATAGATGGGATCACCAGACTTGGAATAATGTAGTGAAAGTTAAGAACATCATCTATATTGTGGAACGGAAAATTAAAGGACGTGTTGGCTTTATTTCGCTTTGGCTTCCACTGCATGAAATGTACTTCTCGCGAAAAAAGGAACAAGTCGGCACCCATAGGAATATATTGTCAATCAAGTTTTATTTTTGTACAAAATATGATTCGCCTTACTTTAGGATCTGTCATTCTAGCGACACCACCATCTCTTCTAATATCAGCAGGAACTCTTTCTAAAGCCATCACAGCGCATGCTCCAGCCTCCTCGGCTATCCTCGCCTCTTCTGCTGTGGTGACGTCCATAATGATTCCACCTTTAGCCATTTGAGCCAATCCTGCCTTGACCTTGAATGTCCCTAATTTTACATACATACATGTATAATGAAAGTTTCTATATATTTAAACATATTATTATTGTAACTGATTGATTAACTGTGTTCTTTGACATAAATAAGTGGCCCTAGCCAATTTTGTCTATCCTGTTAAAACACCTTGATTGTCTTGCTCCCAAAGACTTTTAAATTATTTGGCTTTCTGAATCTTTTGACTTCGAGTGTTCATGATGAAGTTATCCCAGAAACGCTTCGTGTGTAATAAATTATATATCTACGCATTTTGAAAGACATTAAACCAACAATTTTTCTTATCTAAAGGACTGGGAGCTATAAGGGCCAAAATCGGCCCCACCTCAGATGTCGATAAAATTTTCTCCAAAATGTATTTACAATATGTACTTTTCAGAAATAAATACAGTTAGTTAATATGTGTATCTAATTCCTCACAGCGGATCGACAAATTCAGGTAAAGAAAAGCAGTGAAAGTCACTTTTTTCATTATACAGAACGTACGTATCATTGTATTATAATGCATATCTATAAAAAAAAACAAAAAAACAAAGCATAATAAAAATCAATAAACAAAGCAAATATTTGACTTAATATGCAATGTGGATTGATTTCAGGAATAAAAACATGTTCCGAAGCTGTATTATGAAATTAAAGTGAACGAATAGTAATGTCGCAATGTCACCCATTTTCGACGGTCTCCTGTTTTCGACGGTTTGTTTCACGTGATAAAATCTCTCATTATTTTGATCGCTTCATTTGTCAGAGGTTATATTATGATGCTGAAATTGCATGAATGATCTCATGAAATCTGATCTGAAAATATCATCTTTAAATGTAAGAACTACGTACCACATCTATTATTTCACGTTCAAATTGTAGTTTTTCGTAATTCATTTTTTCGTCACCTTAACAAAGCTTTAATCATTTAAAAAATATATCTCATACAGACCAATTTTGGATTCATCGTCTGCTATGACATTGATAATGTATATATTGAGGTCAATAGGGGCGGATCCAGGATTTCAAGTTATGGGGGCGCACTTAAAAAAATTGCGCCGAGCGGAGGGAGGTGCGAACATTTTTGGGGTATTTCGTGTGAAAAATCACGATTTTACGCCAAAAAAATCATATTTTTTCCAATTGTAGGGTAGGGGCGCGCACCGGGTGCACCCTCCCCCCCTGGATCCGCCCCTGGGACATCAATTCAGAAACTTATTAACATTGATCGTCGAAAACTGGTCGAAATTTTAGTATTAATCTTAAAGAAGTAATAGATAGATTTATTTGGACAATAGAACTTTGTCATATTTGAAATTTTTTTAAACTCTTTTTTAACAGTACTTTATTCTTAACGACAACCAATGCGATGATATATTCCAGTACATTTTTAAGGACAACCATCACAAATCTATAGAAAAAAAAATGCCAAGGTGCGGGTTGAGAGAAGTCCAATATTTAAAGATCGCTTTTTTTATAATATGGATATATTTTGGGAAATGGTGTGAAACAAAATGTTTAATGTGTAACGATTTTAGCTAGGACCCTGTGACAATTATTGTTATTTTTATAAACTGATAACAAGCCTTGGAATCAGATATCCCATAGAAAGTGGTTGTCGATAGATAATTGTTTTACAATCAAGTATTTCATATATATTTATGATGAGAACAAGTTTACAACCATATGATTAATCGTGTAGGCAAAATGTGTGTCGCTGCCATGAGTCTATGTATGATTGTTTTGATTGTCACTAGAAAAAGAGGAGATGGTAGATATTATTTTGCTTTGTGACAAACCAACAACAACACCCCTAATAAACTGTTGCTATCAGAATTGTCTGGTGTCCCTTTCACATAAAGTCGGCGTTTTCCTAGAGGAAGCCATTTGTTATTTTATTTATGTCAAATTCGCAGTCATGTTAGGATTCTAATAATAATAGGATATTATACATTATTATACAGCTATAATTTTAATCCAATAAAAAACAATATGGTTGTGATCGTCTTCCGTAATTAGAATCGTCAAAATGAAATACAATCGAATTAATATCAAATGGTGACTGTTTCAACCTCATTTAAAATATACTTTGACATTCTGTAATACTTGTACATCACGTTCACGATCTTTTATTACAACACTGTTTCACTCAAGTGTACATTTTGTTCCTGTTCTAGTTAAAGGACTTTATCAAACAGAATCATACAGTTTACATGTAATGCAGTAATACGCATTTAATCCACAGAAGAATATTTCTATTTTCCACACCTTGTGGTATGGGGTCGCTATTGTGCATGCGAAATATTAATTGCAAACCCCATTGACTGGCTATTTGCTGCCTGTCTAGAATATTTTATTTTTTTCTCCATCGACAGTTCAGAAGCTAGAAAACAATATGATGAATAATGTCTGTCAATCATGCAAACAATAACTTATGCACATGACAGAACGCGTTTTCAATGCACAAACTTTTGATCCATCATTTGTCCATTGGAAATTGATTTAAGAGAATGGAACTGATAGAAAATTAAAAGTTTAATTTGGGCGCAAAAGGGGAAACTTTATATAATTTATGAAAATGTGATGTGAATTCAGTGGCCACCCAGCCCAGTCTGGTGGCAAAAAAAAAAGGTATTGTTCTGATATGCCTAACGTTGTGTCTGCAAATTCCATCCAATGAACCCCAACAAAAAACCTACTTTCAGCAAACCAATTATAAACAGTGATAATCATAAATTCCATCAATATCAATAAAACAATTACCTTTCATCTTAACTGAACTTGAACCGTCGTGGTCGTATGGTATGAAATTGCATGAATGATCTCATGAAATCTGATCTGAAAATGTCATCTTTAAATGTAAGAACTACGTACCACATCTATTATTTCACGTTCAAATTGTAGTTTTTCGTAATTCATTTTTTCGTCACCTTAACAAAGCTTTAATCATTTAAAAAATATATCTCATACAGACCAATTTTGGATTCATCGTCTGCTATGACATTGATAATGTACATATTGAGGTCAATAGGGGCGGATCCAGGATTTCAAGTTATGGGGGCGCACTTAAAAAAATTGCGCCGAGCGGAGGGAGGTGCGAACATTTTTGGGGTATTTCGTGTGAAAAATCACGATTTTACGCCAAAAAAATCATATTTTTTCCAATTGTAGGGTAGGGGCGCGCACCGGGTGCACCCTCCCCCCTGGTTCCGCCCCTGGGACATCAATTCAGAAACTTATTAACATTGATCGTCGAAAACTGGTCGAAATTTTAGTATTAATCTTAAAGAAGTAATAGATAGAATTATTTGGACAATAGAACTTTGTCATATTTGAAATTTTTTTAAACTCTTTTTTAACCGTACTTTATTCTTAACGACAACCAATGCGATGATATATTCCAGTACATTTTTAAGGACAACCATCACAAATCTATAGAAAAAAAATGCCAAGGTGCGGGTTGAGAGAAGTCCAATATTTAAAGATCGCTTTTTTATAATATGGAAATATTTTGGGAAATGGTGTGAAACAAAATGTTTAATGTGTAACGATTTTAGCTAGGACCCTGTGACAATTATTATTATTTTTATAAACTGATAACAAGCCTTGGAATCAGATATCCCATAGAAAGTGGTTGTCGATAGATAATTGTTTTACAATCAAGTATTTCATATATATTTATGATGAGAACAAGTTTACAACCATATGATTAATCGTGTAGGTAAAATGTGTGTCGCTGCCATGAGTCTATGTATGATTGTTTTGATTGTCACTAGAAAAAGAGGAGTTGGTAGATATTATTTTGCTTTGTGACAAACCAACAACAACACTCCTAATAAACTGTTGCTATCAGAATTGTCTGGTGTCCCTTTCACATAAAGTCGGCGTTTTCCTAGAGGAAGCCATTTGTTATTTTATTTATGTCAAATTCGCAGTCATGTTAGGATTCTAATAATAATAGGATATTATACATTATTATACAGCTATAATTTTAATCCAATAAAAAACAATATGGTTGTGATCGTCTTCCGTAATTAGAATCGTCAAAATGAAATACAATCGAATTAATATCAAATGGTGACTTGTTTCAACCTCATTTAAAATATACTTTGACATTCTGTAATACTTGTACATCACGTTCACGATCTTTTATTACAACACTGTTTCACTCAAGTGTACATTTTGTTCCTGTTCTAGTTAAAGGACTTTATCAAACAGAATCATACAGTTTACATGTAATGCAGTAATACGCATTTAATCCACAGAAGAATATTTCTATTTTCCACACCTTGTGGTATGGGGTCGCTATTGTGCATGCGAAATATTAATTGCAAACCCCATTGACTGGCTATTTGCTGCCTGTCTTGAATATTTTATTTTTTTCTCCATCGACAGTTCAGAAGCTAGAAAACAATATGATGAATAATGTCTGTCAATCATGCAAACAATAACTTATGCACATGACAGAACGCATTTTCAATGCACAAACTTTTGATCCATCATTTGTCCATTGGAGGTTGATTTAAGAGAATGGAACTGATAGAAAATTAAAAGTTTAATTTGGGCGCAAAAGGGGAAACTTTATATAATTTATGAAAATGTGATGTGAATTCAGTGGCCAACCATCCCAGTCTGGTGGCAAAAAAAAAGGTATTGTTCTGATATGCCTAACGTTGTGTCTGCAAATTCCATCCAATGAACCCCAACAAAAAACCTACTTTCAGCAAACCAATTATAAACAGTGATAATCATAAATTCCATCAATATCAATAAAACAATTACCTTTCATCTTATCTGAACTTGAACCGTCGTGGTCGTATGGTATGAAATTGCATGAATGATCTCATGAAATCTGATCTGAAAATGTCATCTTTAAATGTAAGAACTACGTACCACATCTATTATTTCACGTTCAAATTGTAGTTTTTCGTAATTCATTTTTTCGTCACCTTAACAAAGCTTTAATCATTTAAAAAATATATCTCATACTGACCAATTTTGGATTCATCGTCTGCTATGACATTGATAATGTACATATTGAGGTCAATAGGGGCGGATCCAGGATTTCAAGTTATGGGGGCGCACTTAAAAAAAATTGCGCCGAGCGGAGGGAGGTGCGAACATTTTTGGGGTATTTCGTGTGAAAAATCACGATTTTACGCCAAAAAAATCATATTTTTTCCAATTGTAGGGTAGGGGCGCGCACCGGGTGCACCCTCCCCCCTGGATCCGCCCCTGGGACATCAATTCAGAAACTTATTAACATTGATCGTCGAAAACTGGTCGAAATTTTAGTATTAATCTTAAAGAAGTAATAGATAGATTTATTTGGACAATAGAAATTTTGTCATATTTGATATTTTTTTAAACTCTTTTTTAACCGTACTTTATTCTTAACGACAACCAATGCGATGATATATTCCAGTACATTTTTAAGTACAACCATCACAAATCTATAGAAAAAAAAATGCCAAGGTGCGGGTTGAGAGAAGTCCAATATTTAAAGATCGCTTTTTTTTATAATATGGAAATATTTTGGGAAATGGTGTGAAACAAAATGTTTAATGTGTAACGATTTTAGCTAGGACCCTGTGACAATTATTATTATTTTTATAAACTGATAACAAGCCTTGGAATCAGATATCCCATAGAAAGTGGTTGTCGATAGATAATTGTTTTACAATCAAGTATTTCATATATATTTATGATGAGAACAAGTTTACAACCATATGATTAATCGTGTAGGTAAAATGTGTGTCGCTGCCATGAGTCTATGTATGATTGTTTTGATTGTCACTAGAAAAAGAGGAGTTGGTAGATATTATTTTGCTTTGTGACAAACCAACAACAACACTCCTAATAAACTGTTGCTATCAGAATTGTCTGGTGTCCCTTTCACATAAAGTCGGCGTTTTCCTAGAGGAAGCCATTTGTTATTTTATTTATGTCAAATTCGCAGTCATGTTAGGATTCTAATAATAATAGGATATTATACATTATTATACAGCTATAATTTTAATCCAATAAAAAACAATATGGTTGTGATCGTCTTCCGTAATTAGAATCGTCAAAATGAAATACAATCGAATTAATATCAAATGGTGACTTGTTTCAACCTCATTTAAAATATACTTTGACATTCTGTAATACTTGTACATCACGTTCACGATCTTTTATTACAACACTGTTTCACTCAAGTGTACATTTTGTTCCTGTTCTAGTTAAAGGACTTTATCAAACAGAATCATACAGTTTACATGTAATGCAGTAATACGCATTTAATCCACAGAAGAATATTTCTATTTTCCACACCTTGTGGTATGGGGTCGCTATTGTGCATGCGAAATATTAATTGCAAACCCCATTGACTGGCTATTTGCTGCCTGTCTTGAATATTTTATTTTTTTCTCCATCGACAGTTCAGAAGCTAGAAAACAATATGATGAATAATGTCTGTCAATCATGCAAACAATAACTTATGCACATGACAGAACGCATTTTCAATGCACAAACTTTTGATCCATCATTTGTCCATTGGAGGTTGATTTAAGAGAATGGAACTGATAGAAAATTAAAAGTTTAATTTGGGCGCAAAAGGGGAAACTTTATATAATTTATGAAAATGTGATGTGAATTCAGTGGCCAACCATCCCAGTCTGGTGGCAAAAAAAAAGGTATTGTTCTGATATGCCTAACGTTGTGTCTGCAAATTCCATCCAATGAACCCCAACAAAAAACCTACTTTCAGCAAACCAATTATAAACAGTGATAATCATAAATTCCATCAATATCAATAAAACAATTACCTTTCATCTTATCTGAACTTGAACCGTCGTGGTCGTATGGTATGAAATTGCATGAATGATCTCATGAAATCTGATCTGAAAATGTCATCTTTAAATGTAAGAACTACGTACCACATCTATTATTTCACGTTCAAATTGTAGTTTTTCGTAATTCATTTTTTCGTCACCTTAACAAAGCTTTAATCATTTAAAAAATATATCTCATACTGACCAATTTTGGATTCATCGTCTGCTATGACATTGATAATGTACATATTGAGGTCAATAGGGGCGGATCCAGGATTTCAAGTTATGGGGGCGCACTTAAAAAAAATTGCGCCGAGCGGAGGGAGGTGCGAACATTTTTGGGGTATTTCGTGTGAAAAATCACGATTTTACGCCAAAAAAATCATATTTTTTCCAATTGTAGGGTAGGGGCGCGCACCGGGTGCACCCTCCCCCCTGGATCCGCCCCTGGGACATCAATTCAGAAACTTATTAACATTGATCGTCGAAAACTGGTCGAAATTTTAGTATTAATCTTAAAGAAGTAATAGATAGATTTATTTGGACAATAGAAATTTTGTCATATTTGATATTTTTTTAAACTCTTTTTTAACCGTACTTTATTCTTAACGACAACCAATGCGATGATATATTCCAGTACATTTTTAAGTACAACCATCACAAATCTATAGAAAAAAAAATGCCAAGGTGCGGGTTGAGAGAAGTCCAATATTTAAAGATCGCTTTTTTTTATAATATGGAAATATTTTGGGAAATGATGTGAAACAAAATGTTTAATGTGTAACGATTTTAGCTAGGACCCTGTGACAATTATTATTATTTTTATAAACTGATAACAAGCCTTGGAATCAGATATCCCATAGAAAGTGGTTGTCGATAGATAATTGTTTTACAATCAAGTATTTCATATATATTTATGATGAGAACAAGTTTACAACCATATGATTAATCGTGTAGGTAAAATGTGTGTCGCTGCCATGAGTCTATGTATGATTGTTTTGATTGTCACTAGAAAAAGAGGAGTTGGTAGATATTATTTTGCTTTGTGACAAACCAACAACAACACTCCTAATAAACTGTTGCTATCAGAATTGTCTGGTGTCCCTTTAACATAAAGTCGGCGTTTTCCTAGAGGAAGCCATTTGTTATTTTATTTATGTCAAATTCGCAGTCATGTTAGGATTCTAATAATAATAGGATATTATACATTATTATACAGCTATAATTTTAATCCAATAAAAAACAATATGGTTGTGATCGTCTTCCGTAATTAGAATCGTCAAAATGAAATACAATCGAATTAATATCAAATGGTGACTTGTTTCAACCTCATTTAAAATATACTTTGACATTCTGTAATACTTGTACATCACGTTCACGATCTTTTATTACAACACTGTTTCACTCAAGCGTACATTTTGTTCCTGTTCTAGTTAAAGGACTTTATCAAACAGAATCATACAGTTTACATGTAATGCAGTAATACGCATTTAATCCACAGAAGAATATTTCTATTTTCCACACCTTGTGGTATGGGGTCGCTATTGTGCATGCGAAATATTAATTGCAAACCCCATTGACTGGCTATTTGCTGCCTGTCTTGAATATTTTATTTTTTTCTCCATCGACAGTTCAGAAGCTAGAAAACAATATGATGAATAATGTCTGTCAATCATGCAAACAATAACTTATGCACATGACAGAACGCATTTTCAATGCACAAACTTTTGATCCATCATTTGTCCATTGGAGGTTGATTTAAGAGAATGGAACTGATAGAAAATTAAAAGTTTAATTTGGGCGCAAAAGGGGAAACTTTATATAATTTATGAAAATGTGATGTGAATTCAGTGGCCAACCATCCCAGTCTGGTGGCAAAAAAAAAGGTATTGTTCTGATATGCCTAACGTTGTGTCTGCAAATTCCATCCAATGAACCCCAACAAAAAACCTACTTTCAGCAAACCAATTATAAACAGTGATAATCATAAATTCCATCAATATCAATAAAACAATTACCTTTCATCTTAACTGAACTTGAACCGTCGTGGTCGTATGGTATGAAATTGCATGAATGATCTCATGAAATCTGATCTGAAAATGTCATCTTTAAATGTAAGAACTACGTACCACATCTATTATTTCACGTTCAAATTGTAGTTTTTCGTAATTCATTTTTTCGTCACCTTAACAAAGCTTTAATCATTTAAAAAATATATCTCATACAGACCAATTTTGGATTCATCGTCTGCTATGACATTGATAATGTACATATTGAGGTCAATAGGGGCGGATCCAGGATTTCAAGTTATGGGGGCGCACTTAAAAAAAATTGCGCCGAGCGGAGGGAGGTGCGAACATTTTTGGGGTATTTCGTGTGAAAAATCACGATTTTACGCCAAAAAAATCATATTTTTTCCAATTGTAGGGTAGGGGCGCGCACCGGGTGCACCCTCCCCCCTGGATCCGCCCCTGGGACATCAATTCAGAAACTTATTAACATTGATCGTCGAAAACTGGTCGAAATTTTAGTATTAATCTTAAAGAAGTAATAGATAGATTTATTTGGACAATAGAAATTTTGTCATATTTGATATTTTTTTAAACTCTTTTTTAACCGTACTTTATTCTTAACGACAACCAATGCGATGATATATTCCAGTACATTTTTAAGGACAACCATCACAAATCTATAGAAAAAAAAATGCCAAGGTGCGGGTTGAGAGAAGTCCAATATTTAAAGATCGCTTTTTTTATAATATGGAAATATTTTGGGAAATGGTGTGAAACAAAATGTTTAATGTGTAACGATTTTAGCTAGGACCCTGTGACAATTATTATTATTTTTATAAACTGATAACAAGCCTTGGAATCAGATATCCCATAGAAAGTGGTTGTCGATAGATAATTGTTTTACAATCAAGTATTTCATATATATTTATGATGAGAACAAGTTTACAACCATATGATTAATCGTGTAGGTAAAATGTGTGTCGCTGCCATGAGTCTATGTATGATTGTTTTGATTGTCACTAGAAAAAGAGGAGATGGTAGATATTATTTTGCTTTGTGACAAACCAACAACAACACTCCTAATAAACTGTTGCTATCAGAATTGTCTGGTGTCCCTTTCACATAAAGTCGGCGTTTTCCTAGAGGAAGCCATTTGTTATTTTATTTATGTCAAATTCGCAGTCATGTTAGGATTCTAATAATAATAGGATATTATACATTATTATCCATCGACAGTTCAGAAGCTAGAAAACAATATGATGAATAATGTCTGTCAATCATGCAAACAATAACTTATGCACATGACAGAACGCATTTTCAATGCACAAACTTTTGATCCATCATTTGTCCATTGGAGGTTGATTTAAGAGAATGGAACTGATAGAAAATTAAAAGTTTAATTTGGGCGCAAAAGGGGAAACTTTATATAATTTATGAAAATGTGATGTGAATTCAGTGGCCAACCATCCCAGTCTGGTGGCAAAAAAAAAGGTATTGTTCTGATATGCCTAACGTTGTGTCTGCAAATTCCATCCAATGAACCCCAACAAAAAACCTACTTTCAGCAAACCAATTATAAACAGTGATAATCATAAATTCCATCAATATCAATAAAACAATTACCTTTCATCTTAACTGAACTTGAACCGTCGTGGTCGTATGGTATGAAATTGCATGAATGATCTCATGAAATCTGATCTGAAAATGTCATCTTTAAATGTAAGAACTACGTACCACATCTATTATTTCACGTTCAAATTGTAGTTTTTCGTAATTCATTTTTTCGTCACCTTAACAAAGCTTTAATCATTTAAAAAATATATCTCATACAGACCAATTTTGGATTCATCGTCTGCTATGACATTGATAATGTACATATTGAGGTCAATAGGGGCGGATCCAGGATTTCAAGTTATGGGGGCGCACTTAAAAAAAATTGCGCCGAGCGGAGGGAGGTGCGAACATTTTTGGGGTATTTCGTGTGAAAAATCACGATTTTACGCCAAAAAAATCATATTTTTTCCAATTGTAGGGTAGGGGCGCGCACCGGGTGCACCCTCCCCCCTGGATCCGCCCCTGGGACATCAATTCAGAAACTTATTAACATTGATCGTCGAAAACTGGTCGAAATTTTAGTATTAATCTTAAAGAAGTAATAGATAGATTTATTTGGACAATAGAAATTTTGTCATATTTGATATTTTTTTAAACTCTTTTTTAACCGTACTTTATTCTTAACGACAACCAATGCGATGATATATTCCAGTACATTTTTAAGGACAACCATCACAAATCTATAGAAAAAAAAATGCCAAGGTGCGGGTTGAGAGAAGTCCAATATTTAAAGATCGCTTTTTTTATAATATGGAAATATTTTGGGAAATGGTGTGAAACAAAATGTTTAATGTGTAACGATTTTAGCTAGGACCCTGTGACAATTATTATTATTTTTATAAACTGATAACAAGCCTTGGAATCAGATATCCCATAGAAAGTGGTTGTCGATAGATAATTGTTTTACAATCAAGTATTTCATATATATTTATGATGAGAACAAGTTTACAACCATATGATTAATCGTGTAGGTAAAATGTGTGTCGCTGCCATGAGTCTATGTATGATTGTTTTGATTGTCACTAGAAAAAGAGGAGATGGTAGATATTATTTTGCTTTGTGACAAACCAACAACAACACTCCTAATAAACTGTTGCTATCAGAATTGTCTGGTGTCCCTTTCACATAAAGTCGGCGTTTTCCTAGAGGAAGCCATTTGTTATTTTATTTATGTCAAATTCGCAGTCATGTTAGGATTCTAATAATAATAGGATATTATACATTATTATCCATCGACAGTTCAGAAGCTAGAAAACAATATGATGAATAATGTCTGTCAATCATGCAAACAATAACTTATGCACATGACAGAACGCATTTTCAATGCACAAACTTTTGATCCATCATTTGTCCATTGGAGGTTGATTTAAGAGAATGGAACTGATAGAAAATTAAAAGTTTAATTTGGGCGCAAAAGGGGAAACTTTATATAATTTATGAAAATGTGATGTGAATTCAGTGGCCAACCATCCCAGTCTGGTGGCAAAAAAAAAGGTATTGTTCTGATATGCCTAACGTTGTGTCTGCAAATTCCATCCAATGAACCCCAACAAAAAACCTACTTTCAGCAAACCAATTATAAACAGTGATAATCATAAATTCCATCAATATCAATAAAACAATTACCTTTCATCTTAACTGAACTTGAACCGTCGTGGTCGTATGGTAGTTGAATTTACACCTACCTGTGCAATCATTGCCTAACACCACTTAAGTTGTGAGTTTGAACCCCATTCATGGCGAGGTGTACTCGATAAAACATTATGTGATAAAGTTTGTCAGTGACTTGCGACAGGTCTGTGGATTTCTCTGGGTACTCCAATTTCCGCCACAAAAGTAGTAACTGAAATATTTTTGAAAGTGGTGTTAAACACCTAACCTCCAATGGACAAATGATGGATCAAACGTTTGTGTATGTAGTCCATAACATAAAACACCTTTGGGTCATAATGTGAGAGCTATCTGTTGGATTGTGCCCAAAAAATATCAACTCCTTTTGGATCAAACTATTTTTCTTCATTTTAGAAGTAGCATCGATAGACCATTAAACCCGTTACCTCCGTATCCCTGTAGTAATAACAATTTCAGTATCCCGGAAGAAAATATATAATCAATAATTGGAGGCTATAAAAAAAAAACTATTTTGGATGAAGTGGTGTTTATTTTATTTCTATCTTACATTTGTATATAACTGTTACGTGCCGACATACCATCGTTTTTTACGGCAAAGATTGCTTCTCAAATATCAAAACGTCATCTAAGCGCTTGGAATATTTGAACATTTTCCCGTCATTTTTCAAGAAATTTAACACCTCGTGAAACCCAAAAAATACTTTAACAGTATTTGTGTTTTATTTATTTTAATAATCTGGTAAAATATTTTTCTGGTGCACGACTGCGGAGGTGCTTAATTTCTTCGAAAACCGTCCAAATATCGCGGGCAAAATTCCACGAAATACAGAAAACAAATAACGCGCATGACGTCACAATGACGTCAAATACGTATCGATTTTGTTGGAAACAAGTTTTAACATCAAAAGTATGATCTCGTTTATAATATAAAACAAATCAAATTTTAATCAAGTATGTTCTGAGATAATGATTCATTAAATATGGGGCCATATATGGCACTTATAGTCCCCAGTTCTTTTTATGGCATTGACGCCGGATTACATGCACTGAGTTTTTCTCTTGGTTTTAATGTACACAAACTGTATTTAAAATAAATACAATTATTTTCAGAAACATAAGTTTTTTACTGATGAATTTCATTACTTGAAATGAATCATGAAATGTGCAGATTGTGTATATAATGGTCTCATATATACAATCAGAAGAGTGAAAATATTGATTTTAAGGGTCTGGCTGAGGTTATAAATAAATTAATATTTAACAACCTCCACAATCCTCCACCAACAAAATATTTTGATATAATCATTAACCCTCTATACTCAAAACAACTGCTCAATTTGGTGTTGGTGGAAGACTGTGGAGGTATATAAAATAGCTAAAATGTACATTAAATATGTCGTTTATAGTCCATTTTTAGCATTATCCGTCTAATTATGATGTCATTATGACGTCATAACGCACCCAATTTCACGGAAAGTTATATTTTTTTTAAATTTGTTTATATAACAATTAAATTAGTAAATTGTTTTTATTCTATGTCAAGCATTATTTTTTAATATAATGTGGGGCCAATTTTGCACCTTAACGCCTCTCCCTCTTTGGAATATAAATAATAACTTCTAAAACAATAGTTAGATATAACCGATTATCGTGATTAACCATAATTATAAATAAACCAATTGCAAAACTCCAATTTTCAAGGGAGTAAACTATGATTTTTAGTTGTGTATTGCGGGTATCTGTGGATATTTCAAGCAAAATATGGCATAACTGGAATAAGTATAATCTCAGCAGAAAATAATCATGAAGATTTTTGGTGTTTCTGTTGATATTTCAAGAAAAATATGCCGTGACTATAATAAGCATTGACGAAAATATTCACAAAAGTTTTTGAAGGAAACCTAGTTTCATAATCAATGCAAAATTACTGATTGGCATACGTTTTATATTTTTAACAACCCTTTCCTTTATGGGGTAGTTGGTATCCTCAGAATAGAAAAAACGGATTGGTAACTTTAAATATTTTCAATTCAATCTACAGTGAAACCTGTCTAAAAACCGAACCTGCTTGGGAGCGACTTTGTGTTCGGAATAGATAGGTGTTCTGTTTATTTATACAGGTTAAATAAACAGCTTGGGACCGACTTTGTGTTCGGAATAGACAAGTGTTCTGTTTATTTATACAGGTTAAATAAACAGCTTGGGACAAACTTTGTGTTCGGAATAGACAGGTGTTCTGTTTATTTATACAGGTTAAATAAACAGCTTGGGACAAGCTTTGTGTTCGGAATAGACAGGTGTTCTGTTTATTTATACAGGTTAAATAAACAGCTTGGGACAAACTTTATGTTCGGAATAGACAGGTATTTATATAGATTAAATAAATAACCAAAGATTTCCTACATTCGGACTTTATCAAGAGTTCGGTTTATACAGAATTCCGCTTTATTCATGCTTCGGTTTATACAGGTTTCACTGAAATTCATTGACTACTTACCTGTGTTACCATTAGTTGAAGATTCATCTTTTAATGTAAGGTTTGTAACGTCATATATACCTGTTTAAAAAAAGGAATAAACTGAAATACATGCATCTTGTAGACCAATTAGAGGTCATATCTAGATGAACTTTCGTATATGAATACCAATCAAATAATCAACCAATCAGATAGCTTTATGTTTTAAGATGCTGTTAACATTTTGCCATCTACATTTTCATTGGGTGTTCATGGGTTCATCTGGACATGACCTCTAATCGGGTTCTGTCAGATATTATGGGGAGCGTAGTATATCATCACAGCTGTCATAAGCATAATTAATAAGATACTAGAGCCCGGGTGGCTCAATGAGTTAGGTAGTTGGATTACCTAACAACTCATACAAGCCTATCACCAATGCGGTGTGGGCTCGCGCCCGGCTTTGTAAATTACAAAAAAGGGTGCACTCGACTCGCAACTGCATGTGATAAAGTTTACCAGTTATTTGCCCATGGTCGGTGGTTCTCTCCGGGTACTCCGGCTTCTTCCACCACTAAAACTGGTCGCCATGATGTAGCTGAAATATTGCTGAAAGTGGCGATAAACACCAAAAATCAATCAATAAGATACTAAAATCAAGGGATAACACGTACCGGAAGTAAGTTACAGTTATGGGATTTGGCGCGACTTTAAACAATATTTCAGAATATCGTGGCCGTCAATTATATTTTGCAAGGAAATCGGACTACCCCGAGAAAATCACAGGCATAAAGTTTACAGAGCTGACCTTTCCAATAGTGGGAATCAAACTCTCAACTGTAGTGTTGATCACAAGCACTCGAATTCCGGACCCCCCTTTTTCCTCATTTGGCCCCTCCCGCGATTATGGTATGGATCTTAGTCTGGAAGTATATCTTTGAGCCATTTATCCATATTTTACAACATTTCGTGCTACAACTCTCTCGTTCTACTAACTTTTGTTTCTAGGGCCAGCTGCCGTTTTAGATTTTTCAGTAATACATTTTCATCTGCAACAGTGTTTTCATTTTATATTTTTACCTTTTTAATGTTCAAAAAGCTAAATAAGCCACAATTAATAAAAATTAAACAACAAAATTTTATCGGCATTCGTGCTTTCGATTCTCGTTTATATTTAGATATTTCAAGGTCTTTCAAGTGAAAAGAATCGTTTATATTTAGATAATTCAAGGTCTTGCAAGTGTCCCAAATGTTCACCTGTGGTCTGTCTGATTTGTTAAGTTGCGGTCGGTTCGTTGGTTGTTTTTGTATTGCGAGAATACTTGTCAGTTCTGAACATAAATTATGCCAAATCTGAAATAATTGTATCGTGTCTTGTATATATTGATAAATTCCTTTTTTAAGCAAATTGTTGATATTTTTTTTAACAAAGCCTACTATCAAGAGTTATATATACTAATTATAGAATATAGTAATGTGGTCACCTTAGCCGAGTGGTAAGATGGAAGTTTTGAAAGTCAAAGTAGACTTCACGGTGTAGGATCAAATCAATTCCTTTCGGTAAATATCGGCGTTATTCGATTACTTTCGGTTATTACAACGACTCCTTTTGGAAATTATGGTACATCTGAAACGATGTTCGACCAAAAAAGATGGAAAAAGACCAAGAACATAGGTAAAATCCTCCCAATACTATCTTTTCCGGAACAGTAGAATACTTAATTTGAAACAACTTTGTCACTGAATTCCATAGTAATCCTACAGTTTTCTTTAAAATCATGAAAAATTTGAAGAATGCCTTTGTTGTTGGAGCAAATATGTGAAAAAAAATAAGCCAAATGTGATTAGGTTACGTAAGTGTGTTATTCTTTCAATACAATACATGTTTCATCTACGATATGTGTATGTTCAATGTTTTATAGGTAAAATAGGCCTTAAAATCACTTTTTAAAGAAAAAATTGTCAACGCCTCCTTTTGGCTCATCGAAAATGATCAAGCATTTTGGAACCGATTCCTTTCAAACCAAAGAACTTGTACTAAATATTCAATAAAATGTATTTTTTTGCAGAAAGCCCAATAAAAAACGAAAAAGATCTACTCTTTCCGTAGCTGGTCAAATTGCGTGTGATTTCTCACTTTATTGAACGCAAATTCACCAACTCCGATTTATATATGTATTACTGTACGTATTTGTCACGAAAGAAAGGAATACGCGCCATTCACTTGAAGGAAGCGTTATTCAATATTGCAACTAAAACTACGATTTTCGTTGAAAAAAAATGTGATCACATGTAATATCGCAGTTACAAAGTATCAATAATGACCAGACATTTCGAACGGAAAGGTGTCTTCAGTAAAGGAATTCTCTTTCTACTTCAAATTCGTGTATTTCTATATCGCCGGTTGGCCTGTTTCACACGATCTTGTCACTTTGTTTCGTTTAATGCTGCATTACACTTTCATTAGAGTGCGTAAAACTGATTTTCCGAAATAAACACATTATTAAAGAGTTCCGTGATCTATCAATTGAGTGATAAATACTTACATTTCAGTGGTTAATGACGAAAAGAAGGTCCGGTGATAATCAAACTTACATTGTTTTTACTGGAAGGAGTCGTTGTAATAACCGAAAGTAATCGAATAACGCCGATATTTACCGAAAGGAATTGGTTTGATCCTACACCGTGGACCTTAGAAAGACCGGCAGTGGCTCGGTACCCGAAAGTCCCAAAATATGCATATCAGTTGTTAAGCTTAAGACAATGAAAGGTTAAAGTTCATATATTCAAGAACAAACAAAAGAATAAACTGTAGATTCTTAAAAATAATCCACTGTTCGAACAATAGTGTGACGTCAGAGAAATGTATTATTTATAGATATCACTTGTCTATTTCGATTGTATTTATAATAAATTGGTCAATTGGCAAGGGATTTTCTCTTTATATATAACACTGATTTGATTGGCTGTAAACATATGGGTAGGGACTAATCAAAATATTTATAAAAGACTACGATAATTTCTCTTTCAAATGATCCACGGGTGACGAGTGGAGAGTATCGATCGGAGTGTGATCATCTTCCGTATAGTCTACAACAAAAACACAACTTTTGTGGGGACCAGTCCCTTATTATGCCAAGATTTTTTCCCAATTGATCCAGTGGTTTCGGAAAAAAAGATTGACATGTTAAATGATAACAGACAATGAAGACGGGCGCAATATGATGAAATAGTTTAGATGAAACTTCGGGTAAAGTGAGCTTAATACTAATCATAGGCACTAAACACATTATCACTATTAATTCCACATGGTCAATGTGGAGCTGAACTACTTCTAAAGTTGACATTAAACACCAATCAATCAAGTCAAGTCGACATATAGTTGGATCGTCGCACGACGTAGATGCAGAAGTCAATGGGAAGAAGATAATGTAAATTTTGCCAACCTCTGTATATTTTTGTAAGTTATGTTCTACTTAAAGGGGCATTATCTGCCATAATCGTAATTTTTTGTTACCCATAAAAACTATCAGATATGATTGATGCCTTAATAAAACGTGTTTCTGTAACTTATAAATGCTATGAAATGTACGCCCATCGGGAAAAAAACGTGCAACTGCTCGTGTTTTGAGAACGATCAAGAAATGGACGCCATCTTATTAATTATAGACATTGTTTACGTAGTTCATGGAGTTTGTCGAATCGTCATTAAATCAGTACAACAATGCAGATATTTCTTATTTTTTGTGAATCTGCTTTTAGTCAGTGTTAATTACGGACAAAGAACCATGCAAGTTTGCAGTTAATAAGCGTCAAAATACAAATTATTCGTTTTTACCTGTCACTAGTAAGGTCAGTTGCATACGGAAAAAGCGAAGTCAAATTATTTGCTTGCAAGGAAATAATTAATCGATGGTAATTTTCGTTCTCAAAAAGTGAAAAGTGGTTCGATAAGCTGTTTAATGAGAAATATTTACCTTTATTTCATCATTTTAAAGCTATTTACCCATTTCCAAAACATAATTTTTTGGGTCAAAATCGTAGCTAATAACACACACTTTATCAAAATGTTTAGTTTTGTACGTATTTATTTGACATTGAAGAAAGAAATAACAATCATCATCAATATCATCTTTACCTCTAATAGAGACCCTTTTGTCTTGATTGATATCGTTCTACAACACTCTACTTCAATTAGAAGCACGTGGTTAACAATTTGTGTACTTACATCTACTTATTATAATTCCCTGCTTATGCCTACTTATGTTATCTAATATTTTTCACATGGTTAATGATTCATATGTCTCTGGTAATAATACAATTTACAAATATCTCTCTAAATTAATATAAATATATGCTGTTTTCATCAATAATAATTACACTACATATAAAAAACCCATTAAAATCAATAAGAACAAATTAGCTTACCATTTCCTTTCTGTGCCATTCTGTGTACGTCTGCTCTAGATAATACGAAGTTAATTCTACAATATTCAACCAAATGTCCTGTTCAATCTAATCCTCGGGTTAATTTGTAAATGTCACGTGGGGCTCATTCGGGAGCATAGCTTATATAAATACAAAATATGATCAATTATAAAGTTGATAAAGGTCAACCAACAAAAAAGTGAAAATAAACATACGAGGCGAAATATTTTTAGAAATAATCATCCCTATCTACTGATGGAATAATAGTTTTTTATTGATAAAGTCACATATGTTCTCACAAATTCTGAACCCTTCATGTTCAATTCGACCAATGTCCTTGAACAACCTCAATTATGTTTCGGTCTATTTATGGATTGTCTGATGAAAGATTTTGTTTACTGTTTGTTATACAAGATATTGATCAATGCTTATACGTACAACATATTTATTTTCATGAGATAAACAAGGTAGGACATATTTCTGTATTTTATAAATTAATATTGTCATTGTCTATTACTTTCATTCGTTATCACGCTAGGACATGGAGGTATCGTCACAATCATGGTAAAATGTTCTGACTGAAGGTCGAGGGGGTTTCGGAAATGAGGAAACCTTGGCTCAGTTGTCCAGAGACTGTCTAAATATTCTCATATATTGCATATATATATTAAAGCACGTGTTTATAATTTACGACAGTTGTCGTCACATCCTGTTTGTCAAGGACTACAACTAAAAAGAAGGGGGGGGGGGGATGATTATATAATTTGTTTGGATCCCTTGTCGTTTGGTGTCTTTTGCAGTTGGATGGACACTTGTCATGCATGGAGTTTGATTCCCCATCAGTAGTTTACTAAGGAGGTAGAAAAGGAGGTAAACAACTGGATTGAAAGTTTCCTATCATGTTACTGTTACTGGTATTTTCCTCCTATCTCAGGAGCACTCCCAACGGGATCAAATTTATGGAAATAAAATTTTGTTTAACTGTCGTCACACCTTCACCAAATTCAGTATATACATATGGCACACGGTTTTCCTACACCATTTTATACAGGTAAAAAGTTTATACAGGATGAAAATGGTAAAATAGTTTGTTCTTCTTTCTTTTACTGATAATGTCGTAGCACTTATTTTGCACTGAGCCTGGTTCTTTTCACATGCAGACAGTAGCAATGTGTCCTTGTGATTTGTTCAATGTCTATATGGTTTCTTTTTGTCAGAGTGACAATGCCTTTTAGTATGTCCATAGAAGAGTCAAGGATGAGTTGTATTAGTTGTTTGTTTTCACATATAGCTTCATAAGCTCCTTCCTGGATGTTGTTTAGGTAACATTTGAGCGTATATAGGTGTTCTTCTCTTATGTCATTGAGAGTAGGACAAATCAGTAAATAGTGCTTAACGTCTTCTGTTTCTTCACAACATAGTTCACAGAGCGGAATATCCGTATTCCTACTAAATTTCACTTTTGTCTCTTTGAGCATATATGTCGAACCCGGGCAGTCATTGTTGAGGGTGAAAAATCTACATACCTCCCTGTCGTTTCTGGAGTGCCCCAGGGTTCAATCCTTGGACCAAGTCTGTTCTTATACTACATAAACGACATTCCCACTGGACTAGACTCCACTATAAGACTCTTTGCAGATGATACAATTGCATACCTGGTAATTAAATCAAACAGCGATGCCCTAACCCTGCAAAGAGATCTTGGTAAACTAGCACAGTGGGAACAATTATGGAAGAAGGCTTTCCACCCAGATAAATGTAACGTGCTTACCATCTCACGTAATACAACACCTGTAAAATTCAATTACCGGTATTGCCTTCACGGTCATGTCTTGGAATCTGTTGATAAGGCAAAATATCTGGGAGTAACAATCAGCGAGGACCTCAAATGGGAAAGCCACATCAACAACATCTGTGGTAAACTAAAGCCAATAAGACTCTTGGCTTCCTGCGTCGCAACCTTAACATCGGTTCCACCTCCGTTAAAGAACATGCATACCAATCATTAGTCAGACCATCACTGGAGTATGCCTGTTCTGTATGGGATCCCTATCTTAAATCCGACATCAACAAAATAGAAATGGTTCAACTTAGGGCTGCGAGATATGTCACCAACAGACAACGTAATACATCTAGTGTTGGTGACATGCTACAACATCTAAAATGGCGCAGCCTCGAAGATCGACGTAGAGATGCACGCCTTGTCGTGTTGTATAAAATCTCCCATGACAAGGTTGCAGTCAGTAAAAGTGACAGACTTTCACCACCCCTGAGACACTCCAGAAACATGCACTCTCAGTCTTATCAGGATCCACTATGTAGAACACAACAGAGAAAGGCTTCATTTTTCCCACGAACCACTGTAGACTGGAACCGCCTACCTCAGACCACAGGGGCTAGGTACATCCGAAAAAGAAAAAAGAAAAAAAAAATCTATATAATACTACAGGAGAGCGAACTCACTTGCTTCCATTTTTTTAAGTCGTCGTGTTAAATTGATCGTAACTTCGGAACGCCTTTATATTTTCAAAAAATGTTTCCACCAGTCGAAAGTCAAGTAATTTTCCTTTCCAAAGAGACCCCAATTGTTAGTATAGGCCTCCGAACTGCTGTGGTATCATACACGAACCAAAACAAAACGGCGTGAAAATCCGAAGTCGTACAAACGCTGGGATGACCACTTCCCATCTGTGTACAGACTTTCCCATGCGTAAACGAGTCATTTTGACTAACTAAATACTTTCATCCATTCAAATTATGATAAAATTTCTTACCTTACGCCAATTTATATGTCCTTTAAGTCTGTTTTTGAAAGAAATCCCATTTGCATCCTTGACAAACGCCATAGACGTGAAAATTGAGAGAGTTCTAACGGGCTTTTTGATTTGCTGAACAATCTGTTTCAGTTCGGAGGCCTATACTAACAATTGGGGTCTCTTTGGAAAGGAAAATTACTTGACTTTCGACTGGTGGAAACATTTTTTGAAAATATTAAGGCGTTCCGAAGTTACGATCAATTTAACACGACGACTTAAAAAAATGGAAGCAAGTGAGTTCGCCCCCTTGTAGTATTATATAGTATTTTTTTTTGTATTTTTTTTTTTTTTCGGACGCACCTAGCCCCTGTGCCTCAGACAGCAGTGCTGAGTGATTCAGTCGAGTCATTCAGGACTGCCATTACCACATCTCATCCTTAAATTCACTCCCTGTTTTGTACATATTTTTAAACTTATTTTCTTATTGTACTTTTTTTTTCTTTTCTTCTTCCTTTTTCGCATCGCAATTCAATGACATAATCTTAAAACTGTTGAAGTAGGTAATTATTTGGTAGAAGTAGAAGTAGAAATATTGGTAAATGTCTTGTTTCCTAGATCGCATTTTAACGAGTTGTTATCACGGACAAGCAATAGTTTGAATAAAACACAATTTGATCAAAGTCACTTCTCTTAAATTCTCCTATTTCCTGATATGTTACGGCGTGGCGAGATCTGAAGAAACCCCGTAATGTCATGACATACGCCGTCCAATGAAGAAGGCACTTCCGAGATTATGACAGTGCTATAATATAATGCTAAACTGCTAGGTTTGCTACGAGCAAAAACCGTATTTAAATCAGACCATTAAACATTCTTGTTATATTATTATATGGTCACTTGAATGTGACCCGTAATAGGTTTTCTTCAGATCTAACACGTCGCGACACATCAGTCAATGATGTCATTTTAATCAAATTGATTAACTGCACACATCCTCGCATCCTTTTTATTTTGATCATTGTATTGCATGACCTACTTTGATTTATGGCTCTGATTAACACTTTGGTGTCTTCAAATTATTTTTTTTATGATAAAAGCATTGCGACTTTCTTTAACAAAAAAAAACGATGTTCTGCGTTTAGTTGTTAATCGAAGACTTTCTGAATGTGAAACCCTGAATAAAATCGTATTTTATTTGTTTGTTTGTTTTTGTTTTGAATGTTTTGTATTGCATTGCATTGGTAACAACCCTTATATCTGAATTTTGCACTAAATAAAAGATCTAGTTATGATTTTGACGGAATTCGCTGCCTACCAAAGACACAGGCGCTCGTGGCACGGACTTACCACCCCCCTTTTTTCTAATTTTCTGTTTACAAATTTATTTTCAATAAAATTTCTTTATTTCTTTATTATTTCATCTCTTTTTCCTTATTTTAAATTGTTCGTGTCAATACTAATGTTAGTATCTATATAGGGTCGACACATGCAATTTGATGTTAACATAAGATTGTAAGAATATTGACACGAACAAGTTAAAATAAGGAAAAAGAGATGAAATAATAAAGAAATAAAGAAATTTTATAGAGAATAAATTTGTAAACAGAAAGTTAGAAAAAAGGGGGCGAGTAGGTCCGTGCCACGAGCGCCTGTGACCAAAGACACTCAATTGATTTCATATAACATGTCATTGCCATGTGTGCCAGTACCCTACTAAATCAATGTTGTTTGTTTGTTTTTACAGTGACTAATTACATGGAAACTATGCCTTCTCTTACCAAAACAGACATGTTGCAGCACAAAACATTGCGAGTGGGTATTTTGGAAGTGCAGGGGGCATTTAATGAGCACCACGTAGCCCTCCACAAGGCACAAAAACATGTGAATGACACGTGCAACATAGAAATAATAGGAGTCAGACATCCTGATCATATATCCGACACGTTGGATGGTCTTATTATTCCCGGAGGGGAAAGTACAACTATGAGTTTATTTTTAAAAAGGAACAAAATGGACGATCCCTTACGACAGTGGATTGATTCAAAACGACACGTGACATGGGGAACCTGTGCTGGAATGATTTTGCTGTCTAAACAAACAGAGAACCAGAAAATAGGAGGACAACCTTCGGTATTGTATATCGATTGCTGTAATTGTATAGCTTAGTATATTTGTTAGCCAAGTGTTATTTTATAGCATACTACTTATTAGATACGATAACGTAACCCTCATTCCGCTTGTGCTCCAGTTAGGGTTACGAATCGGTCCCATTCAACGTATGGGAGCAAATTAAAATTTTCGTTAAGTGAATATTTCAACTTTCTTTTTGCATATCTGGTCATAACTTATTATTCCCTACAATTTTTAAGTAATGGCGATACGAAATAAGTGTTACAATACCTGTTTCTACCTTCACGGTCGATTTAGTATTCGAAAATTGTTTCTTGTCCGCCATGGCACCTTACGTATACTCTCGTGATGGGCGGAGCCTATCCATATATGGATCTGAATGCCAAATATGAAAAACGTTACTATGATGTTTTACTACGATTGATCCAAATAAGGATATCTCCAAAACGAGGCAAGTGCACGTGAAATAGCAACTTGTAAACAAAATGTCGGACAGAAAGAAGATTTCATGCATTCAAATTTTCAGATGGATATAAGTCTACTATGGATTGATGCAGCGTTAATTTTTCCAACCACTTACAACGGAATTAGGACAAAAAACCGCCCGGTGTGAATCACTCCGGGCGCTGCTCCCATACGTTGAATGGGACCGATTCGTAACCCTCGCTGGGAGCAAAAGCGGACTGAGGGTTACGTTATCGTATCTAACTACTTATCACAGGAACCGTCGTGGTCATGATCGTATGGTAGTTGGGTTTATACTGAGTGCATATCACCACCAACGTTGTGAGTTCGAATCCCGTTCAGGCGAGGTGTACTCGATACAATAATATGTGATAAAGTTTGTCATTGACTTGCGGCAGATCCGGGAACTCCAGTTTCCTTCACCAATAAAAATGACCGCCACGATATAACTGAAATATTTTTGAAAGTGGTGTTAAACACCATAACCCTAACTACTTGTTAGTTAAGTGTTATTTTATAGCGTGGTTTCGACTGTTATTAGATAGCGTAGTATCCATTTTAGCTACTGTTCTTGTATAGCATAGTACTAATATCATTTTAACAAGAAAGTATTATCAAATTTAGTGCGCATGACGCGTTTCTGGAATCAACGCCATCAGGCCGCCTCATAGTAAGCTCTGCTACTCCGAACAGCAAATATCTCTCAGAAACAGTTTCTTTCTTATCATAATGTATGGTGACCACTGACCAGTAGAACTATTTATGATAAGAAAGTATAAACAGTGATGGGCAACGATTCCACCTATGGCAACAAAACGAACAATCACCTCTCACCTCAATACATTTAATAAATAAAAGCGTGCATACGACGTTGAAAATCCAGTTCCTGGCTTGGAACAGACAGAAAAATGTGGTGAGGTTAAGCAGGTTAATGGAATCCCAAGCCTCTCATCTTGATACTTGGATTTCCAACGGCAATACATATATCAGCAAACCTTCACAGATTCGCTTCCACTCTAGAAGACGACATATTGTTTTCGTCTTCATTATCCGAATGTGACGATGAAACCATGTTTTGTATATATTTTCTAGTTTCACTAACCCAATTTAATGACGTTGAATCTATTTTCTGTAAATGTTTTCTAGTTTCACTATTCCAATTGACGTTGAAACAATGTTTTGCATATATTGTTTAGCTTCATCATCCCAAAATGACGTTGAAACATTGTTTTGCATATATTTTTTAGCTTCATCATCCCAAGATGACGTTGAAACAATGTTTTGTATATATTTGCTAGTTTCACTATTCCAATTGACGTGGAAACAATGTTTTACATATATTTTCTAGTTAGCTGAAATGGATACGGACGTATCGAGGAACTTCTTCGGTCGTCAAGTCAACAGTTTTGAATCACCGGTCAAGTTAAAAGAAAAGTTACTTGGACCAGACGACAGCACATACAATGACACATATCATGGAGTTTTCATACGGGCACCTGCTGTTGTTGATTGTAGTCCTGAAGTCAAGGTCTTAGCAACGCTTGATAGGCCAGAGAATGGACAGAAGGACATCATAGTTGCTGTTCAACAAGGGAATATTCTAGCGACAGCTTTTCACCCGGAATTGACTGAAGATATAAGATGGCATGTTCATTTTTTAAAAATGATTCAAGAGATTAAGTAAAATTCTTGAAAATTCACAACCTTTTTGTTTTATGCATAAACATGATTTTAAAACTTGTGAGAATGTTCATTGTGATCAGGGGCGGATACAGGATTTGGGATTAGGGGGGGGGGGGGGGGGGGGGGCGTGAGTAGGAGAGGGATCTGGGGACCGCTTAAGGTCCCCAGCGGGCCCAGGGCAGAGCCCTAGTAGGAGGTCCAGCGGTGCGAAAATCCCCCCCCCCTAAGCTCTGGGGGTTTGAGGAATTACAGACATTTATTTGAACGACAATTTTGAACCAACCACATCATTTTTATCAGACCAAAAAAACTTTACTTTGAGTCTTAATTTTGTCGGATAATTGTTAACAGTATGTTTTTGTCAGATTATAAGAACCTGAAGTAAAACTTTTTTTTTGAACAACCGTGATGCGAATTGTTCAACTCATGACTGATCGATCACGATATTTTAACCCTTCAAAGAACTATTGGTTTAGTATTAACGCATTTCTGGGGTCCGGATGGCTCAATGAGTTAGGTCGTTGGATCTAACAACTTATACAAGCCTATCACCAATACGGCGTGGGTTCGCGCCCAGCTTTGTAAATTACAAAAAAGGGTGCACTCGACTCGCAGTCGCAAGTGATAAAGTTTACCAGTTGCTTGCCCAGGGTCGGTGGTTCTCTCCGGGTACTCCGGCTTCCTCCACCACTAAAACTGGTGGCCACGATATAGCTGAAATACTGCTGAAAGTGACGTTAAAACACCAAAAATCAATCAATCATTAACGCATTCCTCATTGCACTAATTGGTCTGTACTTTCGGTGCTTGTCCTATCGGGTGGTTCTAGTTAATACTGCCCGTTCGGATGGAGCTTTTCTTTTCGTCGTTTGATTCATTCATTGAAAACATATGATTCGACCGTTCTTGTTTATAGACAAACAAAAGCGGAAATTGTCAATACATGAACTTGTTGTTGATTTCTGATTACCTAACGTTTCTGATTACCTAACGTATCTAAATTAGATGATCAGAATCGTTTCATGCATCTAAATTAGATGATCAGAATCGTTTCATGCAGCATTAATGTTAACATAGTCGTCTTTGTTTGTCTATAAACAAGAACGAATCATACGTTTTCAATGAATGAACCAACGGCGAAACGAAAAGCTTCATCCGGACGGACAGAATACTGATCATTTATCAATGGGTAGAGCTTTTTTAGAATGATATCCCAAATTTACTCCTAATATCATTACTATTCATTTTGACTTTGAACAGTTTCAGATAAGATTGCTGCCACTGTAATAATAGGATTCATTGTGGTCAAAATAACACAAGCTTTAATTTTTATCTTGAAGTTATAAATTTAACCAAAATATCCAAAATAAAAAGAATGAATCATTTTTGGAACAAATGTTAGCAAACTGGAAAACTTATAGCTACATTTATACTATTGTCTCAAGATAATTTCAAACAAGTCACTCGGAAAGTGGATTAAATAATAGCATCCGCCTTGGATATTGTCTTGTATACATTTCCACAACTTTCGAAATGTCAATTTCAATGTCTTTATGAACATATAACAAAAGTAGGGCATCAAAACGATCCTCCCCCATCGTACTGCGGAAATAATTCTTTATAAATCGTATTTCAAGTACATTATATAGTTTAACGTCAACCAATTGCGTGGTTACAGTCAGGGGAGTTGCGGATTGCAGACATCTTACAGACGGACGGACGGACGGACGGACATCAAGTGTTCGAGCAACGGGTGTAAAAACCTCATTACACCAAAAGATCAAACAAACAAAATGTGTCAAAGTTCTCGAGAAATATGTTTACGGAAATCAGGTGTGAGATATGCATAAACCATTTTGTCGAGATTATTTTCACACTTTCATGTGCAGTTGTAGATATTAATTTATTACAAATAAATTGTAGTCAGAATTTTTTGTTAAAAATGTGTAAAAAACAATTGTACCGACATCCATTGGTAGATATAAATAATATAAACGTACCCGGACAAAGGATTTGTTCACACTTTCTTGTGCAGATACCTCGGGCAGTGCAGAGATTGTTACACATAAATTGCCGCTAATTTTTTTTCTATTAATATGTTACTTTTGTATTTTAATGTACAATATACCAACGCGTATTTTTACTGATCTTTACTTGAAAAGTAAAAGGCAACATTTTCGGGTATTTGTATACAAATCAAACCTATATTTTTTTTTCCATATGAAATTGCAGCATTTCGAATTCAAGAACTATTTGAACCATTATTTAAAGAGAAGTAACCATTTTCTTGGGACACTCAAGTTTCTCCACACTGTCTCAGTTTCATCATCTGATTCTCTCGTTATAGGTTTTCGTTGCATGTTTTATAAATGAGATCAATTGTTAAATTAATTATTCGAAGTATTGTTAGTTTACCATTGACTTTTCTCGTCTCGTCGAAGAATCAGAAATGTATCCAATCTTGCTTGTTTTCTTGGCCTAGAATTTTCGTCCATTTTATAATTTCTAAATAGCACGTGTACACGTAGTTGTAAAATTGACTGAAGAAATAATGTTTAATTAGCCTGAGAAAATAGTTGATGTCTGGTACCTCGGAACCAATCAGAATGGAATAATATTTGAACTCAGTACTGACGGCGAATACATATATGAATCAGCGAACACATCCAACGTGTATTTACAATGTGTAAGAATATTTTACTGCAGGTTACGAGTTAACCATTCATGAAAAAGTTATTTATTGAACTGCTTAATTAACGTTGCATAACATATGCTTTGCGAATTTTAGGGGGGGGGCGCACGCCCCGCACGCCCCCCTCTAAATCCGCCACTGGTGATGGAACAATTTTTGAAACAATAGTCTACAGTAGAAAATTTTGATAAATACATGTGTGTGTATATAGATGTTTAAACCCACCACACTTTTGTGCCTGTCCCAAGTCAGGACCTGGATTTCCAATGTCATATGTCGTGGTCTTTTTTATGTTCAATGATTTGAGAGGATAAGTGATTGTTCGTTTTGTTGATGTCACAGGCACTCGGGTACACTCTGTGATTTTCGTTATTTTCATTAAAATTAAATATTTTCCCTTTTAGTGCCTCTATTCTTCTTCTTCTTCTTCTTCTTCCTGGTATAGTGCAGGACTCATCTTGAGTGTAATTTTGCACTGCGCATGTCAAAGACAACTAAAAACCCTTCGGCATATATGTACAGTTAAAACTATATACAAAAATTTTCATTAAAATTAAATATTTTCCCTTTTAGTGCTTCTATTCTAACCTTCTCTACGCAGAATCACCTAATTTTGACGTATTTTACACATTTTGATACAACCCATTTTTCTAAAAGTAGATATTATAGTATTTATGTATACGCATTCATGTATAACTACAATATTATGCAAGAAACATAGACCATGAAAATGATTCCATAGAAAGCGTTGATTCAGTGAAGTCAAATCTAATACATGTATATTTATTAACCAATTAAAGATACCCATATCTTGGGCAGATTAAGTATATAATATACGTACATTGTCTGCCAAAATAACAGGTTTAGAAACAGCAAGAAGAGCGAGTCTTTCTCTCCAGTTTCGAAGTGAATACAAATAAAGTTTATATTCGTGGATAATGTAGGTAAACAAGTTATAACTTTGTCAGATTAATGGGTACAAATAAAACAATAGGGAAATCACACCTGTTAACTTAAATTTAATGTTATTGGTAGGGGTACAAGACACAACAACCCCTCCCCGTGTTTCCGCTTTAACATTACTGACTTTAATTGTTAGTACCGACCCTAAAGTTTTATTGCCACTTTTGAACAAGCACTGCTAACAATCAGATCCTTGATGTGTATCTCCTGGGTAAAAATTAAAAACGTTTTTCCTACATATCTAGAACCACAACGGTGGTGTAATGGTTAAATCGAGTGCTGTAGATCGTGGGTTTGAGCCCCGATCGGGTCAAACCAGACTATAAAATTGGTATGCGTTGCTTCTCCGCTAAGCACGCAGCATTAAGGAGAAAGAACACTGACTGGTTGGCTCGGAATCGGGATAATGTGTCCGAGTGGGGCGACATGTCTATCCGCAGACTGTTGTTTCATTGAGTTGGCACTATAAAATCCAACTAAGCGTGTTGGTCTAGCACAAAGAGGACTTCATCATTCTCTCATTGAAAATTAACTTGTTCTTGTCATGACATAGCTGATAAATCGCTGAGTTGGCGTTAAACAACAATAACTCACTCACTCCTACATACCTATTTTTTTCAAGAATGTTGGAGAAAACGCAGGTGTTTTGTTTTGTTCTAATCGATATTGATGAGTTCATGGAGTTCTTCTCGTTCGATAATTAAGCAAGTTACTGTTTGACCAGTAATTAAAATATCACTAGCGTGTTCTCAGAGCTATATATTTTTTTCTGTGTACAAGGATTATCTCTCTTGTATTTTGAAAGTAGACTTAAACAGGAGTATAATCTCTGGTAATTGACATCCAACATAATAAACCAGGGTTAGAGATTAGAGTTATGGTGTTTAACGTCACTTTCAACAATATTTCAGTTATATCGTGGCGGTCAATTTTATTGATGTGGGAAACCGGAGAAAACCATCGACCTGCCGCAAGTCACTGACAAACGAATAAACCAGGTGATTTTTCTCTAAATTAAATGTGAAACAATAAATTCTCGCTATATATTCGTTCCATAACAGTATATTTGGGGTTCGTTAAAATGTTACATTATCAGACTTATCACTAGACTGTAATTCAGAAAGTTGTTTTTGGCTATGTTTGATCATATACCCGCAATCGGCAAACCTCGGGTAAGTCCGCTTCGCTTCCTCAATACCTCGGCTGTAATACGGTATTTGATATGCGTCTACGCGTCACATTTCTTCGCCGAAAGACCGTATCACTTCAATCAAACATTGCGCACCGCGAATAAGTTCTAAAATGGCGACATTAGATGAGTGTATAGAGTTTGCTTTGAAAAATATTGGTCTTTGATGAAGGTACGGAATCAGCCGACATTGCGACGAATGAAAATATATTATTATTGGACGAATATTCGAAAGTGAAATTATTTTAATACCTCCTTCATTGAAGATTTCCGAAAGTAGTTCCAATGGGAGCTATCGTAATACGGACGAGGTTTGATGAAGGTACGGAATCAGCCGAAGTTGCGACGAGTGCATATACCCGGAGAAAATCCTCGTTCTACCGGAAGTCACTGAAAAACTTTATTGCATAATGTTGTATCGAATACACCTCGTCATGAGCGGGATTCGAACTCACAACTTTAGTGGTAATAAACACTGATTGCACAGGTAGTTGTAAATCCAACTATCATACGATGACGATCACGACGGCCCTATTTGTAGCTAAAGTGTTGTCATTACAGCGTGTAGATCATACTACATTTGTATATATGCCTCTCCCAAGCCAGTACCTGGATTTCCAACGTTATATGTCATGGTCTGTTTTGTGTTCAGTGAGTTCAGTTAAGATGAGAGGTGATTGTTCGTTTTGTTGATGACCATCACTGTTTAAAGCTTATTTTCATAATACATTCTAAGGGCCCGGGTGGCTCAATGAGTTAGGTAGTTGGATTACCTAACAACTCATACAAGCCTATCACCAATACGGTGTTGGTTCGCGCCCGGCTTTGTAAATTACAAAAAAGGGTGCACTCGACTCGCAGCCGCAAGTGACAAAGTTTACCAGTTGCTTGCCCATGGTCGGTGGTTCTCTCCTGCTTCTTCCACCACTAAAACTAGTCGCCATGATATAGCTGAAATATTGGTGAAAGTGGCGTTAAGCACAAAAAAATCAATCAATCACAATAGACTATAAGCAATTTAATTGAGATTAGAGTGAGTGTTTGTTGTTTAACACCAACTCAGCAATTTATCAGCTATGTTATGGCGAATTCAGATTATATGTTTGTCCTTTACGATACATTAACATATAACAACATCCTACTTGGGGCTCATATTTTCAACCATTTTATTGGACGATCAAAGATGAACAAAAGGTAGCATAACATGAACCCAAAGGGGATGTCTTTTTAGATGTTTGTGCATTGACAAAGAAAATTATGTAAGTCATGTTGTCATTACAGCCTGTAGAGCACAATACGTTATTTAGGTCATGTCATTACAGCCTGTAGAGCACAATACGTTATATAGGTCATGTCATGACAGCCTGTAGATCACAATGTGCTAAATAGGTCGTCATTACAGCCTGTAGAGAACAATACGTAATATAGGTCATGTCATGACAGCCTGTAGAGCACAATACGTTATATAGGTCATGTCATTACAACCTGTAGAGAACAATACGTAATATAGGTCATGTCATGACAGCCTGTAGAGCACAATGTGTTATATAGGTCATGTCATTACAGCCTGTAGAGAACAATACGTAATATAGGTCATGTCATTACAGCCTGTAGAGAACAATACGTAATATAGGTCATGTCATTACAGCCTGTAGAGAACAATGTGTTATATAGGTCATGTCATTACAGCCTGTAGAGAACAATACGTAATATAGGTCATGTCATTACAGCCTGTAGAGCACAATACGTAATATATATAGGTCATGTCATTGCAACTTATAGAATACATTATAATAAAACTAAGGTTCTCATCCCTCATGCATAGGTGACCTCAGCCAATTTTGGCTATCCTGCTTAGTCCCTTTGGTTTTATTACTCCCAAAGCTTTAAATTATTTGGCTTTCCAATCTTTCGATTTTGAGCGTCACCTGATGAAGGTAATTCCAGAAACGCATCGTGTGCACTAAATTTGATATCTACGTTTTTATTAATATTATATTGATCATATTGTCATTATAACTTGTGGAACACATTACATTATATATAGGTCATATTGTCATTATAACTTGTGGAACACATTACATTATATAGGTCATATTGTCATTATAACTTGTGGAACACATTACATTATATAGGTCATATTGTCATTATAACTTGTGGAACACATTACATTATATAGGTCATAGTCATTATAACTTGTGGAACACATTACATTATATAGGTCATGTTGTCATTATAACTTGTGGAACACATTACATTATATAGCTCATGTTGTCATTATAATTTGTGGAACACATTACATTATATAGGTCATGTTGTCATTATAACTTATGGAACACATTACATTATATAGGTCATGTTGTCATTATAACTTGTGGAACACATTACATTACATAGGTCATGTTGTCATTATAACTTGTGGGTCATATTGTCATTATAACTTGTGGAACACATTACATTATATAGGTCATATTGTCATTATAACTTGTGGAACACATTACATTATATAGGTCATGTTGTCATTATAACTTGTGGAACACATTACATTATATAGGTCATGTTGTCATTATAACTTGTGGAACACATTACATTATATAGGTCATGTTGTCATTATAACTTGTGGAACACATTACATTATATAGGTCATGTTGTCATTATAACTTGTGGAACACATTACATTATATAGGTCATGTTGTCATTATAACTTGTGGAACACATTATATAGGTCATGTTGTCATTATAACTTGTGGAACACATTACATTATATAGGTCATATTGTCATTATAACTTGTGGAACACATTACATTATATAGGTCATATTGTCATTATAACTTGTGGAACACATTACATTATATAGGTCATATTGTCATTATAGCTTGTGGAACACATTACATTATATAGGTCATGTTGTCATTATAACTTGTGGAACACATTACATTATATAGGTCATGTTGTCATTATAACTTGTGGAACACATTACATTATATAGGTCATGTTGTCATTATAACTTGTGGAACACATTACATTATATAGGTCATGTTGTCATTATAACTTGTGGAACACATTACAGTATATAGGTCATGTTGTCATTATAACTTGTGGAACACATTACATTATATAGGTCATGTTGTCATTATAACTTGTGGAACACATTACATTATATAGGTCATGTTGTCATTATAACTTGTGGAACACATTACATTATATAGGTCATATTGTCATTATAACTTGTGGAACACATTACATTATATAGGTCATGTTGTCATTATAACTTGTGGAACACATTACAGTATATAGGTCATATTGTCATTATAACTTGTGGAACACATTACATTATATAGGTCATGTTGTCATTATAACTTGTGGAACACATTACATTATATAGGTCATGTTGTCATTATAACTTGTGGAACACATTACATTATATAGGTCATGTTGTCATTATAACTTGTGGAACACATTACATTATATAGGTCATGTTGTCATTATAACTTGTGGAACACATTACATTATATAGGTCATGTTGTCATTATAACTTATGGAACACATTACATTATATAGGTCATGTTGTCATTATAACTTGTGGAACACATTACATTACATAGGTCATGTTGTCATTATAACTTGTGGGTCATATTGTCATTATAACTTGTGGAACACATTACATTATATAGGTCATATTGTCATTATAACTTGTGGAACACATTACATTATATAGGTCATGTTGTCATTATAACTTGTGGAACACATTACATTATATAGGTCATGTTGTCATTATAACTTGTGGAACACATTACATTATATAGGTCATGTTGTCATTATAACTTGTGGAACACATTACATTATATAGGTCATGTTGTCATTATAACTTGTGGAACACATTACATTATATAGGTCATGTTGTCATTATAACTTGTGGAACACATTATATAGGTCATGTTGTCATTATAACTTGTGGAACACATTACATTATATAGGTCATATTGTCATTATAACTTGTGGAACACATTACATTATATAGGTCATATTGTCATTATAACTTGTGGAACACATTACATTATATAGGTCATATTGTCATTATAGCTTGTGGAACACATTACATTATATAGGTCATGTTGTCATTATAACTTGTGGAACACATTACATTATATAGGTCATGTTGTCATTATAACTTGTGGAACACATTACATTATATAGGTCATGTTGTCATTATAACTTGTGGAACACATTACATTATATAGGTCATGTTGTCATTATAACTTGTGGAACACATTACAGTATATAGGTCATGTTGTCATTATAACTTGTGGAACACATTACATTATATAGGTCATGTTGTCATTATAACTTGTGGAACACATTACATTATATAGGTCATGTTGTCATTATAACTTGTGGAACACATTACATTATATAGGTCATATTGTCATTATAACTTGTGGAACACATTACATTATATAGGTCATGTTGTCATTATAACTTGTGGAACACATTACAGTATATAGGTCATATTGTCATTATAACTTGTGGAACACATTACATTATATAGGTCATGTTGTCATTATAACTTGTGGAACACATTACATTATATAGGTCATGTTGTCATTATAACTTGTGGAACACATTACATTATATAGGTCATGTTGTCATTATAACTTGTGGAACACATTACATTATATAGGTCATGTTGTCATTATAACTTGTGGAACACATTACATTATATAGGTCATGTTGTCATTATAACTTGTGGAACACATTACATTATATAGGTCATGTTGTCATTATAACTTGTGGAACACATTACATTATATAGGTCATGTTGTCATTACATCTTATATAGAGCTTTCATTCTAGGCTATATAAGTGTTCATACAATCAAATTGATTCATTATCATCTTGTGGATGATGCCTTGTCTATCACCTCCATTTCTCTCTATAAAAATGAAATATTACAAGTCTTTTGTATTGATGTTAGCGATGAAAAACAAACAGCTGCAAAACTCAATTAATAGTGAATCTGTTGGTGAAGCAATTTGTATTAATTGGTCCTTGGAGAGATATCACACCAGCCTAAAGGAACAAAATACAAACTGATAATATGTTTTATACAGAGACTGGTAGAGACAAATTATTAGCTAATTACCCCTTGTTCCCAATGGATGTTTGTTAATATCCTAACGAGATCTGGGGAAACAATTGTATAAGATAAAAATGTTAGACGTTGGAAAATTATGAACAAAATTCATAATATTTGTTTGTTAATCAAGTACCACATTATTTAAAACAGACATGCCAATTATTAATTAGTATGTGGTTAGACAGTACTAGAAGATAGGGATCTTAAAAGGAGCTCGATCTCTTCCACAAAAAAAGTATGTGGCTAGACAGCTTTGGCAGATAGGCATTTTAAAAGAGTCCAAGGTCTTCCAAAAATAATAATTGATGATCTGTCAGTTTTTGTAAATTCAATATTACTCATACAACGGCACTCTGACACTGTTCAAATCGGGGTTATAGTTATGGTGTTTAACGTCACTTTCAACAATATTTCAGTTATATCGTACCCGTCAGTTATATCGTACCCGTCAGTTATATCGTACCCGTCAGTTTTATTGGTGGGGGAAACACTGTTCAAATATTAATATGATCATACCTGCAAACATGGCACAGGCGAACTATTTTTTTTTATCTCTGACACCCGGCCTAACTTTATTTTAAATCTGATTTTGATAATTTTTTGGTTCTGTAGATTCCGTATGACATTTCCTGCACGTGTTAATTTTTCAAACAGATATTGCTTAACTATTATGCTTACCCATATAAAAGGGATCAAAGGGAATCAAAAGTGACCAACATTTTTATTTTATATCGCATTTGTATGCAGTGTTTTTCCATTGAAATGCTTTGGAAAATATTTTCTGGAGTATTGCAACATATGTGTATTACTGTTACTGTTTCAAAGATATGAGGAGTCAAAATGGACCAAAACCCAAAATTATGAAGTGTCATTCACAGGAGTGTCTTTCAGTATAGACTAATTTTATAGAAGTATTTTTCAGTAAAGGAGTGTATTTTAGTATGGACAAATAGGTTTAGAGGAGTGTTCATTTTTCAGTACAGGAGTGTATTTTAGTATGGACTAATAGGTTTAGAGGAGTGTTTACTTTTTAGTAATGACTAGGCTTAGAGTGATGTTTTTTTGTAGAGACTAGGTTTAGAGGGGTGTTTTTCTGTGTCACTTGGCTTAGAGGAAGAGGAGTGTTTTTCAGTAGATCCTAGGTTTAGAAGACACTTTTTCAGTAGTGACTAGGTTTAGAGGACTGTTTGTTTCAGTAGCGAACACGTTTAGACAAGTGTTTTTGCAGTAGATACTAGGTTTAGACCAGTGTTCTGCAGTAGAAACAAGGTTCACGGAGTGTTTGTCGGTAGTGACTATGCTTCCAGGGATATTTTATTTTATTATAGTGGTTGAACATACGATATAAGGCAATATACCTATAGGAGATACCTCCAATGACCAAAAGTTGCAGCTACGTAATAGTTTATGACCTTCAAAAGTATAATGATGTTGAAGGAATGCAGTAATGTCCACAAGAACTTGAATAAAAGGGGACATAAAGAGAAATCTAACCTTTAATTAAGAAATGTTGAATGTCATCAAATTTGCAGGGAATACATTAGCAAGATTTTAAGGAAATGTCAAGTTGTTCATCTGGGATATATTCCTGTCTAAATTTTCTTGGCTAACCAATGAAAAATCTCAAATATTTGTTGGAAATGTCGTGAGTTCATCTGGGATCGTGTGCCTGTCTAAAATGGCTGGCTTAACCAAATATATTTAGCAAAATCACGTCAAAAAGCTATAATCATATATTCGTTTCGTTATTTTTTATGAATTACAAAATGGTACACAAGGGGATTTACGAGTCTAAATAAAATTACCAGATTGAAACAGTGTCGTTGGCAAAAATATATGGAAACAAAGGATGAGTAAAAGTACAAAGAATACACAAAAAAACCAGAAATCGGGTAAAAGAGCTAATAAGAAAGTCAAAACAACAGATGGAAAGAGATATAGCTAAAAATGCAAAATAAACCCCAATTTTTTTTGGAAAATATTCAAATTCAAAAAAGGAAGTCCAAGAACGGAATTTAAGAACTAAATATTAAAGAAAACGGTGAAGAGAGAGTAACGAAAGGAGACAAAGATAAATAAGAACTTTCAGGTCCTCTTCAGAAAATTTCCCACTTACTTTTCCGTCCTTGTCCCCTACTTTTCCGTCCAATTCAAAGGCTTGTCCCCTACTTTTCCGTCCAATTCAAAGGCTTGTCTCCTACTTTTCCGTCCAATTCAAAAGCTTGACCCCTCAATTGCTGGTCCACTCCTATGCCTCTGCAATAGCTGTGACATGGAACAATTAGATTTCAATATATACGAATTCCAAATTTGGTAAATTTGCAGGAAAAATCTGAGATGCAAGTACAGATTTGGATTGCATGGAGATTGTAACCCGTCTGTTTCCATATGTTTTTCAGACAAATTGGTGTAGGAGGATCGAAAGTTCGAAACCCTTGTCAACTTGTTCAGTTGTATCATGCTGCGCCTACCATAGCCCTGTATTGAATGGCTATAAATTTATAATAAAAGGTTGAGATGTCCTCCAAACAGGGCTGTTTTTATTTTGTTATACAAGTCAATGAACTCTCACATTCTACATACAGTACATGTGAAAATATTTTAATAGTACTCTTTGTCACTCAATACATTGCATGTCAACATCTATTTAGTCTTTACCTCGCATGACATCAGTTAATGGTCTAATTACTGAATTTTTACAGCTATTCAGGTTTATGTATTGCATGTTGGACAGACTAATTTCATTAGATTTCTAGCTTTCCAGTATCAGTTAAGGAAATGTTTTATTTAAGGAATGTTTTATTTTCGCTGTTCGATCCTTGGAATGTATGATCATGCCCTTGATAAATGATGTTTACTGTACTCTCTTGATTTGATGAGTTTATATAATTTTCTCGTGTTCTCCTCACGGAATGATCAGTTGGGAGAACAACAACATGATCAATGTCTGAGATAACACTAAGTATATTAATAATTAATATTTAGATAATTTAGTTCATCAACGTAAAAAAAACATTTGTTATGGAACGGTTCCACTGATGGTTATCTTTTTTACTATCAAATGGAAGATCCTAATATGTCTACCTCAAATGTCTTATTTCTAATCAAGGGTCTTCTAGTTGATTTATGGATTAGTTCACGCCATGATCTATGTGAAATACTGCTAAAGTTGTCGTTAACTACCTATCAATCAATCAACTATTTAGCTTAAGGCAGAACCCGTATTTTAGCATACATGATTCTCTGCTTTTTCATTAGGCCAAGGGAAAAACAGTCTGTTTCTTAGCTAACATTCTTGAGAAAAAAAATGGGTATGTAGGAACATAATTATGTAGACAAAGCTTATATTAATTTTTGTTTAATTTTACGTTGGTTATACAGGACAAGGACGATGACTAACAGCGCATGTCCAAAAATGGCAACAAACATTTTGGGTAGGCACCAAAAATGGGGTCGGTAGGACTAAAGGCCCTGTTAGACGGAAAAGCCGGTAGGATTAAAGGCCCTGTGAGACGGTAAAGCCGGTAGGATCAAAGGCCCTGTTAGACGGTAAAGCCGGTAGGATTAAAGGCCCTGTTAGACAGTAAAGCCGGTAGGATTAATGGCCCTGTTAGATGGTAAAGCCGGTAGGATTAAAGGCCCTGTTAGACGGTAAAGCCGGTAGGATTAAAGGCCCTGTTAGACGGTAAAGCAAGTAGCGCGATACTTTCATCATGGAACTTTTTGTATCATGATCCTTGTCAGTTTACACACTAAATCAAGTAGCATGTTTCATGCAGTTTGTTCACAAATTGTTCCCGCCAAAATGAAGAATCCTGACAATGAAGACATTATCATCCCTGTTTGTATTTTGCTAATTGTTGTTGAATTTCAGCAATACAGAGGGAACCGTTTCGGAAGATTGTGGGTTAGACCTTGGATTGCCAGGAGAAACCATCCTTTTAGAGTAGTTTGGGTTGGATTTATCCCATATTTCTGTCTCCTGTTCATACAAATGGAGGAGACTTCGCTGTTCCTTTGACCAAATAACATTACTACTATTTCCCCCTTTCCAGCCATGTTTTATTTACCATGTGCTGACCATGTGCTTTTATTTGTTGATGGTGTTGTAACCTCCTAACCTCAAACCAAGATCTCTGATTGGTCAGAGATAAAATGTATCGTGATCCTTGCTGTACATAATAGAACATATTCTATCCCAAAGTGTGTATCATACAACTTCTAAAAGTTGCATGATACAGAGTAATAGCACTGTTTACACTGTATTTTTTAGTTTATGATACTTGCTTTACCGTGTAACAGGGGCTTAACTGAAATCAAATTGTGTTAATCTCGTTGAGATTAGACTTCCGAAGAAATTTTCTGCTCTGTATCTCCAGGTGATGTGTGTGTGTGTGTGTGTGTGTGTGTGTGTGTGTGTGTAAGTTTTTTTGGCTTTATCATAGTTATAAAAAAAAGATAATTTTACACAAATTTCACAGCATTAACACTCTAACCTACCAGATATTAGTTTTCCAATTTACACAGGGGTGTAGCTATGTTAGGCTCAAGTAGACACGTGCCTATGCTCCACTTTCCTACTGGAATACGCATGTAAATATGTTCCATGATTAAATCTATAATGTATATAATATAAATGTACAGAGCGAATTATCCTGTCGACAACCCATCTGGCTACTGGAAAATATCCCTATGCCTCGTCTTCTTTTACCATTTAAATCCAGATTGGTCCAATTGTAAATGTATACTTGCTACACGAAGACCTGTTTTTTCCTTGGTGTTACGTGTTATTTTTTCAGAATTATTTACTTCTGGTCAATTGTGATTCAGATGTAATGATTTTATTCGATCTTTATATTATTTTTGAACTATTCCTAAAACTCTAATAGCGCAACATTATTTTTGCTTGATATATATTGAAATTTAAAAAGAATATATGCACAAACCTCCTGTTATACAATTTCATGTATGTGGTGTAACCTTTCCTATTAAGGCTGGGTAAGAGTTATCTGTCTTGTCATATTTGAAGCACAAATAGTTTCTCCCTTTGCTTATTTCCTGTTTCATGACATGTGCAGACGACAAAAACAAAAGTGATCCATAAACTAATATACAGCCGAAAAAGTGCGTGCGATTGGTATAGTATATACATTTTATGTCTGTGGTGTACTTCTCACTACTTCTTTTTGTTAGAATTGAACAAATATAAAAATATACAATACCACCGCGTCCAACGGAGCATTCGGGGTGATTGCTATGTGAAGCGTGGGGTGTCCGTTTAGAAGCGGTTGATTTGCGAACATGGTAAGTTCATTTGCATTTGTAGTAATAAAGGGACCGAGTCTGATCAAAATTATTAGTGCACGGAATCAAGACATTATCATGGTTTATGAAGCTGTGATTAAAGTAGATATATATATATATATACGGTGTAGGTCTAGCAAACACTCGCGCCCAACTCTAATATTGGGTGCAAAATTAATAACATCACTCCTTTTAGGCCGATAACTTGCAACCAAAAGCTTATGTTCAGAAAATTACTGATCCTAAATTTTCAAAATTATAAGACAAACCAAACTCTACAGGTTTTGCCACCAAAGACACCATAAACAAAGCGTCAGTCTCGAAAATTAGATGTAGAGTATGGGGTGTTAACTTCATGGTCCTTATGGGGTGTAGGCTCTCGTTTTATGAACATATTTATAATCACATCAACTTGGAAATTTAATAAGAACATAAGAGTTATGTTGTCTAGAAAAAGGCGGACACTCCACTTAACAGGTTTTGCATATATAAGTTGTTTTTGCATATATATGTTGATTTATTGTAGACAAAACAAGATCACGCAACACCAAAAACGTGGCACAATTTTTGTTTTGTTTTCGTTTTCTTTTGTTGGCTTGTCTTGTTTTTCATCTGTAAATATTATTAAGGTAAAACTTGTAATTACCTTTTGTTATCTTTCTGTGATTTCGGATAGTTGTGAGCCTTGTTTAGGGGTTATCAATATCCCGTATCCCTAAAACAAAATAGGCAAATATCCCATATCCCTAAAATTGATTTTCGGTCAAAAGCCAAATATATCCCTAAAAATACCCAAAATGACAATGCAATATCCCATATCCCAGTAATTCAGAGGACACATATCCCATATCCCTAAAAATAAAATGGCAAATATCCCGTATCCCAATATATCCAAGGCTCAGTTTTTGGTGGGTACTCAACGTATTTTGTGACAAAAGATACCAAATCACTTTCAAAATACAAGACGACGATATTTACAAGATGCTTAATTTTTTAATCGACAACATATTTGTCCAATGTGGTGGGCGTGTGCTTCAACACTTGATCTGCATTAAAATAGGAACTGTGCGTCCTACTCACCGACTTGTTTCCTCACTTTTACAAGGCTGACTTAATAGATCTTGTCAAGATGAAAGAACGGCATTTGGCCAGGTCGTTTAATCTCACTTTCCGCTATAAAGATGTTGTATTGTCACTGAACAATCCTCGATTCGGTGACTATCTCCGTCGCATCTATCCCAAAAGAACTTGAATTAAAGGACACCACAGACCCTGTTAGGTCTACCTCATATTTTGACCTACTATTCGAAATCACTTATTACTAAGCTCTAAGACAAACATGATGGCATCACCTCAAAAGTTCTACGGTCGTCATACTGAATCTGTTGATAAATATGGTGTGTCCATCTCTACCGGTGCACCTGGTCCTTGCTCCCGTTTTTGGAGGAGTCCGAGTTGCTCATTTACTTTTAGTTTTATGTGTATTTTTTTTTATTTCATATGTGCTTCTCGTTGTATTTGTCTCCGTTTTCATTGCTTCGTCTTTGTCCCTTGACTCGTGAGTTTTGGATTTCGCTTTAATCGTGGTTACCCTTGATTTTATTTTCACTTAGTAACTACATAAGCGCCTACTGTAGATTTGGAATTCATTTTTCACTTTGATGGTTCATTATATAGCATTGATATTTGTGTAAACATTTGACATGTTTCGTGTCCCTGATTCATTGAATATGATTTCCTCTATTTTTGTTTATATGTGAAATTAAAGGGGTGTTCTTTACAATGACCAATAACAGTTTTGCTTTATTTATTTCAGATGGATGTAGACCACGAGGAGATAGTTGCATCAACTTCAGGGACACATTTTATTTGTCAGTTTTGCGCAAAACGTTATAAACACCAAATTTCATTAAAGAGACACGTTGAGGCTCATGAAAACAATGAGTATAGTTTAAGTATTATATCAGAAAATCATGTTGTGTGAAAAACAAATATTTCAATAATTTCGAGCACAAATTTCTAGTAATTTATTGGGCATAATCTATGGAAAAAAACGAGAACCTACACCCCGTAAGGAACACAAAGTTAACACCTCATACTCCAGACTGACGCTTTGTTCATGGTATCTTCTCTGGCGTAACTTGTAGAATTTGATTTGGTTTGTCTTATAATTATGAAAGTTTAGGATCAGTAATTTTCTGAAGATAAGCTTTTGTTGCAAGTAATCGGCCCAAAAGGAGTGATGCTGTTAATTTTTGCACCCGATATCAGAGTTGGGCGCGAGTGTCTGCTAAACCTACACCGTATATATCTACTTTAATCACAGCTTCATAAACTCATAAACCATGATAATGTCTTGATTCCGTGCACTAATATTTTTGATCAGACTCGGTCCCTTTATTACTACAAATGCAAACGAACTTACCATGTTCGCAAATCAACCGCTTCGAAACGGACACCCCACGTTTCACACAGCAATCAATCCGAATGCTCCGTTGGACGCGGTGAATACATTACATTTGGTATTCTTCACAGGATATACATATAAAATATAGTCAGGGAGAAATTAATTTCCTTTTATCCTGAAAATACTTACCTGTTTGTCTGTGGTGTTACTGTCAATGGTGTTACCAAAAAGATTGTGTAACACTACAGACATTTAGCATTAAAATTGTGAATAAACACATTATTCCATAAACAGCAATATTCAGAACAAAATATTGCTCTTTAACCTATGCAGAGAAATTGTTCAAACATGGTCATTTACTTATAAGATATAGTTTAACAAGCTGATGGGAGTGTACTGTTTAGACCTGGTAACACCAGGGACATATCTTCATAACACCATGGACATATATTCATAACACCATGGACAAAACTTATATTGTTCATACATTAAACCAATATGTTGAAAAACTGAATATTGTACTGAAAACATTTAAGAAAACAAAAAATATAGGTTGATAGTTGTGTTTTTTTCTTGAATTAAATGTTTACATTCATGAAGATGTCCCTGGTGTTACTTTTGTCATCTGGTGTTACCTTTTGTCATCTGGTGTTACCTCTTGTCACCTGGTGTTACCTCTTGTCATCTGGTGTTACCTTTTGTCATCTGGTGTTACCTTTTGTCATCTGGTGTTACCTCTTGTCATCTGGTGTTACCTCTTGTCATCTGGTGTTACCTCTTGTCAGCTGGTGTTACCTCTTGTCAATGACGTTACCCCATGTATCTTGTTTCATAAAAAGGATAAATGACATAATTGAAGTAAATTATATTATAGTTGAATAAAGTTGACTTTGATAACTATGTACAAGTCATCTTTTCTTTATATAAAGTGAAACAAAATACAATTATGAAAACTTGTTTGTTTCATAATGCAGCTTAAATGGGACTCCACAACTACATATCCAAATATTGTGAAAAAAAAAATAGTGCTCCAAAGAAAATATCCTAAATTATGCATAATTTCCCTGTATATTATGTATGTAACCACTTTTTACATAAAAATGATTTTTCATTTTCCTAAAAAGAAAATTTTTATGTTGGTAACACCACGGACTGAAAGGTATGAGGGAGTGCTGCATATCTAGAATTTTTTTTTTCATGGTGGTTTTCCCGACTGCATATTATGTGAATATGTCATTGTAATGTAGGAAAAACTAATAGGCTAAAGCAAAATGGGAACGAACATATTTGATGTCACCAAAATATGAACAGGAAAAAGTGTGTGTATTTTGATAATGACCCATCTATATTCACAAGTCTGTCCTCGCAGAGAATTTGTACCCCATGCTGGCAATATAATCTCGCCTGGTCTGTGTTGCAGAAGTATACTTTTGGTACTGATCCCTTGCAAATATCAGCTTCTCCATTTCGCTCCTTCTAACAAGACTTTCATTCTCAAGCGATCTAAGTTTGATGTATGTAACACACTGTATTTGTTTAATAACCTCTAAAAATATAAAAATGTTCGGATGACGAGCATAAAACTGCGCATTGAAATGTGAATGGAAAGATTCGGTTCCGTTGTTTGTGCGTTTTCCAACCGTATCAGGAGTAGCGGCCCATGTGGAAGGAGGATAATTACATGTAAATTGCTTTAGAAGCATTTGTCACATCAAGTTGAAGCAAGAAAGATGAAAGAAAGCAAAAGGTGGTATTAAACGGCCAAAGCTCGTCATGGACTGAAGTCATCAGCGGTACCCGCAGGGAAGTGTGTTAGGTCCCATACTATTCACCATATACATAAATGATCTCCCAGACGCATTAGAAAACATGATCAAACTTTTTGCAGATGATACCAAAGTGTTTGCAACAGTAAACGATGAAGAAGATAAAAACAGTCTCCAAGGTGACATTGATAAACTAATGAACTGGTCAGATACATGGTTACTGAAGATCAATAAATCAAAATGTAAACATATGCATCTGGGACCAGAAACAGACTACAATTACATGATTGAGGAAAACATGATAGCTAATACTATGGAAGAGAAAGACATTGGCATTATTATAGATAATAAACTAAATTTCCAAAATCATATCAATAAACAGGTCAATAAAGCAAACCAAAAGCTTGGACTGATTAATAGATCATTTAAATACATGGACAAGGACATGTTCCTACAACTGTTCAAGAGTCTGGTTAGGCCACACTTAGAATATGGGAGTACAGTCTGGTCAGTTGCAAACAAAAAAGAGGCAATAATAATAGAAAATGTCCAGAGAAGGGCTACACGGCTTATCAAGGAGATACAACATCTTAGTTATGGCAATAGATTAACACCTAGGGCTACCAACACTGCAATATAGGAGAATCAGAGCAGATGTAGTAGAAACTTTTAAGATCATAAAGGGTATGGACAAAGTCGAAATCGACACCACATTCCCCAAAAATAATACTGCAACTACAAGAGGACATAAATACAAAATATACAAGAAGCATTGTCGTACAAATAGAAGAAAATACAGTTTTTCCCAAAGAGTAGTAGCCCATTGGAATGCACTGCCTGAAAGCGTAATAGATGCAACAAGTGTAAAATTTAATAGTTTTAAAAATAGACTAAACAATCATTGGAAAAATATTGAAATTAAATTTGTTCCCGACTTTTATGGACCGGAAGCGGGTATTAGTAGTAATGACAATGTGATGGATCTGAGAGGCCAGTCCTAAGAATGATCTCAACTAACAAGTAAACAAGTAAAGTTATTTTCTGTGGAAGTTTGCAGTGCTGATCGAATCAAAGTAGACGGTCTTTTAGATATGTCTCCAGGTGCTTTTCGTACACGTACCCGAAGGACTTGGGCTTCAGATTTTCGTTCGTCTGACTCCATGTTACATGTATGGTCATTTTTGGTTTTAACAACGGAAATCCCATCCTTGTCAGTTGTTATAGACTTCTTGCAATATTCAGATTTGCTGCACCGGTACACAACATCTCCACTTTTCAAAACATTCATTTTACGGTAAATATATCCATCCACAATTATAGCTGAATTTTCCCTATTTGTTTCAGTGTGTGTTACCTCCATGACTGTTGACCAGTAACTGATTTGTTTTAATGAAAACCAAATATCCAAATATCTTTGAGCGAAAACTCACTTTATATCTATCTTGTACATGCAAATTTACCTTTGACTTACCTTTATTATACCTGTCGTACCTGTATTTAACATCAATTAAAATTTTCGGAAAACGGTAAATGAAAATTTGCGGAAAAGACCTACGCCCCATGCAACAAACCGTGACTTATACCCGGCTATATACAGCATCATCAGTATCTTACTGACAATGCCGATGTCATCGGCAACAAGCGAAAGATCTTTCAGTGCAACGAGACGCGTGAAACCTACTTAAGGTCGACTATTAGCGATGAACGACTGTCCAACTTATCACTTTCAGAGAGTAACCTTTATCAGACATGCATTTTGTTATTCCTTTCGGCATTAACGTTTAAAGGGTATTTGTAACGTGCCCATCCGTCCGTCCGCGAGAATCCTAGACATCTCGGTACCTGGACAACTCGGTACCTGGACATCTCGGTACTGGACAGTTCAGGACTGGATGAGACAATTCGGTACTGACTACAATTGTTATATTTTCTTCGGCTTGGCAAATATTTCTCAAATAAAGTTCAGCTTCTATCGTCTTTTGAAGTCCAACAAAAGATTAAAGCATTGATCTACATGTATGATTAAAGAAATTAAATTTGGTAATTAAAGCTATCTCATTAAAACAGTTATGTAATCAAAACAGAAATGATAATAATCATCTCGTTAAGTTTATCTATGATTTATTGAAAAAGGGACTTTGTTATCAAAGCAAAAGTTATTTACAAATATTAATGAATTGTCTCTTTGATGTCAATTTAATTAAAGATGATTTAAAAAAAAACACACATAAAAATTTGTATAAACAACGTCTAAATGTAAAAAAAAAATACAAAATAAGTTTTTAAATTTAATCAAATTATTATTTCCTTGGAAGTACCGATTTGCCTTTCATTCAGTACCAATATGTCTAGTACCGAGTACCGAAATGTCGCATATGTTCAGTACCGAGATGTCCTGATACCCGTCCGCGAGAGGTCTGTCTGGGTAGTCCAGAACTTTTAAGTTCTACGTTAGTCCGTAGTGACATTGTCAAAAAGGGACACAATAATCTGAAATTCATGCATAAAAGCACTTCTTGCCTCTTCCAAAATGACCAATTTTTAAACGTCACCCTTTCTGTTGTATAACCCATGATGAGCTTCCGGGAGCTTCGCCCCATGTATCCCCTTCAGCAGCATCAGTCCCCTCGCCGAAACAGCTTGTGCCTATACTTCTCCATTATTCTGTCAATATTAACGACAGGAGATCTAGAGACCCCATGTTGGGTCATAATTAAGGCCGATGATGGTGAAAGTTGCTGCGCATGCTTCGCTGCTATACACAGCGTGAAAGAGAAAGCATTGAAGACTGGTTGGCCCAGAGTATGAAAGTTTATAGTGGACCGACATATGTATACTGTCTCAGTCTGCAGTTTGATGTTTCAGTGAACTAACAAATGAAACCCCACTTGTGAGTTGTGTTGGTGTAAGCATCATCAAAGGGTAACAAAAACCACAGGCGCCATGGGGCATGGATTTCATTTCCTCCTCCCCCCTTTTTGTTCAAAATTTTCATAATCATTCCTTTTTCAAAATTTTCATAGTCATTCGTTTTTCTTCATTTGACAATATCAGTAGACGTCATACATCATGAATAATACGTGTAATGTCTGTATTCTGTGTCCACAGTTTTTCGACTGATAAATTATCTCTATATTGTATCGGTCGAAAAACTGTGGACACAGAATACACGTAGTATTCATGATGTATGACGTCTACTGATATTGTCAAATGAAGAAAAACGAAGGATTATGAAAATTTTGAAAAAGGAATGATTTATATGAAAATTTTGAAAAAAGGGGGGTAGTAGAGAAAAGGGGGAGGGGGAAACGAAATCCATGCCCCATGCACCTGTGGTTTAGGCACAGGTCTCTGAACAATTATTTGTAGGGATTAGGGTCAATAGGGCAATGGCAATATGACTGAATAAACACCAGAAAAGAGGCAGATATAATAAAATAAATAAAGCAGGGGCAGATCCAGGGGGGAGGGGTTGCACCCGGCACATGCCCCCCCCCCCTAAAATTGGAAGAAATATGATTTTTTGGCATAAAATCATGATTTTTCACACGAAATACCCCAAAAAATTTTGCACCTCCCTCTGCTCGGTGCAATTTTTTTAAGTGGGTCCCCCCTAACTTGAAATCCTGGATCCGCCCCTGTAGAGAACAATGAATTTGTAGGCATTGTCACCTAAATGTAATTGAAGACGAGGAACACTTCTTCTTTCATTGCCAAAAAAAACCGAATTATTAAGAAAGGAATTTTTAACCCAGATTGAAAATTTATACCCAAAATTTATGGGAAATAATCATATTCAAATCTTGATTTTTTTTATCTTTTTCGTGTCTTTAACTTATGCAACTTGCTGCCCCTTTCATTCAAAATTCATTAGCACTGAGGAGAGTGGACTCAATATAGCTGCATACTTATTATGTTTGTTTTAATATACGATTGATTTGTATGTTCATGTTTGTATATGTATACATGTGTATATATATCCATGTTTGTATGTTTGTTTTATGCCGTCAACCCTATAAGGGTATAAAAGAGCATTAATTAATAAAGATGTAATTCAAGCAGACCTACACATGGAAACAGTTATACATATACATATATGGTATGTAGAAAAATATGTTATCATTGGAAGATATTGTGAAGCTGGCTGGTCCAAAACCAAACTATGCATTAACAATTCCCAAACTAAATAAATGCCTATACGGCCTAGCTGTTTATTGACTCAATGTTTTAACAAGTACATATATTTGGAATGAAAATTTATTTTAATTTTCCATTACCTGCTAATAAACAGTAAGTAAGTAAACAACAAATGTATAATATTTTAGTAAAGGTAAAAAAAAATTATTGACTTTTTTTTTGCAAGTTTGTGTTTTTGTGTATTAAGATTCAAGATGGTCACCACCGTTTTTGTTTACATTTAAAATTCAAGATGGCCACCACTGTATAATATAGTTTGCAATGGAGTCAATGCAAAGTGTTTTAAGATCTCTTACAATCTAAGCTGTACAATCTTTGAATAGTCTATTGCCTTTTTGTGGTTTTTGTGTAGATAACTAGACAATCCAAATTGGGTCATTGTATATAAATTCTAAAATAGATGTCTAATGGTCTAATAGATCTTCAAAACAGCCTCTGTTTATTATTTCATAAAATAGAAAAGAAATGTAGCATATAAGCTTCTTATTTTGATCATAAAATACAGTATTTGAGATTGTTAGCATGCAATTACAAAAATCTACAGAAAGACTTTAAAATGTCTAATTTCTTACCATATGTGAGAATAACACTATGAGATAAAAGTTTTTCTTAGACATTTTCAGAAACCACTTAGCTTTCACATTACAACCGGAATTTCCTTTTATTGTTGCGCCATGTTTTCAATGACTTGATGGAATCTGACAGACTTAGGCTGACATATATCAGTTGTTTATGTTATAATTGGTAAAAACTTTATTTATTCATGACATAATAAACAGATCAAGACAATTATGTAGAGAGAAAATCAAAATATTGTCTTCTCTTGAAGTTCTGTAACACTACCAAGCATAATATTCTTTTTTATCTAACATTATGTACGTTTTCCTTTGAAATTAACGAAAGTAGCCTGTCTGATACAAGGTGTCTGATACAAGATGTTGTATCACCACACTGTGGTGATTTGTATCACCACACTGTGGTGATAAAAGAAGGGTGCGACGTTGCACGAGACGTTCTCTGTCGAACTACTTTGACATTACGTCATATCATTGGAATGTGAGACAAACACAGTAACCTGACGTTGGTGAATGACTGGAAGAAATAACGTGATGTCATGCACAAAATGTAGTCTCCCTGAGAGTATTGTACAAATTTTAATTCAACCCTTGTTATTTGTTTAAAATTCGTTTTTATTGAAATGTTAGATAAACTTATTACATACATAGTGTGTTGGTACAAGACTTTATCAGGTCTTGCCTGTTGCGTGAACTAACCGCATTACAAGCGACTCGTAGTGATACTAGTTCACACAACAGGCTCGACCTGATACAAAGTCTTGTACCACCACACTATCATATGTATGTAATGGGTATTTATCTAACATTTTGTAAGTTTTCCTTTGAATTTAAAGAAATTAGCAGGTCTGATACAAGATGTTGTATCACCACACTGTGGTGATAAAAGAATGGCGCGATGTTGCACTCGATCTTCTCTGCCAAACTATTTTGTCATGACGTCATATCAATCGAATGCGGGGAAAACACGCCAATGTAAGCAACATAAACAAAGCAAAAGA